>JANUYF010000004.1:195546024-195983524 GCA_026167975.1 Phrynosoma blainvillii
TTCCTCTTCTATCGCAGTGATAACCTGGATGCAAATGATGGCCGCTGTGGACACCCCAATCTGGAATTGTCGGGCCACTCTACGGTAATTCAAGGGTGCCGAAAGCCACCAGATTGTTATAGCCACTCTCTCCTCCACCGAGATGGCCCTCCTCATGATGGTGTTGTTAGCCTGCAGTCGAGGTCGAAGAGCCTCGGCGATTTCAGAAAGGGTGGATTTGGACATGCGGAAGTTCCTTATCCACATGTTCTCATCCCACAGCTGGATCACTTCATCGGCCCACCAGTTGCGAATAACCTGCGGGCGAACCCACCACCGGCGTGGCCGCGGGACAGTGCAGCCATGGAAATCACGGCCACCGTGGTGGCGGAGACCAAGAATTCTCCCTACCACTGCACGTGCCCTGAAGGCCGTGATGCCATGGCGCCTCATCCACCGGCGGACGGCCGAAACCACAGCCCTAAGCCTTTCATCCTCTTCCCACTCCACCCTCTCTATCTCCGCCACCAGCTCATGGATCTGGGGGAGAAAAACAGCCATGGCGGCAGATTGATCACTCATGGTAGCAGATTGATCAGCAGCTCTGGGGCACTGGACTCAGTGCCCGGAAATGGCAGGCAAACGGGAATGGCGAAGGTAAAGCAATGGCGCGTAGGTGAGTAGGAAGTGACGACAAAAAAGACCCAACATCCTTTGCGAGCATTTCTGTTTCTGCGCATGTGCTAGAGCATCGTTGCTATGGAAATGTTGAGATTCCCTGCCTTCTTTATGAACACACGATACGTTTCCAGAACACGCATCTCTCAAACCATATTAATTGCGAAATGACCGTGATTGCGTGTAATAGGCCATAACGTATCGACGGCCCCCTTTCGGAATAGATTTGGAATTGCAATGGAATGCTTTTTAGTTCGGTAACGTTTCGGTTCGTGGTCAGCGTGTGATAAGGTCCATAGCAAAGACACTGACAACAGGGACAGTGAGAATATCACAATATCCAATTGTGATCCACAAGACGTACTGTGTTTGAATGTAATGTTTCAGGCTATCAGCATGAAACATGCAGTTCTTGGCAAAAATTCCAGAGAAAATAATAGTGGCTGGTGTGATGACTAGAAGACTAATCATAGCATTATAAAAATAAAGGAGTTTCACACTGTAAGTAGAAAGAGATCCCCTGTGGGAATGTTATCCCATCCCGTGATGTCCTGCAGAGGTTGTATCAAGGATAACATGACTTGGCAGGAATGGTGTTCACTTGTCATGAATGGGTCATGAGAGAAGAATTTTAGAACAGGGGAGCTGGAATAGACTTTAAGAGCCACCAGTCCAGCTCCTAGCCAGGAGTGAAACCCTTCATCATATAGATATGGAGTGCTTGGTGAAGCATGAGGTACGCTGTGATAGGGGGAGCACAGGCTTCCCTGTATGGAGAGAGAAGATCCAGGAAGTTTGCAGTGCATAGTTAGCCTTGGCAGGATTGCAGGTAGAGACCTGAAATGTTACCACCTCGCCAGAATGACGCCTGAGACCAGAGGCCCAGAAGAACCAGATGTTATGACATCAGTCAGCCTGGAGAAACGGGACAAGTACACACGTCCCAAGATCATGAAGTGTCCACAGGGAGGACAAATCTGTGAAATGGAGGCTCAAATCAGAAGGATGTCCCCAGAGGGCATTCCTGCCCAGGGTAGCAGATGGGAAAGAACTGATGCAGTTCCCATCTCCATGAGGCCCAAGAAGATTGCACTAAAATTGGTGTCAGTGATGCTGACGTGGCTACCACCCAATGGTTGGGGAAAACACCATATAAAACCGCTTGCAGGCCAATCAGTTTGATCTTGGAGAGTCAGGGACCAACGAAGATCGAAGTTGGGCTGTGAGCCAATTGGTATGACCCTGGAGAGTCAGGGACTGACAAGGGTTGATATAGGACTGCAAGCAAATCAGTTTGATTCTGGAGATTCAGGGACCGATGAGGATTGATGCACAGCTGCATACCAATCGGTTTGACTCCATAGAGTCAGGAACCGATGAGGATCCATGCAGGGCTCCAAGCCAATCGGTTTGGCTCCAGGGAGTCAGGGACTGACAAGTACAGAAGTCAGGCTGCAAGCCAATTTGACACCAGAAACTCAGGGACTGACGAGGATTGAAGTTGGGCTGCAAGCCGATCAGTTTGACCCTGGAGAATCAGGGACCGATGAGGATCAAAGCTGGGCTCCAAGCCAGTCGGTTTGACCCTGGTAGTCAGGGACTGATGAGGATCAAAGTTGGGCTCTCAGCCAATCGGTTTGACCCTAGAGAATCAGGGACCAATGATGATCCACATAAGGCTCCAAGCCAGTTGGTTTGACCCTGGAGAGTTAGGGACCGATGATGATCCATGTAGGGCTCCAAGCCAGTCGGTTTGACCCGAGAGTCAGGGACCGATGATGACCTACGTAGAGCTCCAAGCCAGTTGTCGAGTCCCCAGAAGGATGAGCTTTTGCCAAGCACTACAGCATTGCGAATGGCCATTCAATAAATTCGACTTGGGGGTGTGGTGAGCTTTAGCTGTGTGACATAGAGGTGAGCGACCACATAAAAACTTCTCCTCAGAAGCATGATGGCGAGCACAAAGCAGGGCAAGCGGCCATAATATATCTATCTATATATCCATCTATATCTATATCTATATCTATATCTATATCTATCTATATTTAGCAGTAAAAATGGCCTTAGAGCCTTTGTCAAGCACGCCATTGAGGTGGGTGACGTTTTAACAGTTTTCCTCTAGGAGCACCCTCCGAAATAAAATTGCCTCCATTTTGGATATAAAGGAGCTTTGCCAAGCACACCAGAAGGGACAGCGGCCACTTTAGAAAAAAAAAATTACCTCAGTGGTTGTTGAAATAACTTCACCTCAGAAATTAAAGTCGCATGTAAGACTGCGATGCTCAGAGAAATCGCAGCACACCTCTTAAAATATGAACGACGATGTTGAAAAAATACCACCAAAATGCAGACTGATCCTGTCAAAAGGCAGTTTTAAAGTGTGACAGGAAAATGAATCTCTGAAGAGTTCCTCTAGATGCTGCTGCTGCAGCAACAGATAAAAGGAACTGAGGGTTTAGGCGGGAAACCGGCCAATAAGGCAGTTGGAGAGTGGGGGGAGCTACCACCAAAACGCCTCTAATAGCTCTAAGAAGGTTCTGAAGTTTGCTGCGCAGGCGCAGAATAACCCATTTGTATGAATTCACAGAGACCACAGAGAAGAAGAGAGAGATATCTCCCCCTTTTGTGCCTGGTGCATTGCCAAGCAATGTGTCCATTGCAAGTAGACCTTGTAAACTGGGACTGCTTTCTCCTATTTGTTACCAACATTACAATTACTTTTGTTGAACCCACATTTCCCAGAACACCTGGCATAATGCATAGCCACATTGTAGCTGTGGAAGGTGAAAACAGAATAAGACCCCTATCTCTTTTTCTATCCTGCCATTTTCCAATATTACCAGCAGACTAATGTGAAGTGGGGTGATTGTATCATGGGGAATGGAAGGAAGGAAGAAGTGGTGGAAAAGGTGAATGGGGGCGTTCAACTCACAGAAGTGTGTGTGTGGGGGGGTTGGATTCAGTCTAGTTTTACATTAGTTTAGAAATGAGCCAGCCTTGTTCCTGATGTTTTAGGGAAGCAGGTTGGATTATTGTGAGTCAATTTCAAATTTGGAGGAACTGACACCTCTAGTTAAGTGATATATCACAGATAAGGGGTTCAACTAGGGTTCAGACTAGCTGATACATTTCTTTTCTTTTTTTGGAGAGTGAGGAAAAGAGTCTGTTTATCATTGTAATTTTCCTCACCTCTGTATCTTGCATTTAGTTGCTGTATTTGATCACTGGAAGGGGAAAACAATTTACCTGCTGGTTTAATTGCTGCGGCATTTATCTCTGAGGAATTAACATAATGAGAGAGAAGACAGGTAAATCAAAGGGAAGGCAATTCTCCTTAACATATACGTTTGATGGGAAATCACAGCAAAAGCTCAATGAGTCTAGTTTCCTCTCACTATTTTTGCAAAGGCTAGTTACTCCATTTTCTTATTTTTTTAAAAATGTATTGTTCTTGAGAAAGTTAATTTTCCCCATGTTAATTAATTCTCTGGCTTGGGCAATATGATAGACCCTTGGTTTGGCTCCATTAAATGTCACGCTGAAAATAAGAGAAAAAGAACACTGGAAGAATTTCAAAAGAAGATTTGTGAGTGTGAGCTTAAAAATTATGATGCAGAGAGAAAAATGGCAGAAGCAAAGGAAACAGCACATCCCCCTCTTCAACAAGAGTGGTAATTACTAACAGTCATAGCTTAGAAATACTAATATAAGGTAACAATGAACATATGGAGATGGTGATTAACCAAGAGACAGAACAAGCTTGGGTTTAGCATGATGAGGGCAGTAAATAACAATATACTTAGTAGGAATGAAAATACTCCCTCTGTTTATTCAGATTTCCTAACCTGCAGTGAGTTTATACATTTTTTCAGGGTGTGATTTTTCCACTCCCTTGGAAGATTACAATTATATTGTCACTTTTGTAACAAAGCACTAATTGTTTAGATTGTCTTGGGGGGGGGGGGGAGACTCAAGCTCATGAAGCCATAAAGCTTACAGGCTTACTGGGTGGTCTAGGAACAGATATTCTCTCCTAATATAATCTTCTGCAGAAAACTGCATTAAAGGAAATGAGGCTCTAGTGTAGCAGACTACAGTAAAAAAATAATCTAAATAAATTGATGTTTTCAGGGAGGGCTGGGTTCCTCTTGAGGTAATCCATTCTGTTCTCTTATTACTTAAAAAAAACCCAAAAAACCCACCAATAACATTATTGTTTTCTGGGAATGGCGGTGCAGTTTCTTTGCCATTAATATTATAAAATTTTGCTCTAGATCACAGCGTTGTTGGATGAGAATTGAGAACTCCCACCATCACTCACTACCAATCATATTGACTGGTGTCGATGTATGTTGTACCCCAGCAACATCTAGAGAAACACTGGCTCCTCACTCCCTAATATAAAGGAAGATTAGGGAGTGATCTCTCTGATGTTCATGTGGTGGTCATTATATTAAGGAGTAACATAAATTAGGAATGAAATGATGGGGTAGTGATAAGATTTGGAATGGTCCCATTTATTGTTGTTGTTGTTGTTGTTGTTGTGTGCCTTCAAGTTGTTTCTCACTTCTGGTGACCGTAAGGGGTTTTCTTGGCAAGATTAGTTCAGATGAGGTTTTCCATTGTCTTCCCCTGAGGCTGAGAGCAAGTGACCTGTCCAAGGTCACCCAGTGGGTTTCATGATGGAGCAGGGAATTGAACCCTGGTCTCCAGAGTCATAGTCCAAACACATTGCTATACCAGACAGTTGGATACTGAAAAGGATACACCTTTCTCATTTCCTTTATTGGCATGTTAGAGGTGCATGCATGTTTCAATATATATACTCTTATAACCATCTCAGCTGCCTTTTCTCAAACATGCTGGAAATGGTTTCAGAAGCTCCAGATTGATATATTATTTATGTCCAAGCCCTAGATCATTCCTACTGATCCTCTTTGGTTCGCTTCCAATCTTACTACCCAATCCCTGTCACATGTGCCAGCAATGGGACAGATGCCAAAGAGGGATACATACATGAGGAAGAAAACCATACAGGTGTGTGTGTGTGTGTGTGTGTGTGTGTGTGTTTTTGAGGGGGAAGGGATTCTGTTAACACTTGCAGAGAAGCTAGATTTCAGAAAAATTGAGGCAAATCAATCTAGAATAAGAACTGGACAAAGATTGGACAAACTGGCCAAAGCCTGAGGCCAAGCAGCAAATAGCAACCTTCTTCCAACCAAGTCAAGATGCATTGGACCCAAGACCACACATTTATCTTTTTAATCTCAAAGCCCATAACTGCACAGGTGCCCCTCCCCCTCATGGGTAGTAGAAATTCAACCACAATACATTACAAGAGAGAGCTATTTGCTGCCCGTTCATGATATCCAAACTGAATTGCCTGATAGTAGTGACAAATTTGGCCAAAAATGTTAAATATCACAGCCTGCAAGCCCATTTCCCTAAGGATCAAGGAGACTCTCCTGGATTTTCTTATAGGGAGAACCATTTTTGGCGCAGGAAACTATTTTCCTCCTCAGTGCAGCTCAGGACCATACCTAATATATGGAAATATCTTGAGGCCAGAGCAGTCTCAAGAAGTTGTGGTTTGGAGTTATTCCAAAGTTTGTCCCCCTGACTGTTGAATAAGAAAAATATCTAAAGGGGAAATATCCACTTGGCCACAAACAGTGATAGTAAGCAGAAATTTCAAAGGAAGGTGCAAGAAGCCCAGTTAGCAGGCGTTGGGATACAAGATGAAGCCTTCAGAAAAGCAGCAGAAAAACAACTTTAAGGTGAGGAAGGAAAACTATACAAAGAGAACAGAGGACAGAAAATCCATGCTGGAAGAACACCCATTTCCCAGTAGAATATGAGTAGACTTTTTTTTGAAGGGTGTGGAGAAAACTCGAGGGAAAACATAGCAGCCCCAGGGTTGGCATATTTTACCCTTGTTCTTAGGGTAGGCTACAGCAATAGCCATCCTAGGCATGTCTCTGCATAGTCGGTGGGGTTACACAGCACTGGTGATGGAAGAGCATTGGCTTTCCTTCCAGAAAATAGGTGGCTTATGGGGGCTGATCTGACTCCCCACCTGCAGCCCCACTCCCCATTTCTTTGGATAGAGAGGGAGTCCACGCCATCCCATAGCAGAATTGGACTGTGACTCCATATGTCAGTGGAGAAGCAATGGAGGATGAGGAAATACAGGCATACCTCAGTTAACTAATAGGCCTTTGCAGACTGCTAGAAATAGTGCAAATTGAGTCCACTTTAAGGGTTAGGGTTAGGGAATCATGAGTACTGTATTTTATTGTGGCACCAGAGCTCTCTGACAGAGAAGGCTCAATGTCTCAGAGAGAAAAAAAACAATTCCCATGATTCCCTAGCACTAATCCTAACCCTTAAAGTGGACTCAATTTGCAATATTTCTGGCAGTCTGCAAAGGCCCTAATATCACACAAGGTTCAAAAAGAGGAATAGAAGCAGGATAGTATCAAATCAAAACAATTTTATTTATGGTCTTCAGCCAAAGTATCTCAGAAATATATTAATATTAATCAGTAGAAACAAACATACAAATATACCTAAGTAAAATCAGTTTAAATGCAAATGTGCATTTAGACAGGCAGCACCCCACACACCAGGATGCTGGGACCTATCTTCTAGCATCCCATGTTCAACATTTAACAATAAGTCTGGTCCTGGGTAATTTCTCTGTATATAGCAATGACAGCTGCACAGAATCGAGCCATGATCTCACTTATTTGAGAGTCTACATCAGGGACTGGCAACCTACGGCCCGGGGGCCGGTTAAGGCCCTGGTCCCTGGACTTACCGGCCCAGGCCGAAGGTTGCCGCCGCGCACCACCGCACGCCGTCGCTGTGGCGCATTTTTGCTGCTCTGCAGCTGCGCTCGCTGCAACCGCCATTTTGGAAATCAAAATGGCGGTCATGATGCGTTTGCGCATGCGCAGTACTTTTGCGCATGCGCAAACGTGTCGTGGCCACCATTTTGATTTCCAAAATTGCAGCCGCGACACGCGCCGGCACGGTTGCAGTTGCGCGCACTGCGGCAGCCGTGGTGTGCGCGGGGGGGGTTGCGCATGGCGGCGGAGGGCGCGAGAGAGAGCAAGAGCGCGCGCACTACCATTCCCCCCCCCCTCGGCCCAGCCGAGACCTGGGCTACGGGAGACCGGCCCAGGTCTTTATAAGGTTACCTTCCCCTGGTCTACATCCTCAAGCAGTAATGTCAAGTAATGAACAGTTGGTCTTCCTGGGAATTTTTGTAAAATTGAGTAGATTAAAGAGGAGTGCACACCTTGATAGAATAGGCAGTAAAATATAATGTGCACAAGTGATTCAACTGAAGTATCAGAACATAAACATGTCTGATTCTCATAAGGGAGCTTCTTATATTTTCCTTCCAAAACAGCAGAAGGGAGGATGTTAAAACGGGCTGAAGTGAAGACTGCCTTAAATTTGGGTGCTGTTAGCTTAGCCAAATAGGTTGGCCTAACAAAAGTCACTTCCAAACCTTCTAAAACTGGGATAGGACTTATCTGTGGCAGAATCTTATCAGACAACATTGTGGCTGGTCTGTAGTCCACATGTGGCCTTTTTATTGTTGGGCAAAGATTGTCAATAACTGCCAATCACGCTGCTGCAGCATTAACCCTCTCATGCAGTATGTTTCCAGCTGCAGTTCTGGGATTGTGCACTCACGTGGTCCCAGTCTCCTCCTCTCTTCCTCCTCCTTCCCTTGCTATTCCCAAGTGGGCTGGTTTTCTCTTTTACACTTTCTTTGCATTCTCCCTCGGCCCAACCTTCAATTACAGTAGTTCCCAAACTGTGTTAAAAATAAAAATACAAAATGCATGTTTGGAAGAGCAATAGGACAGGGAAGCAGGGTTAAGAAGCAGTCTGAGAAAGAGTGCAGAACTGTCCATAATTGCAATAGTCCCGCCACTGAAGACATGTGTGGTAAGCCCTGTTCCCAAACCGATATGTAACCAGTTCCTTTCATTAACACAATCACAGTGAGAACAGGGGCCATGTGATAATCTCCAAAGCCTCTAACAAAGAAACCCTTTTGCAAAGACTATTTACGCCCACCTAATCCCTGCTTTCAGTGGTGTTCCAGTATGGGATGTCACTCAGTGTGGCGGAGGGCTTTGAGGGGACTCCAGGGGAAGGGGCCAAAAGGGCATGCTCTCTTTCTCCTTGCCCAATGCCGCTTTACTTGCAAGTAAGATGGCGCCAGGCAGGGAGGTGGAAGGGCACTCAGCCAGGTGTCACCCCTCTTCTGAGATGTCACCTGGTGCAGGCCGCACCACCACCCCCTAGTGATGCCACTGCCTGCTTTTCTTCCTTGTTCCTTGCCCTAGCTCACAGTTTTGTAGCAGCAGTGGCATTGGGAAGATGGTGAAGGAGGAATGGAGAAACAGACTTTTGGTGTCAGGCTGCAGCAGCCGTCACCAGTAAACACAGCCACGGTTTCCAGAAAATAAATTGGAGAACAAATGAGGAAAAGTAGAATGTTAGCACCAAAATGAAATGATCCTAACATTCAGTTAGGGGCTATGCAGACGGGTGGCTCTGGGTCGCCCCTGCTAGCAGTGGATCAGGGCCACGGCAACCTCACACTGCGGCCCTGATCCTCCCTTTTGCCGCCCCTAAAAGAGTGGCAAAATGCCATTCCTTTTAGGGACGGCAAAAGGTCGCCCTAAGAGCCGGAACCGCGACTCCTTCACACCCTTTCAGTGCAGTGTGTCAACACACTGCGCTGAGAGGGCGTCCTGACACTGTGCACCCTGCGTATGGATGCGTAGCATCAGGATGGCATTGGGGTGGGGTTGGGGTGGCTGGTGTGCGGCTGTCCTGCTCCAACTCCACCCCCAGGATGGCCCTTTAGGCCGGTCTGCAACGCCTGATAGTTTACTATTGCCTAAAGCACTCTAGCACTTTGTAACTCCTGATTATTAATAAAGGCTTAGTTGGTGCAAATCAATTTCTAGAAAGTTGCATTACTGACACATGATCAATAGGAAGGTGAGGAGGAGCAACACGGGGGGGGGGGAGGCAGGGAAACCCACAATATTTTAAGAAAATGTTTGGATGCAGCCTGGGAATATGCAGATAAAATCAAAACAGTAAGAATTGGAAAGTCTTGCTGCTTCCCGGGATTTTGTTCCTTTCTATATTAGCCCTTATGTGATTTTTCATATAGAAAGATTCCTAGTGATTTTTTTTAAAAGATACATGACAGGATGACTGAAATGGGTAAAATTACAATGGAAAACTAGTGAGATACCCCTTCTCAAGAAATGCAGTTCCAGTCAAATTTAGAGCTGGGATGGGCAGATGCTTTTTCTATATGAAAAAAGTCATCAGAATAAACTGAGTAAACACTGATTCCCCCAATGGAAAAAAAACTATTATAATTGTTTAACAACCCTCTCCCCAATATTGCTCAAGAGTACTACACAGGTCTGCATTTTCTAATTTAATTTCAAGCCTGGTTGATTTGTTGCAGTCTCTCTTGTTCTATATTTTAACAAGAGATACTTTATTTAAACCAGTGTTGCCAGACTGAGGGCTGATTCACACATTAAGGAGGTTAATATTTAAGTGACTTTCTTCCTTTTTAGCAACTGTGAAGGCCATTCTGCCTTGCGTCAGCAGGATGTACAGGAATGGGATAGAAGCATTACCTCAAATTATCCTTCTTTTGTTCTCCATATGGAGTCACTGTTAACTTTGCAATACAGAAATCCATCCCATATTCTCATTATATATCTCACTTGCTCTGGCATCAACTATTCTCCCAACTAGACCAAAATAGCCATTGCCAGAGGAAGAAACCTCAAATTACTTTAAAGGAAAACAATAAGGTGTTGAACTACCATCCAAAAGGGATCAGTGGCTGACTGCAGTTCCTTTTCCTCTGCTCTCTCTAGGAAAAAAGAACAAAAAGACTAATACAGTTATGCAAGCGTTTCCTAAGTAGTCAGCTGTTGGTGCCAACCATTCTGTTTCTTTCCTCAATTCCAGCACTGGCAAAAAGAGACTTTCTTTCCTAATGAATGTGTGTCATACTTGAAATAGCCATAAAAATATGTCATAAAAATATTAAATACTTGTTTTCTAGTTATCCAGACATTTTAACTATTTCTGTATATAGCTAAAAACCAGAATCTAGCCACCAGTACAAAACAAAACCCATAACTCAGTTCTGAGATTACACTGTGCAAAATATAATTTGTGGTGTGTGTGTGCATGCGCCTTCATGTCACTGTCGACTTATGACAGCCTCCTGCATTTCATAGGGTTTTCTTGGGCAAGGAATACTCAAGAGGTGGACTTGCCAGTTCCTTCCTCTGAAACATAGCCTATAGCACCTGGTATTCATCGGTGGTCTCCCATCTGAATACTAACCAGAGCTGATTAGTTAGGTGCTAACTAATATTCTAGGAAGCATACAGTCAGCATGTGAGAACACTGGAAGAAACCATGTATAAGCACAGGCAGAGTACTCTGGTTGCCAAACTTGGCCACAATTCCTTTAGATAAATAACTTCTCAGTGACGTACTACACTGAAATTACATAAACAGCAGAAACTACTAGGACCTAGGCCCCAGGGTTTTGTGGGTTTCAAGATTTTCTGCAATCAATATTCTGACATCTGCAAACATTTATCTCTAACAGCCGATGCCAAAAGTAGTAAAAATAATTGCCATCGCTTCATCCTTCCAAAGATTTTGATTCAAGTATTATTCTATCAAGGGCTGCTTTTTATCTGCAGTTACTTTCAAGTATTTATTCTATTAATGAACATAAAGATTGTTACCAATGTTTAAATTACACAACCATGTATTTACATAAGTAACTAAGGAATCTATCCCACAAAAGCCCACTCCAGAATAAATCCCATTGAATTTAATAGGGCATACTCCTGACCTTTATTTGAGCTTTTTTAAGTTACCTTGTTTGAATCAACATTTGAAGACAGGAGGGCCTAGCTCCATCCCCTTTCCTCACAGGGAAAGCAACAAGTCTGAAGATGAGCTCCTGTCTGCATAAGTCTCCATGAGAACAAGAATGTGATTTCCTTCCATAAGCTAAGAGTTTCCATGCAGAGGAACTTTTATTAGGATTTGTTGCTTTCCATGTGACAAGTATAACTGGGAAAGGAGGAAGATAACCGTCTTAATATATTGAGGGCTCTAAATAAATATGTATAGCAATATAATTCATATCAATCACACTTGTCTGTCCCCGTTCGGGGACTTGGGGTCTGCGGTCTCAGTCCTCAGCGGATGAGAAGCAGGGAAGGACAAAATGGTGTGTTAGCCCATGGTGCCCGCTGCCATTGCAGTCATTGAGGTTTGGATATTTACTAATGGCTTCCCCACAAATTGGGAGGGACTATAATGTGAATTTTGAGAAGGAATCTCATAGCTGATATAAGAGATTGGTCTGATTTAGTTAGATACAGTTGGCCCTCCATATGCATGGATTTACATTTATATTAGTGTTTTTAGCTTTCTCTACATTTTTTTCTTGTATGTCCTACATTTTTGTAGAGACTTGTCCTCCTTTGCATTGAAGACATCTGGTCACCCTGTCTGAGTATCAGAGTATGACTCTGGAGACCAGGGTTTGAATCCTGGCTCAGCCATGGAATCCCCCTGGGTGACCTTGGGCAAGTCACACTCTCTCAGCCTCAGGAGAAGGCAATGGCAAACTCCCCTCTGAAGAAACCTTGCCAAGCAAACACCATGATAGGGCTGCCTTAGGGTTGCCGTAAATCGGAAACGACTCAAAGGCATACAACAACAATCTTAGAAGTCACACTTTTTCAGCCTCAGAGGGTGGCAAAGGCAAACCCTGTCTGAAAAAACACATAGGCAAGAAATGATAGATTCATGATAGGTTTGCCTTAGGGTCACCATCAGTTGGAAATGACTTGAAGGCACACAACAACAACAACAGTCTTGGAAGTCACACTCTCTCAGTCTCAGGGAAAAGCAATGGCAAACCCTTTCTGAACAAACCTTGCCAAGGAAACCCCAGGATAGAAAAGCAGCTTCATTTATATACCGCTTCATATCACGCTATGGGATGTCTAAGCGGTTTACAACTGTAAGCTCATTGCCCCCCAACAGCTGGGTACTCATTTTAGCGACCACGAAAGGATGCAGGCCTGAATCTAGCCTGAGCCCTGGCTAGTATTGAACTCGCAACCTTGTGGTCTATGAGTGAGTGGCTGCAGTACAGGCATTTAACCACTGTGCCACCAGGATAGGTTCGTCTTTGAGTTGCCAAAAGTCAGAAACAACTTGAAGGCACGCAACAATAACAACAATGACATTATTGGACGTCACACTCTCTCAGCCTCAGGGGGAAGCAATGGCAAACCCTTTCTGAACAAATAGCTGCAGCAGCAAGAAGAAGAACACCACCTCCCCAAATTCCTGACCTAGGAGACCACTAGGCTGCTCCCCATCAGGAAAGTGTATGCAAGGAGATTGGGATGGATGGATGGTGAGTCCCATCATCCCCCCCCACTTCCACTTCCTCTCTTCCTCCTCCTCCCACCTCACGCCGGCCACCCCTCTCTTCCTCCTCCACCACCCGGCATATAAGATGACCCCCAACTTTGGAGAAGATTTTCCGGGGTTAAAAAGTCATCTTATACGATGGAAAATACGGTAAATAACACAAGTAAATATTGTTGGGAAAGGATTTCTTCAAAGCAAAACAAAACAAAAAAAGTAAGCAATTTCATTATATCAATACTCTAGTCAAAGGATGAAAAGTATATTAAACTTAGAACAAGTTTCACAAAGAAGAATTCAAGCTGCGTTGCTAGGTGTATTTAGCTTTTACTTCAGAACAATCTTACATATCATAGGGATGCATATTAGTTAATCAGCCATCCTGACTCTTGTGAGAAGCGGGATCAGGTATGATAGACAGTGCTATATTGGAATATATTCCTGACATTCACATGCAATGTGTATTCCAAGTGATGTGAAGTACAGACTAGATCAGTTGTTAACTGCACTCTTAAAGAAAGGTTGGGCATAGGCATGATTTCTTTTATTGTTAAAGACTACTTGATTACTTTTGCAAAGTTGTTTTGCCAAACATATATTTGACTAAAACTACAGCTGTTAATTGTTAATGTATTATCAACTAAAATCTTTAATGCTTTACACAAGAGATAGTAGCAATCACTTTATAATGGTTCCTCTGTTCTCAGTGACATAATTACTCATTATTTTCCTAATCTTTGTTTTCTTAGTTACTGTTAAAACAAGTTCAAGGTAACCTGATGACTGCATCATTGCTGCCACCCCCATTTTTGAACCAAGCCATCAGTTATGACTATTACTAGCAAACCCATCAATACCTGTTCCTTTCGCCACCTCAGGTTAGATACAGTTGGCCCTTGGTATCTGCTGGCGTTTGATTTCAGGACCCCCTGTGGATACCAAAATCCAAGGATGCTCAAGTCCTATTAAATACAATGGCACAGTAAAATGGTGTCCGTTATATAAAATGGCAAAATCAAGGTTTGCTGATTGGGATTTATTTATTTTTTAAAAATATTTTCAAGCCATGCATGGTTGAATCTGTGGCTAAAAAATCTGTGGTTCTTAGCCATGCTCAAAATGGAAGACGTTTTGGAATTCCTCATGGAGGGTTGACATGGAGGGCATGTCCTGGAAAAGGAGGATGTGTATGCTCACCCTGACCACAAAATGTAGGATATAAACTGAAAAGGTAGGACATTCCAAATAAAAGGGCTCAAAACACAGAGATGTACAACCTTATCATGGGGTGGGTTTTTTTGGCATGTTTCTTCAAATGGGGGTTGCCATTACCATCCTCTGAGGCTGAGAGTGTGTGACATGCCCAGGGTCACTTACTTGGCCACAAATTGTACATATCCCAGAATGCATCACCTAGTATATTGGCAGTCCTTCCCCCCAACACTTTCTCATTTTCCCCAACCATCTCATAGCTGGGAGATGGAAATAATTTTTAAAGCAGCATTTAAATCTGGACTTTTTTTAAAAAAAAGTAAGGTCCAAAACACACTGTAGAAATAAATCCTAGGGAACATGGGAGCTGTAGTTTGTTGTTTACAAGTGACAGTTTTCCTGCTAAGTACCTGCATGTCATAAGCATTTGAATTAAAATTACCATATTGAAATCAAATCTGATATTTTTTAAATTTTTATTTGATGTGTGTTGGAAGAGGGGTAGTCTTATACAATGAGTATATCCCAAACTCTATATTTTAACTGGAAAAATTGGGGGTCGTCTTATACGCCCAGTCATCTTATATGCCAGAAAACACGGTAATAATTTTACCTTCATAAAAGTTTCATTTTGATCATTCTAATAAAATCATCCAAACTTACAACTTTTGTTCCAACAAGTTATACAAAAATCAGTAAACTAGTAGGTGAAAAACACTAGTAGTACATAAGGTTACTGACTCTGTAAAAGAAAAAGGTAAAGGTAGTCCCTTGACAAGAATGTCTGTCTAGTCATTTCAACTTCTGATGACCCTATCATGGGTTTTTCTTGGCAAGATTTGTTCAGAAGTTTGCCATTGCCTTCCCCTGAGGCCGAGAGTGTGTGACTTGCTCAAGGTCACCCAGTGGGTTTCATGGCCAAGCTGGGAATCAAACCCTAGTCTTGAGTCGTAGTTCAACACTCAGCTGCAACTCATGGTACACATCCCAAATATGGAACAGTGAGGGAAAGATGTTACATTGTCTAAGGGACAGGGTTCCAGGAACACACTATTAATACTTTTTTTTCCTCTGCAATCATTTTCAAGAAGCAAACCTTTATGGAATGCCCCACACTTTTATTTATTTTAATCGCCATTAAAATTACATCAATCTTGATAGTAAAATGAATTAAAAACTTGTGTGGGGAAAACAGATTCCTTGAATGTAGGTGTTAATGTACACGCACACACACATGTATATTAGTTACATTTGCAGTTACTTCACAAAACAGTGAAAAAGAATCTACTCAAAAAATGCACTTTCAAGCAGGTTGTCTTCAAAAACCACTGCTATCAAAATTTCCAAGATCTGTTTCTGATCTATCTACAAGCACTTATATGGCTTTCAACAGAAAGCACATCCTATCATCCTAAAATACTATACTGGAAACGTATATACATACAAAGGTGAATCTCCCTTCATTCACAATTTCATGCTGGCTTACATATAGCACCCTTCCTATCCATCTGTGGCAGTATTTGTAATGGTGAGCTGGGATGTAACAAGCAGCTGTACTCCTAGAAGTAAAGAAAATCATGGCAGAGAAGTCCAGTACAGATACTGTTCTTAGATATGTGAAGAGATAGCACTGGCACCATTCTGAGGTACCCAAAGCCCTGTGGTGGTGGTTCAATACACTTGCAGATGTACCATCCATGATGCAATTACATTCAAAATCATTAAGATACGGCCCAGTGTTTCAATAAAAAAATCTGTCTCACAAACAAAAATACTTGTAATAATTTATTTACAGCAAGGTGGATGCTGTTGTGAAGCGAAGTAGGTGGATGCAATGTCCTTGTCAGGATTCTGATTTCATTTAAAGATATGCAGATTGTGATTTCCACTTCTTCTTGTATTTATATAGTCAAGTGTCTTTTCATTGCTTCATATTTCTGAAAAAAGGATGCAGCAAGGCATCCTTTGCAGTGACTCTTGTGGCAGGATTTAAATCAAGTAGTTTATCAAGAAGATCATAGGCCTCATCAGGAACTTTATCCCATCCTTTGAGATCAGCTCCCTTTTCAGTAGTCCTAATATCTGTGCCATCACCTTCGTGGCAACTTTGTTTCTGGTACTGCATGCGTCTTTTGGGAGCCTGGAGTGGAGCTTCCAAAGTATTGCTGATTTCCACTGGCAAAACAGATTCCTGACAAGATCTGATCTGTACATCACCTGTTGAGATGTCAAAGGTGGTACTTTTCCCTCTCAGCATCTCACAGAGCTTCCGTAAATCCTGAGCTGGGATTTCTTTGCTACACAGTATGGATTTTCCTGTGTGAAAAGCATAATTGTTAGAATGAGTATTCTTCAGTATGAGCTGGAGTTTCCATCTCTTGGGATCTGCACACCCTGGATCCTAAGAGGAGTTATCTTAGTGCTGCTAATGGAGTTTACATTTTACTGCCCTTTGTCCTGGTTCCCACACGGCCAAGAATGGCCTCTGCCTACATCGAGATCCCTCCATACCAACTGAGCTACAACAAAAACAACATCTGATACAAAATGTAGGCCTGTGACTCCAACACTGTCACTTTTCTTCTCCTATATGATTTTCAAACATCCTTTGCCTGATGAAGAAGCCAATAAAGGTATTTCTCTTTTGTGGATTTTGGGTTATCATGAAACTGATGTGAAGCATTCTGATCACTGGTGTCCAGACCAATGATTTCCAAAATTATCTCAAGTTATGCTGATTTCTGGAAATATAAACACAATTATCCCCAGAAAAGGACTGCAGACTGAAAGTTACAAACAGAACAAATGCACACTGAATTATAGAAAATGTGAAATCTGCATACCAAATGTTCTAGCAGCTTGAATCGTTTCCCTGGATCCACGAATAGTCATAATCTGTGCCAAAGCAGTTAAATCATCACCCGCTTTGTAAAATGGATACCGACCACTCAACAGAGAAAGAAATATGATTCCTGCAGACCATATGTCAATTGCTGCAATTAACAACGCACTTTTAGTTAATATGTATAATTCCATTTTCTTTTTGTGTTTAAAAGATTTAGGTATGACAATCCAAATCCTATTTTGTTTTACATTTGTTCAATGATTAACTAAAATTATGGAAAATAAAATTTTAGCCCATTATGTTGTTCAGCTCAAGCCTGCTCCGCACAATCGGACTGCCAAAGTAAATAAAGTTACATATGTTCCACAGATACATCCAACAGCATAATAACATGCAGATTTAATTCCATCTAGTATGGGGATTGAATATACCCTCAAAATGTGATTGTCAAAAATGTTTACTAGGAATTCGAAAAAAGTGTTTCAAAATTCAAAATACACTGACACACCAGGACTTTTTGTGTGGCCTCTGTCATTCCCTTCAATGAAAAGGGAAATTGTAAGTGATCAAGAGATGCTCATGCAGAAATGAATTGGGAAGTACCTAAGGGAAAGCACCTGTATACATACCGAAAGCACTGCATTCTGAAATTTAGACAAATTATACCCAATGAAAGATAAATATTTCTACATATTGTTATGCCAAAACCTATAGTCATAATCCACTCAAATCTAAGTAGTTCTAAGCCTCACTGACTGCAGTGAAAGAGTTAAGCACATGCTTAACACTCCTGCTGACAAAGATGTAAAGAGCTCAACCTTCCATCTGATTCTGCCTTATTTATCCTGTTTATCTTAATGGGACCTGAATCTAGGTATTAGGTTTTGGATGTAACAATGGTTATACTAAAAAATTTCGCACAACATATAAAGTTTACAAATTGAAGATCAGGAAGGAAGGACAAAGGCAGAGTGAAATAATGTAGCCACAATATTATCTATAAACATTTCACTATAATATTCAAAAGTGAATAGATGAAATAATAGCTGGCATTTCCAAGGTGGAAATGATGCTGGAATGGAACCAGAAACCGGGATTCAAACTTCAGGTCCAAATATCATTTCCTCCTTTCCCAACCTTGTTTCACTGAACAACACTTTGGGCAGACCTCCACTGGTGAGATCTTTGACACAGTAGACCGAGTCTCCCCCACACTAGCTCACTTCAATATTCCCTCAATGTATCTGCCCTAGACTGAAGCTGAAGTAGTAGACATGAGTACTGGAGAGAGAAAAAAAATTATTTTCCACATGCCCCTCCGCCAACAGTCCTCAGATACACTGCTTCACACCTAGGGAAAGCTAGGAACTATTTTCATTGTATAAGTAGACTGTGTCTTCCAGCCAGTATGAGGGTCATCTTGGACTTAAAACGCTGCTTGGTGGATACATGGATAAGAGTACCCATATGCTACTAACACTGATGCGTCTCATCTGAAACCTTCAGATATTTCCATCTGCTTAAAACAATTAAATATCATGCCAGCTTTTACTGTAATCTTTCTAAAAATCTGTCTGCAAGGATATTATGTTAATTACACTTGCTCTAAGAGAATATAATAATGGGCAGGAGCTCTCGGAATTTCTGAATGTAAACAGTGAAGTCATTTCAAAATTCTTAAGTTGATACAAGGCCAAAAGTGTTAGCTTTCTACCTTTCCCCCTTTTTAAAACAAAAATGGTACTAACTCTCATTATTGTAATAAATATCTGAAATAAAACAAAGCATATATCAACTTGCTTTTATTCCAGGTGATAAGCCTAGAATATTCAGAGGTAAAGGAGTTTCTTTAACCAAAGTCCTATTGCAGAGTTTGGAAGACCTATAGAGACAATTACCTTGTGCATGGCATTATCTATTTCTGTTCTAATATACTGTACCTGTAGACTGATGAGGACACTTGGTTAATACCTCTGGTGCTCTGAATCCAGGTGTACCAGCCCTTGGGGCAACCTGTTGACGTCTTGAGGGTTTAGAATAAGAAAAGTACAGTTAGAAAGTAATAACACACAATCTCAACTTTTCATGGTCTGACAGTAAAGCAATTTTAAAGATACTTTTTAATATGGTGATATTAGTGAACAGCACTTTCTTTTAAACCTAAAATCCTTATTTAAAATATTTTTAGTGAGTCAGTCTGTCATATGCTTATTCTGAGCTTTCAGAATATTATGTACAGACATGATTTACATTTCTTTGAACAATAGAGAGAGTTAATGTCAACTGCACAAGGTTTAAATTTCTAGCTATGTCATGATTATGAGGTGCTTCGGGGGGGGGGGGTCAGTTCTGGGGGGTCCAGAGGGAAAAAACCACAGATGGTCACACCCAATATTATTCAATGATGATGATGTATGTGCGACAAGTAACTGTTCCCATGTGCATGCACCTCCATTGAATAATATGGGGCATGGTGATTTGTAGGCAGTAAATTGCAGATTACCAGACTGCCAATATGAAGAGTCTACTGCAGGGGTAGACAACCTTTCCCCTTTAAGGGCCGAGGGACTTCAGCTCCCAGAAGCCTCAGCCATGTTGGCCAATAGTCCCATGTTGGCCAATAGCTCCTGGGATTCTGGGAGCTGAAGTCCCTTGGCCCTTAAAGGGGAAAGGTTGCCTACCCCTGGTCTACTGTAATGACACAAAACACTGAAACAGTTATTATTCTACTGCCGCATGTTGCTAGTATGGTTGCTTGAAATTTTTTAATATTATGAACTAGACAAATTCACAGGTGAAGGCGCCAAAACTGGCACTCTTAAGCTAAATGTCTGTGTGAATACATTGTGCTTCCAATATTGCTATAATGCTGTTGCATGTTTTGAGACACTGGAGATTACCACACTACACTCTTATAGTGCTGCTATTCCACTTTAACTGCTCTGGGTGCCTCCTGTTGCATTCTGGGATTTGCAGTTTAAGGAGGGGGCACTTAGAATTCTCAGCCAGCGAGCTCTTAGGTCTCAGGCCTCACTGAAATACAAACCCCAGAATGCAACAGGAGGCAGCCAGAGCAGTAAAAGTGAAATAGTAGCACTATAACAGTGTAGTGCAGTAATCTAAATTGTCAAAGATACCCTATTGATGCAGAAGAAAGAGAGAACTCTCTTCACTTGCCTTGCAGACAATTTCATTGTCCAGAAGGTGGAAGAAGCAACAAGGGGATCAACTATTTTACATCTGATCCTAATCATAAAATTGGAAGAGACCGCAAGGACCATTCAGCCCAACCACCTGCCATGCAGAAACTCACAATCAAAGCATCCCCAACAGATGGCCATCCAGCCTCTCTTTAAAGACCTCCAAAGAAAGAGACTCCACCACTCTCTCAGTGTGTTCAACTGTCAAACAGTTCTTACTGTCAAGAAGTGCCTTCTAATGTTTAGGTGGAATCTCTTTTCCTATAGCTTGCATCCATTGTTCCATGTCCTACTCTGGAACACCAGAAGACAGCTTGCTCCATCCTCAATATGACATCCTTTGAAATATTTTAACAAGTCTATCATATCACCTCTTAACTTTCTCTTCTCCAGGCTAAACATACCCAGCTCCCTAAGTCTCTCCTCACAGGGCATGGTTTCCAGACCTTTCACCATATTAATCACCCTCCTTTGGACATGCTCCAGCTTGTCCACATCCTTTTTGAAATGTGGTGCCCAGAACTGGACACAGTATTCCATGTGAGGCCTGACCAAAGCAGAATAGAATGGCACTATCACTTCTCTTGATCTAGACACTACACATCTATTGATGCAGCCCAGAATTGCATTGGCCTTTTTAGCTACTGCATCACACTGTTGACTCATATTCAACTTGTGGTCTACCTGGACTCCTTGATCCCTTTCACGTGTAGTCTTGTTAAGCCAGGTGTCCCCCATCCTATATCTACGCATTTCATCTGCTGAAGTTTATTTTGTTAGTTTTGGCCCAGCTTTCTAATCCATTAAGGTCATTTGGAATTTTAACCCTCTCCTCTAGGGTACTAGCTACTCCTCCTAATTTGGTGTCATCTGCAAATTTTATAAGCATGCCCCCCTATTCTTTCATCCGAGTCATTGCTAAAGATGTTGAATAGCACTGGGCCCAGGACAAAACCCTGGGGCACCCACTGGTCACTTCTCTCAAGATGAAGAGGAGTCATTGCTGAGCATCCTTTGGCCAGTCAACCAATTACAAATCCACCTAGCAGTTGCATTGTCTAGCCCACATTTTACTAGCTTGTTTGCAAGAATATCATGGGGGATCTTGTCAAAGGCCTTACTGAAATCAACAGGGATGACCTGGTTAATGGGTGCAAGTGGTGGGATCCTTAGGTGGGAGTGATCACGTTCTCCTGGAGTTTGTTATACAGTGGAAAGGGAAGCCAAGAATTGTCAGACACACATTATAGACTTTAAGAAAGCTGATTTCAGTAAACTTAGGGAACTACTGGGTGTGATCCCATGGTCAGGAATACTAAAAGGAGTACTAAAAGAAAAGGGACTTAATGGTGGATGGGAGATTAAAACTGAAATATTGAAGGTATAATTTCATATAGTTCCATTGAAGAGAAAAAGGGGGAGGTGTCTAAATGATGGATGTCTAAAGAACTTTCAACTAAACTAAGATTTAAAAGGGGTATCAACATGGAAAAGGAGGCGAATTGCCAAAGAGGGATTCAAACAAATTATTAGTACAGGTAGGGGAAAAGTCAGAAAAGCTCAAGAGTACAATGAACTCAGGCTTGCTAGAGAGGTTAAAACAATAAAAATGGTTTTTGGGATATGTCTATAGCAAAAAAAGTAACAAGAAAACAGTTGGGCCATTGCGTTGTAGTAAAGTGATAACAGGGGACAGAACTATTCAACACCTTCTTTGCCTTGGTCTTCTCCCCAAAAAAGAATAGTACTCAATCTAGAGAAAATGGAGCAGATGATGCAGCAGGGAAAATGTAGCACAGAATAGGTAAAGAGGTAGTACAGGAATACCTGGCTACTCTAAATGAATTCAGGTTTCCAGGGCCAGATGAACTACATCCAAAGGTATTAAAAGAACTGACAGATGTAATCTCAGAACTACTGCCAATAATCTTCGAGAACTCATGGAGAACAGAAGCCCCAACAGATTTGAAGAAAATGGGGGCAAATTTTGTTCCCATTTTCAAAAAGGAGGAAAAAAGAGGACCCAAACAATTACTGCCTAGCCAGCCTGACATCAATACCAGGAAAGATTCTAGAGCAGATCATTAAACAGAGCTGTAAGCACTTAGAATGAAATGCCATGATCACTAAAAGTCAACATAGGTTTCTCAAAAACAAGTCATTCCAGATTAAACTCTTCTCTCTCTCATTCTCTCTCTCTTTTTGATGGATCTACAAACTTGATAGATGAAGGGACTGCTGTGGGTGTAGTGCATCTTGATTTCAGTAAGGCTTTGACAAGATTTCCCATGATAGTCTTGCAAAAAAGCTAGTAAAATGTGGGCTACAGTTGGACAATGCTACTGTTAGGTGGATCTGTAATTGGTTGACTGACAAAACCCAAGGGTACTCACCAATGACTCCTCTTCTTCCTGGAGAGGAGTGACTAGTGGGGTGTCACAGAGTTCTGTCTTGGGCCGGGCTATTCAACATCTCTGGATGATGGAATAGAGGGCATAGTTATTAAATTTGCAGATTACACTAATTGGGAGGAGTGACTAATACCCCAGAGGATAGGATCAAAATTTAAAATGACTATATCAGATTAGAGAGCTGAGCCAAAACTAACAAAATGAATTTCAACAGGGAGAAATGTAAGGTAACATACTTAGTAAATGTACACAGTACATGTGAAAGGGATTTAGGAGTCTTAGTAGACCACAAACTGAACATAAGTCAGCAATGTGATGCAGCAGTTTAAAAAGCCAATGCAATTCTAGGTAATTCAATAGGAAAACAGTGTCTAGATCAAGAGAATAATGCCATTCTATTTTGCTTTGGTTAGATCCCAGTTCTGGGTACCTCAGCTCAAGGACATTGACAAACTGGGGTGTGTCAGAGGATGAGATCAAAATGGTAAAAGGTCTGGAAACCATGCCCTCTGAGGGGACGGCTTAGAAGCTGGTGTGTGTTTAGCCTGGAGAAAATAAAGTTAAAAGGTGGTATGATAGCCATGTTTAAATATCTGAAAGGAGCAAGCTTGTTTTCTGCTGGGCCAGAGACTGGATATGGAGCAATGAGTTCCAACTACAGGAAAAGAGATTCCACCTAATTAGGAAGAACTTCCTGATAGCAAGAATATCCAACAGTGGAATATGCTGCCTCAAAGTATGATGGAGTCTCCTTCTTTGGAGGTTTTTAAACAAAGTCTGGATGGCCATCTGTCAGGAGTGCTTTGACTATGTCTTCCTGCATGCCCAGGGGTTAGACTGAATGGCCTTGTGGTATCTTTCAATTCTATGATTCTACAATTCTACAAGGGGCCAAGTAATTTTCAATAGCATAAATTAAAAAGGAGTTAAAAGCATGATAATGAAATCTGTCTACAAAAAAGTTTAAACAAATGTGTAGCCACTGAGTGCTGAGAATGTCAGTAATGAAAGTGAACATCTGTATAAAATAATGTAGACAAATAAGCTTCTGATATATTTCTTTGCTGTTGCATGTCTAAGTATTATGCTATCTTGTACTTGCTAAATCATTTGTCCAACTAATCCATGTTTTTAACATTCTTTGACAGCACAGAGATAGGTTTTACTGCACCAAGGCTAATTACCTTGAAAGACAAATACTGCAGACTCTATCTTTTGCGTAACAATCACAGGTTAAGTTAGCTGGACAACTGCTGGCAGCTTTTTTGACTAAACCATTATTCACAGCTGAAGTTGACTTCTTCTTTGCTGACAGTTTTCTAGATGCAATATCTGTCACTTTGGGTTGCTTTATGAGCTGCAATATAGATTATTTTTAATGCAAGACATATTTAAACACAACTTTGACTTTAGCTACACTCAAAGAAGTAAAAGTTGTTATTACATAGCATTTATAAAGGAAGTTTGCCAAATTCACAAGATCTACTAGCAATAAATCCCAATGGCTATTAAAACATAGCAAGGAATTACAAGAATTCTAACTGAGTGGGATTCAGGAAAATTAGACAATTTACTATCTATACCATTACCCAGAATACTTTAATACAGGGGTAGGCAACCTTTTTGAGCCAGGGGCCAGGTTACTGTCCCTCAGACAATTGGGGGGCCGAAGCACCAAAAATAAAAAAATAAAAAATAAAATAAAAATAAAAATATATTTTTAAAAAAGCATTAAAAATATGCATGCACACTCTCTCAGCCCCATAAAAGCCATGGCAAAACCCCTGTGGAGATTTTGCCAAGAAAACCCCAAGAACAAGTAATAACAACAATAATCAATATCATCATGGCAGGCGGCGGCGGCGGCGGCAGGACCAGCCTGGGGCCGGTCCAAAGGCCTCGGAGGGCCGCATCCGGCCCCCGGGCCTTAGGTTGCCTACCCCTGCTTTAATATGATGAAATTATAGAAACAAGCTTGTACGCTTTTGGGTTATAAGAAATAATAATACTGAGCTACGCATTGTGTGTGTTCATGTGGCCTGTCAACTTATATTGACCCCATGAAATTCACAGGGTTTTTAGGCATGGAATACTCAGAGATGATTTTGCCAGTTTCTTCATCCGAAATATAGCCTACAGCACCCAATATTCATTCACAGTTTCCCATCCAAGAACTGACCCTGATTAGCTTCCAAGATCAGACAGAATTTGGTGCTTTTAGGGTATTAGTCCCATTGAAATGAAGAGGATGTATACTTGGACTAAAAGTGAATGTTTAAGAGGGCCTGCTGCCAAAAATAACAATCCCATCTCAAGTTCCAACCTTGCACAATGCAGGTTGAGTATCCCTTACCCAAAATGCTTGGGATCACAAGTATTTCTTATTTTGGTTTTTAGAATACCTATATTTTGATAATATTCAGGTATAAAACCATCAGGTCCTGGAGATTTTTTCATTTTTAATTTCTTGATTGAATCTTCTACCTCCTTAACTGAAACTTCTCTGTTTAAGAAGGCTTTTTCTTCCTCGTCAAGTATCAAATATTCCAGATCTTGCAAGAAATAGTCCAGATATTCAGTCCCTCCATTATCATCTAACTCTGCTTTATATAAATTAGAGAAGTATCTTAGACATTTTGTTTGTATATCTTTTTGTATAAATGATTTCCCATCATCATCAACAATTTCCATTATTGTGTTACTACCTGTCCTCTTTTTTAATTTATTCCCTAGCCATTTTCCTGTTTTATTATCAAATTCAAACTCGTCTTGTTTCCTTTTTAGAGTTTTCTGATCTATTTCTTTTTCTAGAATCACATTTAACTCCATTTTCCAATACTTAAACCTTTTTAGCCATAATTCTGATTTGGGGTTTTCCAGAAGCTTTCCTTCCGCCTCCTTAATTTTTTCCTCAATTTTCTCAATTTCTTTATTTTTAGTTAGCTTATCTTCTTTCGCCTTTTTCAGAAACACCCCTCTAATGACCGCCTTATGAGCATCCCAAATTATTTTGGGTCGTATATGTTCTTTGGAATTTTCTAGGAAGTAATTTTGAATGTTAATTTTAATGTATTCCAAAATCTTATCATCATTCAGAAGACTAATGTTAAGTCTCCAATTAAACTGCATAGTGCCCAATTTCAATGTCAAAAGAATTGGTTTATGATCCGACTCAATTCTTGGCAAAATAGTCAGATCTTTAACTTTTGTGACTAAGTTTGTTGACAACAGAAACATATCAATCCTTGAAAAAGACCCATATTGTAGTGAGTGATAAGTATACCCTGAGTCTTTTGGGTAAATTTCTCTCCAGATATCATGAAAATCAAAAAATTCCTTCATCTCAAAGAAGGTTTGGGGCAATTTTCCATGACTTCCTTTTTGTTTATTTTCACTAGATCTGTCATATTTCGGTTTTATCACCCCATTATAATCGCCTAACAAAATTATTCTCCCTATCTCATATTTTCTTATTGTTTCATGCACATGTTTATAGAATATTATTATATTCTATAATATATTCTATAATATTCTGAATATTATCAAAAATTGATAAGAGAGCTAAGTGAACCATTGAGGCATACAATTAATGATATATATGAGAATGGAATACCAGACTCATGGAAGTATGCTGATGTAGTTTTGTTACCAAAAGATGGGAAAGATAACACAAAAGTTGAAAACTTTCGACCTATATCATTAATGAACATTGACTACAAAATATTTACCAATATACTTTCGGTTAGACTAAAACAAATCCTAAATCAAAAAATACACCAAGATCAGGCTGGTTTCTTACCGCATCGACAATTAAAACAAAATATAAGAATTGTCATTGATATTTTGGAATTTTATGAAAGGAATAATGATAAAAAAACTAGCACTTTTGTTAATAGACGCTCAAAAGGCTTTTGACTCTGTAAGATGGGACACAATGATTAAGATTTTGGAGAAATTGAATTTTGGAGAGAAGTTTGTTAATTGGATAAAAAACATATATGTAGAACAAAAAGCAAGATTAATCATTAACGGGCAAAAGACAACGGAATTTAGCATAGGGCGGGGGGTGAGACAAGGATGTCCTATCTCCCCGCTTCTCTTTTTGATAATCATAGAATTGTTAAATAACAGGATAAGAGTTGATAAAGAAATCAAAGGTCCTAAAATTAAGGGATCAGAATTTAAAATCAAAGCTTACGCAGACGATTTGATAATCTTCTTAGAAGACCCGGTAAGTGGGATTGATAAGACGATTAAGATTTTGGAGGAATTTGGCAAGATTACAGGCTTTAAGTTGAATAAAGATAAATCTGTAATTATCACTAAAAACACTCAAAAGAAGGATGAGGAAGAGTTGGAGGGAAAATCCCAGTGTAAAATAGTCAAAAGGACAAAATATCTTGGAGTGGTCATATCTAACAGAAATACGGAATTATTTGACTTAAACTATGGGAAAATGTGGAGAGAAATGAAAAAAGATTTGATCAGATGGTCCCGGATGAAGCTAAGCTTATTTGGTAGGATAGCGGCAATTAAAATGCTGCTTCTACCAAAATTTATTTTCCTATTCACAAATCTCCCAATTATTTATAATAGCAAGCCCTTTTCCATGTGGAATAAGGAGCTGAAGAGGTTTATTTGGGAAGGGAAGAAGCCACGAATTAAATGGAAGACTCTGATAGACACCAAAAGTAATGGAGGTTGCAGTTTACCGGACTTGGAATCTTATTTTCAAGCATGCTCTTTGGTGTGGATTCAAGAATGGATATTACTCAAAGACAAAAGGTTATTAGATATAGAAGGGCATGATTTAAGATTTGGATGGCACGCGTACCTATGGTACAAAAAAGATAAAATACATAAAGACTTTTGCCATCATATAATTAGAAGAGCCCTAATAAGAACTTGGGAGAAGGTGAAGCTAAAATTCTATCGGGGATTACCAGGGTGGCTCTCACCACAAGAGGCACTTTTAAGCAGATTTAGGCAAATCAGAAATTGGCTGAAATATGATGATATTGTAACTATAGATGGGGGAAACGGGGCTTATGTGTTGAAAGAGCTCAACGAGATACAAATTATAGATCCTAACTTTACCTGGTTCCAATTCTATCAAATTCAGGATATCTTTAAGCAGGATATGAAAAAATATGGAATTTATCTGATGAAAAATGAATTAGATGACATTTTGCTAACAAATAAACCAAAAGTAATAGCCAGGTTATATGGTACATTAATCTCTAGGAAACTGGAAGAGGACCAGGTAAAGGATCATATGGTACGTTGGGCGAGTGATATTGGTTCTGAAGTATCTTTGGAGTCGTGGATCAAGGCAAGATCTGTAACGTCCCAATTAATAATTAACCAAAATTTGAGAGAAAATTATTTTAAAATGGAAACAAGATGGTATTTTACACCAGCCAGATTGTCTAAAATGTATAATAATAACAATAGTATATGCTGGAAATGTCATAGAGATTATGGATCTTGGATACATATGTGGTGGAAATGTCCTAAGGTAAGGGAATTTTGGCGCTCCATCCATGACGTAATATGTGAAATAATGCAAATTTCTTTTGATAACACACCGCAGTTATATTTGTTGAACATGATTCAGGAGAAAGAAATACGAAAAAGGAAAGAAGTCTGGAAGCCTTTACTTTATATGGTGACGGTAGCTAGGATACTTTTGGCTAGAAATTGGAAGGCGGATATAATACCTACGGTGGATACTTGGTTAGACAGACTATTAGAAATAGCGGAATTGGACAAAAGGGATGAGAGAGCAGAAGGTAAATCTAGAAATGAGGTAAACACAAATTGGGAACTGCTCTATACCTTCTGCAGGAGAAGATGGCAAACTGGATAGAGTTAGTTTTCTGAAAAAATAAGAATACACGGGGAATTATTTTGGGAGGCAAGATGAAATTGGGTTATAAGAATATATAGTGCAATCTAGAAGTGGATTAAAAATTTGACTTTTTACGTTATAGCAATCGACATGTGGATACAGATATGTGCTTAACATTAATTTAGGTCAATTCTAATTTAAATTAATTACTTAATGGACTGTTGTACAAAATAACTATACAGTAATAGGCTTAACAGTGGGGAATGATGAAGTAGGAGATGATGTATTGGTCAATTTAAATGGGGGTGATTAGAATCTAGTGAAAAAACCTAACGATTTTGGTTTGTATATGATGAGCTTCTATCAGAAAAATTGTTCTGTTTTGCATTCTTTTGTTGTATTTTAATTTGATAATAAAATTAAAAAAAAAAAGAATACCTATATTTTCACATACAAAATATACAATACATAAAACAAATAATAATAATAATAATATTTATTTGTATCCCGCCTCTCCCTGTTGAGGATCAAGGTGGGCAACAGCAAAGATTAAAACAATTACAGAAATAATAATAAGAAAATAATCCCCGAAACCCCCCCCCCTTTGACCCACCCTCCCTTCAATAACAGTGGCAATGTCTAGGGGAGCTAGATCAAATGGGCAGTTAGTTCAGATCAGGACAGGGGTCAATCTGGGAAGGCTTACTGGAAGAGAATAGTTTTTATCGCTTTTTTAAAAGGGATGTAATCTGGCGAGTCTCCTCCGGCAGGTCATTCCAAATTTTAGGAGCAGCAGCTGAAAAGGTCCTTTGGGAAGTCACCACCAGTCGAGTTTTCATTGACTGTAGTAAGTTCCTCCCAGAGGACCTGAGTGTGTGGGAAGGATTATATGGGAGAAGGCGTTCCTTCAAGTAAGCTGGACCCAAGCCATGAAGGGCTTTATAGGTAATAACCAACACCTTGTACTGTGCCCGGAAGCTAAGTAGAGCAGTATGTACTGTATTTGTGAGGCTGACAAAAACTGAGGATTTGTGAAATGGTGGGAATCTGAGTGTAGTGCTCGGTGCAAATCAAAGCCTTCTGCTATTTCACAGATCCTCTCATTTGTCTCCGGCATCACATCTCATTCACTGTTGTGTCTGAGCTACAAGGCGGGAGAGTCTGAGCATCTGAGAGATGAGCAGAAACAATGCAGTCACTGACTCACAGGAGGAAGTGGGCAGCTAATGGCAAAAAGTTTCATGTTTGGGGAATTTTCAGATTTTGGATTTCCAGATTAGGGATGCTCAACCTATAGGTTATCACCATGTCATGCACTCCCTGTCCCTATTTCCTTTAGGGATTGAGATATACATGCTTAGATAATAAGTTATATGTTTCTGCAACTACATGTTATGGGGGAGAGGTGGAGAAATTTGGCATACTATTGCTATCTACAGTAGCCTTGTGTCATCAAGTTCAATTCGGTCCTGAGTTGGAACAAAGCTGTATTATTGGTTTCCAAAAGAATTAAGTAGCAAATTTGACTCAACTGGGATCTACTTTGTTATTCTACACAAAATGATAAAGAAGTAACTTTTCCCCAGTTTACAAAAGCTTTCCTACATCCATGTTCAGGAGTAATTTTTGCTATTTAGGTGAATGGCTATTTATGAACCTGAATATAAAACCATTATTGAGTAAGGCTATTACCTACTTACTACATTTCCAGTTATTATTATTATTAAATCTAACACACACACCTCCCTTCTTGAGTGATCAAAGTCAGAGAAACAAGTAGGATTTGGGTCATGTGGACACGTAGGATAGTTAAAACTATGTTTGGGACAGTAACTTTTACAAACACACTGCCACGGCTGTTCTACTGTACAGTTAAAATATACCTAGCAAAGTTGCCTCATTAACTTCAGATATATCTTCACTACTTTAGCCTAAATCTAAGTGTTAGCTCCAGTTAGACTAGAGTTAATGAATCAACTGCTGAATGGTAAATCAACACTGATATAAACTCCACTGTTGTATTGTGTCTATACTGGTATGGATTCACAATGGGATTTAGGCCTTTATCTCTTGGCACTATCTAGCAGAATATAACTAAAATATAAATTACAAAATAAAATTTCAGAAGGTTGATATAATCTTTAGCTAGATTCATACACTGGGGGTGGGGTGGGGTGATCAATTTGGTTATTAATGTATAAACGTTCAGAGAAAGAGAGCACACGCATACCCCCAGAACGTCAAACTATTTGGTTAAAAATTGCAATGGTAATATACAATAGGCTTTTGCAGATAAAAATGCAGTTGAAATCCCCCATCCTCCAAATGATTTTGTCTAGTTTTCAAATACTATAAATGCTAGATATGCTTATGAATATACAGCATGCATCTGTGGTTACTCACTTTAACTGTGGAACGGTCCTGAAATGTGGAACTTCGGACATTGAAATTCCTCTCCCCAAAGACAGAGCGCTGATGAGTAAGGGACTCCTGCCCCTCCTACAGTGTCAGAAAGAAGGAAAATAAGTATTCCATCTCTCACACGCTGTCAATGACAAATTGTCTTTTCAAAAATATTAAAAGTGAGAGCACATATACACAAAAACAGCTGCATGCAAACAATCTGAATGGACAAACATATTGTTAAAAGTACACAGCCTAGACTAAATGGTAAACTTGACAAAAATCAAACTACATCTCACATTTTAAAGAAGAAAGACACTTTTAGTGCAATATAACATGTCTATAACTGTGCAACAATACTACATTGCTATGTTAACAATAGATATCTGACAGATTGTTAACTCTCAATACAGGTTGAGTGTTCTTTATCTGAAATGCTTGAGACCTTAAGTGTTCTGGACTTTTTCAGATTTTGGAATATTTGCATATACATAATGAGATATCATGGATAGGACCCAATTCTAAATGCAAGATTAATTTATATTTCATATACTGCACCTTATACACATAGCCTGAAAATAATTTCATACACAATGTTTTAATAATTTTGTATATGAAACAATGTTTGCGTACACTGAACCATCAGAAAGCAAAGGTGTCACTATCTCAGCCACCTATGTGGACAATTTTGGAGTATTTCAGATTTCAGAATACTGGATAAGGGATACTCAACCTGTATGAACTTCCGTGAATTTTGAAATCCTCAGGGGAAAGTTTTTCCTTGGTCAGTATGCTTGGTTCAATATGCTGTTTGGCGAGGACGAGGCACCTGAAGGTGGTTGCTCCCAGGCTGTGGAACTCTGCTCTATGGTAGGCAAGGCTGGCACCCTCCCTACTCTCCTTCTACTGGCAGACAAAAATCTTTTTATTCAGATGGCTTTTGAGCCATTAACTGCTAGCTGAGGAAGAGACTTTTCATGGGGAGGGAATACTGCATGTTTTCCACTTTTTTTGTGGGAGCAGCCACTTTCAGGTCCCTCATGTCCTCACCAAACACCACTTTGAAGGTGGTGGGACCAAGGAAAAGTTTTCCCCTGGGGATTTCAAAATTCATATAGGCTGAGTATCCCTTACCTGGTATTGTGAAATGTGAAATACTCCAAAATTATCCACATGGGTGGCTGAGATTTTGTTTTAAAATAGTTATAAACCTTTTAACTTCTGTACTTGAATTTAATGAGAAAGATTATAAAATTGCTTTCCAATGTTACAATTGATGGGTTTTGACTGTATTGTTTTAATTACTCATTTTGTAGGCTACTCTGGACCCTGGGTTGGGGAATAACTCCCATTATACTTTATACAAATGAAAGTTCTAATTGTCAAAATTTATGATAAGCTCCCCCGGTAATTCTAGTATGGTAATTATATAGATAAGAATATAGTTTCATATTTAAACTTTCCTGCTACATAAAATGCCACAGGTGACTGCAGCTCTCTAATGTATACACATGGGCAAACTGAGGAAAGCAGTTGCCTCAAAGATGGCAGTGAATACTCAGTGTACTGAACTAATACATGGAGCAGTACACCACAGTCCTGGGTGGGGACTTAATAGATAGCCTGACACAGGATTTTAGTTATTCTGCAAGAGTTAATCTAGAACACAATATACTGGCAATGCCATTGTACAAACATTGCATAAGAATTATTACAGAAAAATAAATCCCAATTTTGTGAGTTGCAAGAAACAAGCTGATTGTTTTCTGGTATTATGTCTCCCCCTGTTGGATGAAGTAGCTTATTAAATAAATACACTGCAAAAATGAAGGAAGAAGCACAGAACCTTTCTTTTGTGTCCTTCTTTAATCTGTGTTTGTGAAACGGAACAAGGTCTTTTATTGGCAGTTTTTGTAGCTGACTGATGAGCTAGCTGTCTAGATGCTGTGGAAGTGACAGAAATCTGGTTTCCCAAAGTTATATGAGGCTTATTGTATGTGTAACTTCCCTGCTGGGCTTCAGACTGAATAACTTTGAGAAGTTCTATTTTTGTCTCAGGTGTTCCTTGTGCCAAACCAAAGTCGACCAGTGCATACCTAAAATAAAATAAAATTTAAAAACACTTACTTGTAAATTATTTTTTTATTATTTTTCATAATTTAAAACACATATAACAATTTATACATACAATGACAAACAACAATATAACATAGATATACATACATAACATAACATACTTACATAAAATAAGACTTCCTTTCCTTTACAAATAAAAGGTTCAATACTTCCCTCCCACAACCATCTCAAAACTGATCTTTCTTTGCTGTTTGCCATCTGAGGACCAAATGTCTGCCACTGAACATCTAGCAGAACCACTACTTTTACTAAAGGACATAATGTATTTTTAGAAAAAATTGGGCAGACTTACTGTTTCAGTTGTCTGTTGTACAAAAAGTTACTGGGCTTGACATCACGATGAACAATACCAAAGTGATGAATACGCTTCAAAGCTTTAAGAAGATTAAACATATAATCTCTTACTTCTTCAAAGGAGAGAGAGTTCAAGATGTCCTATAAAAATGGTGAAATAAATAATTGTGCAATGATGTGTAACTAAATGTTTTTAATTCTTCTATTAAAAGAAATATGAAACTCACCAAAAAGGATTCATGTTCCACATATGGCATAACGATAACCACATGATCATTTTTTCTAAAACAACACTTAACTCCCATAACATTATCCTGGCCCCTGGAAGGAAAAAAAATGAAAGATTTCCTCTCCCATAAATTCTCTTTGTCAATACTTAGGATTGTTATTATATCGCCACATATCTATATCTATTTTTTTTATGGGTTTCATTCTCCTCAAAGAAAAATCTCTGCATTCCCAATGAGAGCACAATTATTTATTAAATGTTATACCCAAACATAGGGGAAAAACAGACAGGTGGAAGGAGCGGCTTGAAGAAGGATTGGGGCCAGCAAAGATCTGCTCTTTTTTCAGGCAGCAAAAAGCTGCCTTTTCCTCTCCTGCCACGGCCCCATGGCGGCTTCAGGATGCTCTGGCGGCATTTAAACGATTCTTGAGTGTCATGAAGCCGCCCATGGCTGGGCAGCTTCAAGACGTCTTGGGAGTGTGTGGCATCTAAACACCACACTCCCAAGCCCAGGGGTAGGCAACCTTTTTGAGCCGGGGGCTGGGTTGCTGTCCCTCAGGCAATTGGGGGGCCGAAGCACCAAAAAAAAAATATATATATATATGCATGCACACTCTCTCAGCCCCAGAAAAGCCATGGCAAAACCCCTGTGTAGATTTTGCCAAGAAAACCCCAAGAACAAGTAATAACAACAATAATCAATATCATCATGGTGGGCGGCAGCTGGGGCCGGTCCAAAGGCCTCGGGGGGCCGCATCTGGGCCCCGGGCCTTAGGTTGCCCACCCCTGCCCAAGCCAGTCTGTTCCGGCTTATACTTTCTAATCAATATATGGAGCTGTGAATATGCAATAACATTTAAAAAACAAACAAAACCAGAATGTAGTACTGGGTGCAGAATTCAGTTTTCTGCAAAAGTCAGCCTTCATTTTCTCCTTTAAAAAGCAACTGTCTAATGCTGAGAATGTTTTAACATCATGAGGCAGCATATAAATTTTTTTAAGTAAAATTATTAAAACAGGCCTGGAATGTACTTGAGCAATGCTTTCTGAAAATGTTTTGCTGTGGTTGGCAGTTGGGGGGGGGCATACAGTGACCTGTATAGCTCCTTACTAAACAGGGCAGAAGCAGAGCAACTATCTGAAGTGAGAGAAACCACAGCTTTGAATTATGTAAAGCAAGCATACTGCGTAATCAACAATTATCCAAAATATTCCCAGGACACAGAACCTAAATAAGTGGTGGCCAACCCCTGGCCCTTGATATATTGTGGGACTGCAAATCCTATGATCCCTCACGACTGGCAATGCTACCTAGATCTGACGGGTTACTGCAATCTTATATCACTTAGAAGACCCTAAGTTGTCCACTACTGATCTAGATTTTTGGAAAGGCAGGATTTAGGTTGAACAGTGGTCATTTTTTTTAATGGACAACACACACAGTCCATCAGTGTACAGAATTACAATATCTGGTGAGTGAATGATTCACACCTGTTTTGTTTTACTACAACAGTAGTACTAATGGTAGAGCTACACAATGTATATATGAGAAGGGCATGAATCAGGACAGTACACATGCCTTACAAGTGCACTGAATCTCCTGGAAATTTAAGATCGTTATACGTTTCTATTTTCAAACTTACCCTGCTACTATAAGACACTGAAGTTCTGCAGCAATTCGTACAGGATGACTAGTAGGAATCAAGTGTTTCAAAGCCACCTTTTCTTCTTGGCCTCCTCGTCGCTGAGCTGTGGCTAAGTAAACAGAACTAAAGGTACCTGTAAAAAAAAAAAAAAGAAGTAAATTTCTTTACTATGTATTTAGCACTCCGTAATAACTAGAAATAACGAATTTCATATTGTTGTGATTCAGCTGTTTCTACAATGATGCTTGTTAAATAAACATGATAGCAGAGAGTGGCTTTTACAAAAGAGACTTCATCAACTTTATAAGAAGGAGAAAAAACAGAGTATCATTGCAAATAAATAGCCATATTCTGAGTAAAGCTATTTCAGCGATTCAGACCAGATATTAAAATGGTCATCTAAAAACAAAACTAAACTAAACTAAAAAAAAAACAAAAAACCCCACCAATTTCTCGTGTTATTAAATACAACAGAGAATCTCTATTACGTCAAAATCCTCATGAAACCTTTAAAATCAGCAGCTTATGAGTATACAGAAGAGCCCCCATGTATCAAAAAATATAGTAGAATCTCCTTTGTATAGTCCAAAGTATTTACATTTGCACATAGAAACTACAGTTCAATTACCATGGAATAGTCCAGCTAATGAAGATAAAGAGGGAGGAATGTTTCAAAGGGTAAAACAGGGCCTTCTCTATTGTGGCACCCTGACAGGCCCTATTGGGGCTGGATAGCATCAAATCAACACAGCTCTAAAGCCTTAAAGTCTTTAATGATTAATCTAATTGTATATGAACAGGTTTTAACTGTTAACATTTTTTTAAAAGCTGATATATAGATTAGATTGTTTTTAGACTATATTTTCATTCATTAAATGTTTAAAAGATATATTTATTTTATTGTTTATTGAGCAGGCAATAAATATTTTAATAAACAAACAAAATATTTTAATAAATAAAGACCCAAACCAACAGATTCAAATTAGAAAAAAACAGTCTGACTGAAAGAATAACATCATGATGGTAAGAGCCACGTGACTCAGCAACAGACTACTTTAGCAAGTGGTGAGCTCTGCTTCGTTGGAGATTTTTGTATAAAGGTTGGAAGCCACGTCTATGGGATGCATTAGCTATGGATTTCTGCACTGGACTAGATGACCTTTGGTTTACCTTCTAACTTTACATTTCATTGCAGTTCAAAGCTATAGTTCAGTCCCTCCAACCAAATGTAAAGGTACCCAAGTTCACTTTGACTGACTTTATGTTATCCAATCCCAAAACTATCGCAAGTATTGATAATACAGATTCACTCTCTGTTCTCTGTTTATAATTGCTCTGGACAGAAACAGTTTCCTAGACAGTTGCTTTGTTTGAGTTTCCAAGATCGTTGTTTGTATTTTCAAAATGGGGAATCAAAATGTATTGCCTTTTATTCCTTTTCCTGTTCCTAGCAAGCCTATGTGCATTCAGTATGAAACTTAACAGATACATTACCCTGCTTAAGCATATGGATCCCTTTCTTGTAGTAATATCTTCATACAACATGCAGACTACATATGTTATGGGCAATTCACATATTCCTTTTCCCCCTTCTTGTTCCTGAAATGTATTTGCATAAAGGGATCTTGTAGTCTTGAAAACTTGCACAACTTTTTTGTGGCTTTCCATTAGCATAATGAGTTTTGTTCCAATACAGATTGGACATTTGTTTTATGGCCAATGCAGCTCTACCTGCATTTGGAAGATACATTATGTGAACTAAATAATTAGAATTAATGCTTATAGCTTTTTAAGCTTTTAATAACAACTGCTGGGGAAATGGGGCAAGAAGGATGATTAAAACCTTTCCCCCTTCCCCTCTTGTTGTGGTCCCAAGCAAAATTGCCTTTCTCAGAGCTAATTTATCCTAGGAAGGAATTTTTGTTGGCTGACAAAATAACAGACTATATGGTGAGAGGGAGTTTCATTAGGAGTGCAGTATGGAGTAGTAGGTTAAACCTTTCTTCCCATATGACTTGGTCCTGTTTATCCCCGTCCCGTTTGCATTTTAAACATTAGACAAATTTTATTGCAATAGCAGAATTAATTTCCTCAAAAAGCTGCAAAGAGCAGACAGATGGACAATCAAGAGGAAGACAGACTTACCAATAAATGCCAACCAAGAGTTTCTTTTTAAAACCCCTCCAAAATGTGCACCTCTCCCAGAATATATAAAATATATTCTGAAAATTCCCAAACATAACTTGCAAAATCTCTCTGTGAGCATTTCAGAACTTCCAATGAATCACATTTATTGATGTCACAAGAACAAAGTTCACAAAAACAAAAATACTAAAATTATTTCCATTGAGAAATCTTTTTCTTGCAGTTTTAAGGTAAGAATGATCATATTTACCTTCACCAATTTTTCCTTTGACTTTGAACACATTGCCAAGCTGTGGTACTGCTTCATAAAGCTTTTCAATATCTGTACTTGCTCCTAAAGAGAAATTTATAGTGACAAAGAGTTTTCTCCAACTTAATTTGTTACATATTATTCTTGTAAACAAACTGTTTCAAAAATAAAATGTAAATATTAGTATAAATTCTCTCAGTCTTAAACAAGTCACATCAATTAAGTTTGCTACCTCTAAAATAAAACCATTACAATGTTGTTGGAGAGAATGCTGTTTGGTCACTGTGGTGGAAGAGAATATCATCCCCAATGACCAAAAAAATACATATGAGGGCATTTTTTGGACTTCTACTTGCATATGGCACTAAGAGAATACCAGCCCACCTGATATACTTTTTAATAGTTTGAAACCTTCTGTTACTGCCAAATGCAACAGTCTTGATAATGAAGGTTCTACTTTGGGCCTTTAAAATCCTCAACAGTTTGGGATTCACTTACCTGAAAAACAACCTGTGCTCATACAAACATACCCAAATATAGAGCTACGGTCTACATAAAGTAGATCCACTAAAAACAATGGGACTTAAATTAGTTATGACAGCCAAGTCCCATTCATTTCAATATGTCAAGTTTACTTGCGACTACCATTAGATTTAGCTGATATATTCCACATCTATACTAGTATTACTATACTTGTTTACAACAGACTTCGGTATGATATCAACTGCTATTTTCAAAGCAGCTATATGTAATATGTTAGTTTCAATGGAGGATTGCAAATGCTCAAGCAGTGTGTATTTTTTTTTTTTTGTTTCTTATGCTTTAGCTTGATGTAAATGTGATTAATGAATAAAAAATACCTTCAGATAAAGTGGCAAAAAGGGGTAGTAAAACAGAGAAGTACAAGAATATTACATTATCAATTCAAAAACTAATTTTCAAGAATTTACAAGTTGCTGTTTTTCATAGTCCTATCACTAGATGGCATAGCAAGGATGTTATATGGCATTTTCTTGTAAAAACTCAGACAAGGTAAGAGACCCTAACTTATGTCAAATATTCATTCCTTGTTACAGGACTCGAGGAAAGGTTATAGAACTATTGTTACCATGTTCTTTTAAAGACATAATCATGTTAGTCTGGATAGTGGTGTGAAGGGATCTTATAGCACTTTTGAGATTATCTGAGAGATAAGTTTGTAATATAAGCTTTCAAAGATTTGATTTACTTCCTCAGATGCACAGAATGAAGTGCCTTTGGATAAATATTTATACTCATGAATGGGGGTGGGCATGAGGATTGTAGGTGAATAGTAACTTACCGTATTACTATTCTGTTTCTAATCTATAAGTGCAAGTGTTTTAATACTATCATGTGGCAAATGGCTGCCGATGAAGCTCTACATTCATAGGGTCTAATAAACATATAGTGGATATGTGATTTTGATGACCTGTGGCAATTATGAACCATCCTGAATGAAATCATTAGGCTGGTGATAAAAATTAGGAACATGATTTTCTCTGTAGTGGCCCCATATCTTTGGAGCATTCATCCCAGTAATATAAATCTGACCCCCTTTAAAAAAAAAAAAGTCTGAAGTTGCATTTATTCCACTTTTCATTTGGTACCAGGGAGTAAAAAACGGCTATTTCTATTCTGTTTTGTTTGAATTATTTCATGTGTTTAAGCTAACTTAGGAGAGTGGGCAGTACAAGCCTGAAAGCTGTTTAAAAAATTAAATTAATAATAATTTTAAAATCCTTACACATTGCATCTGGTGCTTCAAAATAATATACACTCTTTCCTCATCTGTATCCTTTCTTGTTCAGTTTATTCATCAGTCCTGGTCTAGAACTGTACAATGAGCCCTTGGTAATCACAGGGGTTTGGTTCCAGGACCTCCCATAGATACCAAAATCCGTGGATGCGCAAATCCCATTCAATACAATGGTGTAGTAAAATTGTGTCCCTTATAGAAAACAGCAAAATCAAGGTTTGCTTTTTGGAATTTATATATTTTTTTGAATATTTTCAAGTCATGGATGCTTGAATCTGTGGATAAAATATCCGTGGATACAGAGGGCTGACTGTATGTTTTTATCCTCTGTTTAGCTGCTTGAAGCTGTGTTCATAAATATAGTTCACAAATACTACAGATTAAAGTAGAAGGTCAAGATCCAAGAAGGATAGACATATTTCTTCTGTGTGCTGTTTTACTATCAGGCATGAAGTCTGCTTGAATGATCTCAAAGCCACCCCTAGCTCCCAGCGTTATCAGCCAGTGGAGCACACAAAGGCTTTCTGTGAAACACTGTGTTCACCAAAGCTCCATGTAAGGCCAGAGACAGTCACTAAAATATGGCAGGCACACTGGGTCCTTCACAGGCATTTCACTCCAAGAGTGGCATCCATAACAAAATACAGTCAGTTCTCCATTCTTACGGATTCTTTATCCCCGGATTCAACCATCCAAGGCTTGAATATATATATATATATATATATTCCAAAAAGCAAGCTTTGATTTTGCCATTTTATATAAGGACACCATTTTACTATGCCACTGTATTTAATGAGAGTTGAACCATGAATTCTGGTATCCATGGGGGTCCTGGAACCAAACTCCAGTGGATACCAAGGGCCCAGTGTATGCCCTTGACAAGTTGGACAGAAGTGGAAGAATAATCAGAGTTGGGCAAGGAGGAGAAATGGTACAGCACACAGTGCAGGGGAACATGGGGTGGCAGCAGTACATCAGGCACAGTAGTGGCTTGTGTGTACAAGTGACCAGAGAACATTTTATGGTTCTTTCAAACTTGGCAGTGCAAGACTAAGGGGGTGGGATTAGACTTCTGCTTTGCTAACAGCCTCAACTCATATTTCATGACAAGTGTTATCAAAACCTAAGACAATTTCAGGTTTATACTATGAGTTAGTATAGTCCAGTGGTTTGAATGTTGGACTGCAACTTTGGAGAGTAGGATTCAAGTCCCAGCTCGGCCATGAAGCCCACTGGGTGACTTTGGGCAAGTCACATGCTCTCAACCTCAGGGGAAGGCAATGGCAAACCTCCTCTGAACAAATCTTGACAAGCAAAAACCCATGATAGGTTCCCCTTAGGGTCACCCTAGAGCAGGAATGACCAAGAAACTATGGAGTCAACTGTCTGACCTCAAAAGCTACTGCACCTTCCTTGCATGATCACACTCTCAGTATCTTAAAAAGGCTTTACACACTTTGACTTAAATCCAAAGCCATGCAAGCAAGCATTTGCTCATACTGTGGGTGTTACCCTTGCTCCGCTCCCCCAGACAGCCATCTCATAATGTCCTTAGCCCTCCAGAGCAGATATGCAGGGGTTGCAGGGAGAGGGGGAAACTATGGGGGGAAGCAGACGGCGCTAAGCGCCGTCTTCAGAGCAAGGAAGGGGAGGGGCAGCCCGTCTGCTTAGCCCCTATAATTTCTATTAGAAGATGGCAAACATTTTATACGACCCATAGTCTTTTAAAGCTCCAAACCTTCCTCATCACACCTGAATACAATCAAGTATTTAAAAAAAGCAAATATTGTGGTAATTAACTTGTAAGTTTAAAACAATCAAGTATTTAAAATCTCCCACTTTGCTAAAAAAAAATTTCAATGCTGGCACAAAAATCAGATTACCAATAAAATCTACACCAATACCATGCTTTAAGAACATCTAATGCCAAAATATGTTGAGTAAGGAAGGGACCCAAGAAAACAAACAGAAGCATTATAATAATAAGGGTTAATAAGATTTTGCAGGGGGATAGGATTGTTAAAATGCATACCTGACAGCTTACTGTTGTGGTCATATTTCTTACATGGGTCTTCACCATGCAAGAGAGGATGTTCATCTTGATGAGCTGCCTCCATCATAATACTACCTGAAAGCAAACACTGAGGGTTAGAATCTGTGACAAGGTCTCTTCCTGATATATGTGCAACTTTTCAGGACTAAACACATTCAAAATAATCTGCTTCCCTCATTCAGCACACTGTATAAAAGTCTCATTGGCAAGGCAGTGAAGCGCAGGTCAAAGTGGTGGTTTGTAGACCACTCTGGTCCATGAGCCACTTGTTGCCAATCCCTGGAAAACTTTCAAGTAAGAAAGAAACAACTGTAGTCAATGGGCACAAATATAGTGCCAGTCCCTGTCTCTCTGAGCAAAAATAATTGCTTGTTCCCCACATTAGACATGTTAAGAAGCACTGATGTACAGGACAATAAAAATCTGGTAAACAGAAGTAGCATGTAGGCCTATACAAATGAATGTGAATGGGTTTGTGTCATGAATCCTGACTCTCAACACTAGCAAGTCATCCTATATCCAAGATTTCATTTCACTTTCATTTCACTTCCATCATTTGGACGTAATTGCAGCTTCTGCTAAAATCAGTCCACATTCCACTGTTATAAGAAGCTACAGGAATCCTGTAGCACCTTTGAGACAACAAAGTGAGAGACAGGAGTTGTAGATGCATTAGAGGAAGTAGACCATGGATGCATCTACATGTAGAAATAATGCAGTTTGACACCACTTTAACTGTCATGGCTCCATCCTACATAATCCTGGTATTAGTAGTTTTGTGAGGCCCAGCACTCTCTCGCAGAGAAGGCAAAAGACCTTGCAAAACTACAAATCCCAGGATTCTATAGCATGGAGTTCCAGCACTTGTGTCCAACTTCATTATTTCTACAATGTTGATGTACTTGAGGGGCAGTGCAATGTAGTAGTTTTAGTGTTTGACTACAACACTGGAGACCAGGGTTCGATTCCGCGCTCGAGCATAAAAACCCGTTGGATGTCCTTGGGCAAGTCACCATCTCTCAGCCTCAGTGGATGGCAAGGGCAAGCCTCCTCTGAAGAAACTTTCCAAGAAAACTCGATGATAGATTCCCTTTAGGGTCACTTTATGTCAAAACTGACTTGTGGAGGCAACAACAGGCAAAATACAGGGTAACACAAAGCAAAGGACACCAGCCATGACCAGTTGGGCTACAAAGGCCTCATTCCCATTACAAAATAAATCATTTTTTGAGTCGAATTGATGAAGCGATTTAGCGCTGCATAGGAGTTCACACTATTTGAGCCGCGATCGAACCTACGCATTTCAATTTAATCCACTTTGCGTTCACATTCAGCAATGGATCAATTCAACATGGAGTCACTTCACAGGGGTGACTGCGCCACAGGAACCAAATCAAATAGACAGTGCATTCACACTTGCACTGAATCAATTCATTTCAAAAGAAGCGGAGAATGTTGCGGATTCAGATTGTTGGGCTCTGGCTCCCAGGGTTCAAATCCTTGCTCAGATATGAAACCCACTGGGTGACCTTGGGCTAAGTCACACTCTCTCAGCCTCAGAGGATGGCACTGGCAAACCCCCTCTGAAGAAACTTGCCAAGAAAACACTGTGACACCGTCTCCTTAAGGTCGCCATAAGTCAGAAACGACCTGAAGGTGCACAACAAATGCTAGGGCCTCATTCCCACTACATAATAAATCAGTTTTCAAACTATTCTGAAATGGTTTAAATGGCCCTTATTCACACTTGTGCCAAATTTCTCATGTGGTTTGCCAAGGGGGACACAGCGCTAAACCCATTTAAACCAGTTCTGCTGATTAAGCAGACTCTGGACAGAAAGAGAGCTTCAAGTCTCTCCTCCTGCAGGGAGATTTATTACAATTTTGGGTGCACGCACACGGCAGAAATAATAATAATAATAATAACAACAACAACAAGAACAACATATATAATAATAATTAATTATATATTAATAATTATATATTAATAACTAATTACAATTTTGAATGCACGCATACTGCAGAAATAATAATAATAATAATCATATATTAGTAACTAATTACACTTTTGACTGTACCCACTGCCAAAATAATAACAATAATAAATTAATAACATTTATTATTAATAATTATATAATAATTATATATTAATAATTATATACTAAGAATTAATTACATTTTTTGGTGCACGCACACTGCAGAAATAATAATAATAACAACAACAACAACAATAATAATAACAATAATAATATAATTATTAATAAATTGTGAATATTAATTTATATATATTAATATTCATAATTTATTAATAATTATATTATTAGTATTGTATTTATTTATATCCCTCCCTTTTCCCAAAACAGTGGCTCAGGGCAGCTTACAAGATTAAGAACAGTACTATTTTAAAAAAAAGTTACATTAAACAGAATTAAATTATTACAATATTAAAACAGATTGCATAAAATAATTATAATATAGAATTTATTTCAAAAGAAGCGGGGGATGCTGCGGATTCAGATTGCTGGGCTCTGGCTCTGGAGACCAGGGTTCAGATATACAATCAAATCTATATAAAGTAATCCAGTTTGAGACCGCTTTAACTGCCCTGACTCAGTGCTAGGGAATCCTGGGGATCTGTAGTTTGCTGTGTCACAGGAGCTCTCTCTGACAGAGAAGGCTCACAAAAAAAAAATACAGTTCTCAGAATCCCACAGCATTGAGCCAGGGCAGTTAAAGCGGTGCCAAACCGGGTTGTTTCTGCAATGCGGATGCAGCTTGGGCCTTGCTGGCTTTACCTTTGCTTGCTTTCCCGGCTTTTCAAAAAAGGCGCCTCTTCTCCCTTCAGACTCTCGATGGCGCGAAAACCGAGGGCGGCTGAGGCGCCTTTTCTTAATAGAAATACAGTGTAACCAAGAAATGGGCCTTAAACCCACTAATAAATTACCCCCTGAGCCGCCTCACAGAAGAGGGACGACAGAGGAGACTCCCTCACAGAAGAGAGAAATACACACAAAAACTCCACAAAACTTTCAATGTTCAGTCGCTGGCGCTCGAAGTGGAGGAGGAAGGGACGGGGCGGGACCCCAGAGTCTCGTCAGAATGGGAAACACACGTGACAAGGGCAATAGGCCGGGCCTAGGAGGCCTCTCGAGAGGCCTGGGCCTGGCTTGGAGGAGAAGGCCGGAGGGTAGAGCCCCCTCAGGGACGAGGAGGCTGAGAGGAAGGCCACAAAAATACCACACAGAAGAGAGACCTTTCCCTCCCTCACTATTATCTCTGTGGTGAAGTAATTTGAACGCTGGTCTGTGATGACTCTGGAGACCAGGGTTCAAATTCTGGCTTGGCCATGGAAACTCACCTTGGGCAAGTCACACTCTCTCAGCCTCAGAGGGTGGCAAGGGCAAACACCCCTCTGAAGAAACTTGCCCAAGAAAACCCCATGATAGGGTGGGCTCTTTATGGGCAGGGCGACCAGATGTTATAACTGCAAATGAGGATGAAATGTAGGACGTTGAAGGGGGGAAATAATTAAGGGCTTTACCAAAATAAAAGCTCAAAGCATTCATATAAGAATACATTCATCTTTCTTAGTCCTGCTCAAAATGGAGGACGTCTGGGAATCCCCTCAGGACAGAAAATAACAGCTAAAAACACTCATATAAATATACATTCACGCTTCATAGTGATGCTCAAAATGGAGGACGCTTGGGAATCCCTCCTGGACAGAAAATAACAGCTAAAAACATTCATGTAAATATAAATTCATGTGTCTCAGCAATGCTCAAAATGGAGGACATTTGGGAATCCCTCCTGGACAGAAAATAACAGCTAAAAACACTCATATAAATGTACATTTATGCCTCTTAGTGATGCTCAAAATGGAGGACATTTGGGAATCCCTCCTGGACAGAAGGCTGAAATGGAGGATATGTCCTGGAAAAGGAGGACACCTGGACATCCTGGCTTAGGGTCAGCATAAGTCAGAAATGACTTGAAGGCACACAACAATAACAAAATGGACCTTGTGAAGGGGAGGGTGGACTTACTTTTTGGCAGGGTGATCAGATGTCCTAACCACAAAGGAGGACAAAGCACCGAAAATATAGGACATTGACCAAATAAAAGCTATTTATAGCTATATTGTTGTGTGCCTTCAAGTAGTTTCCAACTTACCGCAACCCTAAGGCAAACTTATAACGGAGCTTTCTTGACAAGTTTCTTCAGAGGGGGTTTGCCCTGGCCATCCTCTGAAGCTGAGAGAGTGTGACTCGACCAAGGTCACCCAGTGGGTTTCCATGGCCAAGCCAGGATTCGAACCTGGGTTTCCAGTCATAGTACAAAGCTCAAACTACAACTACACCATGCTGGCTTTCTAGCTATACTACATATGCTGTGTTTTATTATGTGAAAAACCAGTGTGGTGTAGTGGTTTGTGTGTTGGATTACGACTCTGAAGATCAGGGTTCGATTCCCCACTCAATCATTAAAACCCAGAGTGACCTTGGGCTGGTCACACTCTCTCAGCCTCAGATGGCAATAGCAAACTTTATCTGAACATGCCAAGAAACCCTGGGATAGTGTCAGCATAAGTCAAATGACTTGGATGCACACAGCAACAGCAATTTTATTATGTACTCACCCATATTTTTCTGCTGAACCTATTGTTAAAATGCCTTGTTGACTTACAATATACTTACAGAACTCTGAGCAAGGCAAATGCTTAAAATTGTACTTTACATGCAGAAGAAAAAAATGTCATTTCCCCCCTCTTGTATTATTTTGAACACTTGAGCCAGTGAAGTTTCGAAGGATTACAACATATATTTTATGCATTTTGGTTGGCCCCATAAAGGTATCAGTGTTTGTGGATTTTGGATGTTATTGGTTTTGGACTTTGTGTGCCTTCGAGTCGCCTGTCAAGTTATGGTGACCCCATGAATTTCATAGGGTTTTCTTGGGCAAGGAACACTTACAAGGCTGCTGCCACAATGCAGAATTAATGCAGTTTCACATGCTTTAACTGCTATGGCTCCATCCTATGGGAACCTGGGATTTGTAGTTTGTTGTGGCACCAGAGCTCTTTGACAGAGAAGGCTAAATATCTCACAAAACTACAGTTCACAGAATTCCCTAGCATTGATCCTTGTTAGTTAAAGCTTGCATTAATTCCGCAGTGTAGAGATGGTTTTGCCAATTCCTTCCTTTGAAATATATCCTGCCACACCTGGTATTCCCTGGCAGCCTCCCATCCAAATACTAACCAGGGCTAGCCCTGCTTAGCTTTCAAGATCAGACAGGATCTAGTACCTTTAAGTTATCTAATGCCTGGTACGACAATTCCTCAAATCCCCCAGCCAGCGTGTGGACTGTCGAAGTTGTACTGTATCCCAAAGTACTGTGATTTTCCCAAGGTTTGGGGAGCCTTGATATCATGCTATATTCACCACTTGCAGATATCAGTTCAGAGTTAATCAGTGTCTGTGTGTATACACTGTATATGCTCAAGTATAAATCTAGAAATTTTAGTCAAAATGACCCAAAAACCCCGAGTCAACTTATCCACCGGTCAATGTAGGAGTCTTCAACTCTTATTTAAAAGGGAACTGTTCCCTGGTGAAAGGAAGAGTGTAATCTGTCCTGCCATCTGTCGGGGATGCTTTAATTGGGAGTTCCTGCATGGCAGGGGGTTGGACTGGATGGCCCTTGTGGTCTCTTCCAACTCTATGATTCTATGATTCTATGGAAGCACTGACTCCCCATCGAGTCTCTTATTCATCCATCCTTTAGTGTGAGACCAAATGGTTATGCCTTCTGGGATTTGTAAGTTCTTTGGCATTGTTTTCCTTGGCTTCGTCCTTTACATGCTTTCCCTACATGCCCCTAAGTTTTATCCTCAAGTTATCCAAGCATTGTATCAAAATCCATTATTTTGGCCCCCAAACCTGCCTTTGACTTATACACGAGGTCGATTTATACAGTAATCTTTTCATTTTGAAGGCATCGACACTACTCATTGCAGTATCCCATGAGAATTTCTACACCACTTTATTATGTTATTTATCTTTTACTTATCCATTCATCATGTAATGAGTTTTGGTACGTTGTTGAACTGTAACATCCAGCATTTCTCACCATCGCCAACCTTGGTAAGGCTACTGGGAACTGCAGTTTAGTAATGGGAACTGCAGTTTAGGCTGAAAGCCTGCTCTTTGCTCATGCCTGCTTTAAGGGAAGCAGTTGCATAATTAGAAGTATGATACTTTTTCCAGTTATAAGCCTCACAGGGAATGGTGGCAGTCTTTTAACATGGATGGAAACCATGTGGCCTTCCAGACATTGCTGGATGACAACTCCCAGCATTCCTTACTATCAGCTATGCTGGCTACTCGTTCTGCTAAGATTTACAGACCAATAACACATGGCAAGCTACATGCTTTTCATCGTGGTTTAACAAAGGAGCTTATCACACACTTAAACAAACTGGTTTACCTGATCCGGCTTTAAAATAAATGCAGGTGGCGTCTGGACCCTATCACAAGGGCTTTGTTCCCGAAATTGCCGCCCAGGACCAACCCGGGGCCATCCCTACTCCTAGAGCCGCTCAGCATAGCTCTTCAAAACCAGAAGTTTTCCAGCATGAGAAAATGGCCTCCAGAGTGGCTCCAGGAGCAGGGCTGTCCCCAGGATAGTCCCAGGTAGCAATTTCAGCAACAAAAACTTTGGGATAGGGTCCGGATGCCACCTGCATTTATTGTTAAGCCGGATCAGGTAAACCAGTTTATTTAAGTGTGCAATGATCTTCAAAGCAAGGTATATATCATTTGCCCTTATGTTTTGAAGCATACTAACCAAATGCAATTGATTTATACAATTATATCTTGTTTTAATTATTCTGAACATCTTTGCCCTGTATTGCAAACGTCTGCCAGAAATGGGCAAAATGTTATTTTGCATTATCTTTGGGGGGGGGGGGGGAATGATAAAGAATGAAAATAAAATTCAGTATAACATCCCCAATCAATATTTTATTTTCTCTATTATTTAATTGATTTATCGCTTTCAAGAATTTTCCCTTCTCGATGCAAGTAAACAAAAGTTAAAACAATATAATAGCATTTACATTTCTATACCGCTTCATAGTGAACTCAGCACTCTCTAAGCGGTTTACAATCTGTAAGCCAATTGCCCCCAACAAACTGGGTAGTCATTAATAATAAAACTCAAAGTTACTAAAACAATAAGTAGCAAAGAATAACACTGATGTTAAAATAACTGCACCAGGTAAAACCATAATGAAAACACCCCAAAGCTGATGTCATCCATTAATGGTTCCCTTAAATAACCAAATCTTGCTTATAGCTACATACCCTTACATCCAGTCATTCAGGTCATGACTTGAATAGGATGTTCTCCTGCCAGTCTCTAAGAAAATGATATTAAAAAGATATTAAATCAAGTCTAATTGTTAGAACAGCTATACAAATAATTGCCATGGGACAATCTCTTGCTCCATGTTCTCCTTGTCACTCCACATTGACACTTTTTCCTTAAAAAGGACTCCCCCCCCCCACTGCCCACCAATTTCCATAAGCAATTTAACAAAGAGGAAGGCTCCAGAAGGCTTAATTCAGATTTTGTTCAGCATAGAGACAAGACGCGGACTCTATGCACATGGCACCCTCTCCCTGGCATTCATGGAAGACTAATGTTTAGAAGACTAATGATGAGAAGATGGAGGAATATACACACATGAATTCTGATTGTGATCTGACAAGGTCAAAATAACCTTGAAAGATTGAAGAGCTAGGTGGAAACTAACAAAATGAATTTCAACAGGGATAATACAGGGTATTACATCTAGGCAGGAAAAACATAATGCACAAACATAGGATAGGTGACACCTGGCTTGAAAACAGTAGATATGAAAAGGAGTGGAGGTTTTAGTAGATCACAAAGTAAACATGAGTCAACACAGTACTCTGTGATAGCCAAAAAACACCAATGGAGTTTTAGGCTGAATCGACAAGAGCATAGCTTCCAAATAAAGGCTGCATCCACACAGCAGAAACAATCCAGTTTGACACCATGGTAAGGGCCATGGTTCAATGCTATGAAATCCTTGGAACTGTCGTTTGTAATTGTAATAAACCACAAATCCTTGAATTCCATAACATTGAGCCATAGTCGTTAACGTGGTATCAAACTGGATTATTTCTGCAGTGGATGCAGCCCAAGAAAAATAATAGTGCCACTCTATTCTGCTTTTGTCAGTCCTCACCTGGAAAACTGTGTCCAGTTCTGGGCGCCGCAATTCAAGGATGTCAGCAAGCAACTAAGGGGGGTTGCAGACTGCCAGAAATAGTGCAAATTGAATCCACTTTTAGGGTTAGGGTTAGTGCTAGGGAAGCATGGGAATTGTTGTTTTTTCTGAGACATTGAGCCTTCTCTATCAGAGAGCTCTGGTGCCACAATAAACTACAGTCCCCATGATTCCCTAACCCTAACCCTAAAAGTGGACTCAATTTGCACTATTTCTGGCAGTCTGCAACCCCCCTAAGATGATCAAAGGTCTGGAAACCAAGCCTTATGAGGAACAAATTAGGGAACTGAGTATGTTTAGCTCAGAAAAGAGAAAACTGAGAGGTGTCATGATAGTCATCTTTGAATATCTAAAAGGATATAATGTAGAAAATGGAGAAAACTTGTTTTCTTCTGCTTCAGAGACTAGAACACAAACCAATGTATTCAAATTACAAGAAAAGAGATTACACCTAAATATTAGGATGAAATTCTTTACTGTAAGAACTGTTTCGACAATTGAGTAGACTGCTGGGCGGGTGAGTGGATTCTCCATCTTTGAAGATCTTTAAATAGCGGTTGGATGGGCATGTTTCAGGAGTGATGTAGTTGTGTATTCCTGCATAGCAGGGCATTGGGCTAGATAGCCTTTGTGCCCCATCCAACTCTAAGAGTCTATGGACTTTATCACATGGGCAAAAGAGACGGGATAATAGCGCTATGGTCCCATCAAAATCTGGCAATAACAGGATACTTTTCACACAACGTCACCATTATCGCATTATTATTCCATGAATAAAGTGGCAAAATTGTGATTATCCCATGAACCAAGCAGCAAAATCACACCACTTTTTATTCTGTGAATAAATTTTGCTGCTTTATTCACGGGATAATGGTGCGATGTCATGTGAAAAACATCCCGTTATTGCAAGATTTTGATGGGAGCATAGCGCTATTATCCCATCTCTTTTGCCAGTGTGATAAAGTCCTATGATTCTATATGCCAAGTACTGAGAGGATAGTGTGGGACTATAGGTTGAGTTATTGTTCAAGACCTTAATTCATATGAGAGAAGGAGAGAATTAGAGAGATTTGTTGTACATCACAAAGAAGTACAGACACAATAAAAAACAATAAATAGATGACACATTAAAATATACAAACTATTATATATTATTCTGGTTCTTTGTTTACAGTAGATTCTTAAACAGTGATTACAAGAGATAATGTTGGGGTGCAGGCAGATGAGGAACATTTGAGGTGCCCAAGGAAATAAGGCATATGGAGATTATAAACTTGAAAGCAGCAGTCTACTTAACTCATTAGTTTGCCTCTGACACCAAATTAATTCCTTACACTTTGGAGGAAGCATACTAATAGTATAAGACACTCTTGATGTACTCCATTTCTTGTGTTGGAGTGCTTCACTACCATATTAATTAATATTTTATGTTTTACAAATAATATTAAACTTTTCTTTTTTGATAATGGTGATTTCAAGAAGTAGGTAATGAAATATAAATTCTTTCACCTTTCATTTTAGGTATGATTCAAGCCCATTCTGTTTTCCCAACATTTGGAGAGACGCAATGTTCAACAGGTCTTAGGAAGATTTTATGCAATGATTTGATGGACTCAGTTACTAGCAGTCAAGTGATTACATCACAAAGGACATTATTTTAACTGGGTTTTTTTAACACCTGGTGAATTATTTTCTCAGCCAAGTGAGAAGTAAAATATAGCGGGGGGGGAGAGAATTGTTCCTTTTTTCAGTACAATCAAATGTCTGTTTACTCAGAAGTAAGCATGTTCAATTGAACCTACTTCTGGGTACATGTGCATAGGATCATAGCTTTAGATAGTTACTGTAACTGCACAAATGAGGCTTGTACTATATTGGGAAAATTGTGCTTTAACTCAGGGTTATTCACTACATTTGGCTAATTGCAAGTCTGCAAAAACCAATTAGAAGCTTGAAAGGAATGCAGAGTATGACAGTGCCTCAACAAGAAATCTAATGTGAGGGTAGCAATATAGTGGAAAATTGGTTTAAGAAAGGTTAAATCAAAACATAGCAGCTAGAGAAAAATAAATGATGTCTATAGATATATAGATACATGTATCAATTGAAATTTTTATAAGCCATCTTTCTTGAAGCAGTGAGCTTTGTAAATCCAATCTACTACAAATTTACAAAGATTAATGGATTGTGAGAATGTTGTATAAGACATGTAATAAAACAACTGCTTTTGAAAAGAATCTGAAACAGCCAACATATAAAACAGTATTAAAATTCTAGTTACACATTGGTCTTGCATCAGTAGACAGGATTAGAAATCAAGGCTATTGAACATTTTGGAAACTCAAGTTCAATTCACAACATGTATTTTCCTATTTTCTTATTGACAGGCAAAAATACACATGCGTTGCAGTTCCAAATGTGGAAATCATAGTTCCATGATCATTGTTTGAGCTCCATCAAGTCATTGGTCTGGAGAGAAGAACAACATCTGGGGCTTGTCAAAGCAGGTTAACTTTACAAGGTAGCTCCTTGTAGCAAGACTCCTGGTCAAATACAAACCTTCCACTGCATTTAAACTGAAGGTTGCAAGCATAAATATTAAAAGACCAAACACAAGCTACTTTAAACTTTGTCGTTTAGTTTTTACATGATGTGAAACTATTTCTAAAAGCACTGAACAGAACGCTACCCAACATATGGAATACCAGATAGTTTCCGTACATTTTTTTTCTTTTGCAGATTACTTCAGATTTATATCCTAAACACATCTACCTTGCTTAACTTTATTTGTTTCATCCATTAGCCATAAAGTCCATACACTGTGTTAGGGATTTAAGAATTTGCAAATTAAAATATTATATATAAATATTTTAATATTTACATGTAAAAGGCAGCACCCAAATGGGCTTCAACAAGAGTAAGGTAATTTAATATTCCTTTAAAAAAAAACAGAACTACTTTTTTGAAGATTTATAAAGAGTGTTCCAGTATCTATTCTCCTGTGCAAAAGTAGTTATGAACTTAAATTTGCATGTGACTGTCTTCATTTACCCATTTTTCAAAAAATCACACCGTCTTTCTGTTTATTCATATTTTTAATAGCTGAAATGCAGGTTTTCTGAGAAGACCCAGTGATCCAGTTCACATATAACATTAAGAAGAAGAAAACCTTTGAGTTAATCCTAGGAACTGTGGTTATGCAATCTATGGAGATTATCGCACAAGCATAAAAATGCATTTTACCTCTCCCAAATTCAAGTACGGTAAAATTCAGGCTGCATCCAAGTCCTGTCGCATGGCTTTTGTCACCAAATCCACCATCTCAATGCAGCCTGAGTGCAGCCCGGCTCACTTAACTTGCTTTGCAGCCATTTTTCCAACATTTGAAAAATGGCTGCAAAGCAAGTGAGCTGGGCTGCGCTTGGGCTGCATTCAGATGGCACATTTGACAACAAAAGCCATGCAATAGGACCTGGATGCAACCCGAATTTTACTTGATTTCGGGAGAGATAAATCACATTTTTATGCTGGTGTGATAACCCAGGATTTGGAAAACATTAAATCCTGGTTTAAATCTGGCATCTGATCCTGGGTTGTTTGCAAACACTTAACCATAGTTCAAGATTCACATACGGTTATGTGCCAAATTCTGGCTACTTCACTTGTGTGGAGAGTATGAAGCAGCAGGAAAGGGACTGTGTACAGCTGCATGCTGTCAATCTCCTGGCTTTGTTTTGGTTTAGCTTTCAAATGGAATCCAGTTAATGAGATAGAAGGGATTCCCTTATAGATAGGCTTAAATGTGTATTTTAAATATATGCTATACAGTACTAATTACAGATAATTCCAAGCATGCTGAGAATATTCATCTGTGCTCTCTCTATGTGTTTTTTTTATTTGTGAAATTTTATTAAGTTAAAAACCATATATACATACATACACCAATAGACATTGAACATAGAACATAAACACAAAAAACAAAACGGACAAACTTACGAACTTGCACCAAACAATCAGATTAACAAATAAAACAAACAGAACAAACATTCATACATACCTGCATGTAATTACAATTCTATCCCGCTACCCGTAATACATCAAACTACAGTTAATAATAACAATAACATACATCTTTCTCACCTAAGACTTCCTGAACCCTTTCCAAGCCATTGTCATTAAGCATACTTGGACCTTTCTTTTACTTCTTAAGGTTTGGTATTTATTGTGCCTATCTCTCTGTGTTTTAAGAGTCTACTTTCACAGTATTTATACAGTGATTCACATTCAGAACACAAATTATCCCATGATAGTAAAACTCTGCTAAGAAACAGACATGTGCCAAGGTTTGTGCTCCGCTTTTTCAATCTGGAATAATGTAATTGATAAATAAGTAAATTGAGCTATTCTGGAACTATTAGCTCACACAAAATAGCAACTAGTTGTAGCACATTCATTAAAGCAACAAAAAAAAATGTTGTTGTTAACTGCCTTCAAGTCAACTTTATCTTATGACAATCCTATGAATGAGAGACCTACAAGTCATCCTGTTATCAACAGCCCTGCTCAGGTCTTGTAGAAAGCATCGGAGATTAAAGAGTGGTGCAAATCAGGAGTTTGAAGGGAATGAGATAAAACACATGAAGATTGCTCTTGCTGAAAGTTCAATTTATAGGGAAAGGCATCATGGAAGGGAAAGGTGGAGTCATTTGAGAGCCAGCGTGCCATAGTGATTTGAGTGTTGGACTATGACTATGGAAAACAGGGTTTGATTCCTCTCTTGCCATGAAACCCACTGTGTGACCTTGGGTGAGTCACACTCTTTCAGCCTCAGGTGAAGACAAAGACAAACCTCTGAACAAATCTTGCCAAGAAAATCCCAGGGCCAACGTTAAAACAACTTGAAGGCACACAACCTACAACACACACACTTTTGAGGGAGCAGGAGACTTTAAATTGCTGTAGGAGATGCAGCAAACATCATGAGCAACAACTTTCAAAACGAGGCTGTTTAATGGCCTTCTGTCTGGTTCAGGGGCCTGATTTATTTATTCAGATCTTTCTGCTATTTGGTCCAGGCTGTTTTACACCTAATCTGATCCAGCGCCTGAAAAAGAATCACATTTCAGAAATTTGACTTTTTAGCTTTCCTATTGATTTGCATTGGAAAATCCAAACTTCTCTAACTTTTCTACTTTTTTTTTAACCTTAGTGCATGACAGGAAGCTCCAGGCCTTTTTTTTTTTTTTTGTGGTATTCTTTAAAGCTTGGTATCCCTATTCCTCAGGAGAAATGAAATACAGTTTTTAAAAGTTATGTGTGCCATGCTTTTTGAGTCCTCAGCCCTGCCAGTCCATGCTGCTTTTTCCTAGTTCTGAGGATATATGCTGGAGCCTCTAAAAGTGTTTACAAGCTTCATAGTATAAATACTGCTGCACCAAAGGACTTAGCAAATGAGAAATATGTGCTGCTTTTTGCATTTGAAATATGTCTTGCTTTTCTGCACTTGTATTGTATTGTTCTCTGCATGCACTGTATTTAGCTAGTACATGGATAGAATAGACAGGGAGGGGCAAGAGAAAAAGAACAACTATACTAAAGTATGTTAACCAAAGTGCATTTTTCTGAATTTTGGTGTGTGTATGAATTCCACATGACCCCAGATGTACACTGCAATGGACCCCAAATGCCACCTAGGTAATGACAGGCCGGTCTTACTAAGGTCACTTGGAAGACTGGAAAAAACCCATCCCAACAGCCAAGCAGATAGTGTGGGAGTTGCAAATGGACCATCATCACTTCCATAATCAGAAGAATGGGCAATAAGTGCCTAGATGTCTCACCTGATGGGCCAGCAAACAACTTAATCGTTTCCCATTCACCTTGAATATTGCCAGACCAGATTACCTCACCCATGCAGTCTCACACCTTCTGAGGAATAGGGATACCAAGTTTTAGCCCTTAAAAACCGCTGGATTTTCCTCCTCAGTGTCGCTAGTTTAGAGTTCATGGGGACACTACGTCACTGTGCTCTCTAGTCTAGTTACCGACATCTCTGTTCAAACCCACACTCTCGGAACGGTTGTGTCTCATGCTACATCACCCAATTGGATCCCGGAGAAAGCCTCATCTGTAGTAAGTATCACCCGTAGTTCTGCCTCAACATCTTTTCCAAGCTAACCCCGATTTCCTGAGCCTTGAATGAGTGTGTGTATGCATGTGAATTGCTGTGTAATTTCCCCACTTAATAAATAATACTTTAATAGGAGAATTCTGCCTCTGCCTCAATTCTTTGATCCCCCGAACTCATGGTATACATATGGGAGATGGTCTCGCAGGATCCTTGTAGCCGACCCCCCCTCAGTTTGAGCTAAATAAAATTCCCCTTAATAGACTTTTGGCTACAAGTAGCAACATAAACTGAAATCATATTCAAATCTAATGAAAAAACTGGGGAGGCAAAATTGGGAGGGGAATGTAAGAAAATAAGAGTAAGGAAGCTAAGGAAATAAGACTGAGGGCCTCGGCAGACGACTAAAAGAGTCGTCTGCGAGACCCGGAAGAGGAGGAGCCACCGCACGAGCGGCACTCCTTCCTCTTCCTGAGGTCGCCCTGGGAGCTGCCGGCCCTCCGCACGGCCGGCGCTTCTGGGGCAACCTCCCGCCGCAGCAACCGCACGCGCTGCGGTGGAAAAGGCAGGGAAAGTGCGCCCTATGCGTTTAGGGCGCACTTTCCCTGTCTTGTGGAAGGAGCGCTATTTTTGCGCTCCTTCCAGGGACGCCACAGGAGCGCCGCAGTCTGGCTGCCGAGGTCCCGCAGCGCTCCGGACCCTGACGCCCTGGTCTGCATCCCCCCTGACTTACAATAACACTGAGACAAAAACACATACTCACTTACATAAATAAGAGTAAGGAAAATGGGTCTAGATTTGGCAATGATTAGGAAAGAAGTATTAAAAGTTGGGTACTGGGAGGATGAACAAAGGAAAAACAGAAACAAAGGAGAAGTTGGGTACTGGGAAGATGAACAAAGGAGAAACAAAGGAGAAACAGAAACCAGAAGAGAAACTAAATGGTGACCAAACCCTACCAAAGCCTTTCAGAATGCTCAGCTGCTAACAGATATAATCAAGATGAAGCAATTCAACATGCATAATTCATCTTCCTGCACCCATACCACTAATCACTTTATCACATGGGGAAAATCAGGGGATTAAAAAGGCATTTTCCTGGGACAGTCGCATGAACACAGTGAAGATTTTCACATGACTTCACGATCTGAGAGGACTTATCCTGGCAAGAACCAGGAATGCTCCAGCAACAAATCATTCATGGGATTTCCTTGTGAATGATTTGCTGCTGGAGCATTCCTGGCTTTTCCTGGGATAAGTCCTCTCAGATCACAACGTGTGTGAAAATCTTTGCCGTAATCGTTCAACTATCCTGGGAAAATGTCTTTTTAATCCCTTGATTTCCCCCTGTGTGATAGTCTCCTATGTTTGGAAAGTGAGGATGTGACACTTGTACATGACTAGAAACTAGAGCTGTCAGCAATGTCCAGCTCCCATCTTTTGCCCCTCTCTACCCTTATATTTTAATTATACAGACAGTGCTGTTGGATACACAGTCTGCCATTTCAATGTAGACAGAAATCTGGATCACTGAATTGATCCAAATCACATTGGACTAACTGGACCCAATCTGGATTGGTCCAAATTGGCATGATTTGGTTCAGGAAAGCCCTGTGTTCAGAACAACTATGAACTTTTAAAGCTTTTAAAGTCAATGTCACAATCACGAATGCGTTCCATGATGGTAGAATTCAGAGACATAAGCATGTTAGTCTGGAAAATCTGTATACAAAAGGATCTTGCAGCACCTTTGAGACTAACTGAAAGACAGAAGTTGATGGCATGAGCTTTCATAGACTTGAGCCTACTTCCTCCAAATATATCTGAAATAGGCACAAGTCAACGAAGGCTCATGCTACCAACTTCTACCTTTCCTTTAGTTTCAAAGGTGCTGCAAGATCCCTTTGCATACAATTGAGAATAGTACCTTAAAGCCAGGGTTGGGGAACATACGGTCCTGCAGATGCCATGGCCTACAACTCCCATAAGCCCCAAACATCATGGCCATTAGCAGGGGAATATGGGAGCTTTAGTCCAAAATATCTGAAGGGCCAAGGTTCCCAACTTCTGCTGTGGGGGACATGTATATTGGCAGTGAGAACAGGTATAAAGGTTCACCTAATTCCAGTGATGCTTCATGGACTGAAAGGAAGGAGTGCTTTACCTCAAAATGATGGGTGGGAAGAAAGTGTCTCCCCATCGCCAACCCTGAAGGCCACCTGTGTTTGGTGCCAACTTTGTGATCTTATTGGCACAGGTTGAATGCCTTGTTGTTCATCCAGGACTTTTAAACAACTCGTATTCCATGATCATTTTAAATCAGTGGTTTACTTGTTACTTGTGGTGCTTTACTTCTGGTAATGTGTTAATTGTGGTGTTTTACTTCTGGTAATTGTTCTTACATCTTTCTGTTAGCAAATAATTGAAATTTCTAAGCTCCACTGGGGCACTGAAGGTGGGGCAGAGCAGCTTTGTGAAAACCATTCGGTTGAATTCCACTGAGTGCTGATTAGTTGATAAAAAGAACCAACTGTCTTTAAGGCAAGTGCATGCCACTGTAAAATGTTTTGTACACCCGCCAAGTACGACTCTCTCCTTACATACACAGGTAGCCTTGTTGTCTTCACTGGTGTCAGTGGAACAGTTCCTTTTTTCTTTTCTTTTCTTTACACTAAAGTGATTGGTGAAAGAGTTGAGCCCACCATAGACTGATTAGACAGACGTGGCAGGGAGCAACAAAGGAGTATGTTGGTAGCTTCTCGCTTTATCTGCCATTATTTCAGCTCTAAAGAGCAACCTGCAAAGAACAAAGCCCAACAGTTCGTAAGAAAACCATTTCATGCCCCAGTACGGAAGAACAAAGAAGGATGTACAGAGAAAACAATGTTTCTTCTCACCTCTCTCCAATTTCTATGGCCTGAGAAAGGTACGTAGGAGTCCCAATGGGCAGAGCATCCAGTTATGATGCCCACAACAGACAACAGCAATAGGGCCTTGAAACAAAAGCAGCCCATCAAAGACACAAATTTTATATTGGATAGAAAAGTAATACATATAGCGCTCAAGGCATGTGGCTTAAAATATTAAAAAGGAGGAGAGCAGTGTGGAAAGGACTCTTTTCTTTTAGAAAGATTGCCTGTGGACTGTCTCTTAGTGTTATGAAGCTGCTCCCTGAAGCTATTTTATATAATACCTAGTTCTCTCCTGTTTCAAAAGTACTAATGATTCTGTGGCTAGAGAATCAGAGAAGGCTCTCAGTCCCTTCTTATGCCCCCCCCCCCTTTATTCCCTTGATGTCTGATAGTCCAGCAATTGTTTTAAAGTTAGATAGTACTGGGGATGTCCTCTATAGTATTATCTGACATTTGTTTTGAAGAGATTGAGGAGGAGGGTGCAAGTTTTTATGCATGTCTCTTTTAGGAGCATTGGTGGGGAACTGAAGAAAATACATGTTTTTAAAATGCAACTACTGTGCTAAATTATTCCTTTCTAATTTAGGATCTCATCCAACCCCTCCCAACCTATTACCTCTCTCTATGGCTGCATCTATACTGCATAAATAATCCAGTTTGACACCACTTTAACTGTCGTGGCTCAATGCTATATAGTTCTGGGAATTGTAACCTCTGTGAAAGAACTCTAGTGCTACAACAAACTACAAATTCCAGGATTCCATAGCATTGAACTATGGCAGTTAAAGTGGTGTCAAACTGGGTTATTTCTGTAGTGCAGATGTAGCCCATATGTACTGGACCACAACTCCCATCCTATCCATTCATGGATCCATAATCATATCCACCCCATGATGGGAGTTGTAGGCTGTGAAGGAACCCCTATCCAGGCTGGACCCACAGTTCCCAACCCTTGGGCTCTTCTTACTCACCTTGCCCTTTTACCCTCAAGATGCCCCCATGGATCAGGTACACTGGGTCCTTGGTATCTGCTGGGGTTTGGTTCCCGGACACGCCATGGATATCAAAGTCCATGGATGTTCAAGTCTCATTAAATTCAATGGCATAGTAAAATGGTGTCTTTTACATAAAATGACAAAATCAAGGTTTGCTTTTAGGAATTTATATATTTTTAAAAATAATTTCAGGCTGTGGATGATTGAATCCATAGATGAAGAATCCATGGACATGGAGGGCTGTCTGTAAATATAAACATCAGGAATGGGATATTATTTGGGGGCAGTAATGGTGCTTCTGGGATTTTCTTGTATCTGTCACCTACTGTACTTGGGCCTTGGGTTGTCCTCTCACCTGGACAAGTGACTGTGTTGATCAGTGGGTTCAATGTGGTAGAGTGTGACCAGTTCCCCTTTTAATTCTAAAACAAAAACAGTTGGACACAGTTGTAATATATATAATTATATAACAATTAACTTGAGCATGAATTCTCTGAATGCTTTCATGTTCCCTGCTAACCCTACTCAGATCTTATCAGTTTCTCTCTTAACTGGGCTTCGCTCTGTCTCTGACTGACCTAACTCTCTCTTTTACAGAGAAGCTTCTGGGTTATACTCTTTCCCCACTCTTCACATCGTTCCATGAGACATCTCTAACCTGGCTTGCCCAGCTTTTCACCTTATATAAACCATCACATCTGGAAAGCACCAGGATGGGGAAAACTGGATATTCTGTTCCCTCTCTTGGGGGTTATTCATACGGTGAAAATAATCTGAGTTGAGTCATTCAGATGCATTTCGAATGCATTCAATTAAGTTGGGGGCGGGGCTGCCAAAAAAACCACTTAACCTGGTATAATCAATAATGGGGTTTTCCCATGTTTTAAAAAAGATTAGCATCATCGGCAGTGTGAATAACTGATGAAAATGGACCTGGGATAAACCAGGATAAAACTCTTAATGCTTTGAATGTCAAATACATTTGCACTGTTGACTTCATCTTTATTTGAGACTGGCATGTGTGAATACCTGAATTCGCAGGGATGCACATAGATGCAGTTCCATTGTGTGAATAACAAACCCAGAATGCATGAGTGAGATTATTTGTATAGTTGCGCTAAAAAACACCCAATATCTGAATGTTCCCTTGGTCTCTGGACAGTTTCTATTGCAAGCAATGGTTAGTGGGGATGTGAGAGAGAGCCTTCTCAGTGGCTGCCCCAGACTCTGCCACACTTTGCCCTGGGAGGCCAGAATGTCATCCTCCTTGTTGTCCTTCTGGCAGCAGGCTTAAACCTTTTTATTCAGACAGGCTTTTTAAAAACTGAAGACAGCCAACACAGTATAGTAGTCTGAGTGTTGGACTTTATGTCTCTGGAGATCAGGGTTCAACTCCCTGCTCAGCCATGGAAACCCACTGGATGACTTTGCCTGAGTCACACAAACTCAGCCCAGAAAACCCCATGATAGATTCGCCTTAGGGTCACCATAAGTTAGAAACAACAAAAACATTAAAATAGAAAGTTTTAAAAGAACAGCCTGGGATGTACTGCATTATTTTAACAGAACTTTTTAAGAGCCTTATTGTCTTTTAATTTGTCTTTTATTATTTTATTGAATGATTGGTTTTATTACTGCAAATACAGTCAGCCCTCCATATCCATGAATTCTTTATCCATGGGAGTTTATCACACGGGGAGCCCCATGCAAAATCGCTGTTTAAAGTTAAAAAAAAACACCCGCAAAAGCGGAAGCTTTTAATGAACGGGATTTCTCCTGTTCTGCTCAGTGTGAAAAGTAAAAGCGCTGTTAAAAGGAGGTTAATCTGAACGGAAATTAGACAAAAACTGCTTCTTTTCACTTTCGGGATCTTCCGGAAGTAAAAAGAAGCAGTTTTTGTCTAATTTCCATTCGGATTAACCTCCTTTTAACAGCGATGTCATCTGAAAAAACACCCGCTTTTGCAGGTTTTGTTTAATTTAAAGCCCCGTTTCCGCACAGGATTTCCCCCGTGTGATAAACTTCATGGATTCAGGCATCTACAGCTTGAAAATATTTTTTAAAATAAATAAATTCCAAAAATCAAAGCTTGATTTTGCCATTTTATTTAAGGAACACTATATTACTAGGCCATTGTATTTAATGGGACTTGAGCATCCATGAATTTTGGAATCCATGGGGAGGTCCTGGAACCAAACCCCTGTAGATACCAAGGGCCCACTGTGGTTTATTTCTATTTTAATGCTTTTGTTTTGTATGTTTTTAATTGTATTATTCTTTTACATTGTGAAGCACATTGAGTCTCAATTTCGGGGGATAAACATAAATAAATAAGTAGCAGGATATAAATAAATAAAGAGGGGGGGAGAGAGAAAAACTGTCCAGAGTTTCATAATGTTGGTCTCTGAGCTCTCAGCTGCTGGTCTCTGGACACTTTCCAGGAAAGAAAGAACCAATTGTAGTCAATGGGCACAAATATGGTGCTGGTCCCAGGGAACATTGGAGGAAAAGTTGCTGATCTCCCACACGTGATAGTTTAAAAAGCACTGGTGCAGAGACAACAAATGGTTGATTATTTAACTATTCTGATTGTATTTTTACTGTAAAGGAAGAGGAAAGACATATGTGTTCACCCCCCCATCTTTACTTGCCAAAATAATTTGGCTGGCTACATGTAGAAATACACATAGCCAGTGTTATATAGGAATATGAAATCTGTGTATTTTATTTAAATGCCTGATGGTGAAAGATTTGTTTTGTTTAAAATTTAAAAAGTTAAAAGTTAAAAGTTTTGGATTTGTTCCCTTGACCCACTCCTGGCAAAAGAAAAAAGAAAAAAAGAGCCCATTTCTTGATCCAGTTAAGAATGTAATCTAGGACAAATTTCAAATATACAAATATTTCCCTCCAATTATACAGTGCATTGCATCTATATACATAAATCATACTGTTTTTATGCTGGAAAACATATGCTTAGATTTACCCTGTAATAAATAATACTGCAAGAAAAATCTATTAAAATGACAGTTTAATAAAATATGCAAAATGTAACTGAAATTTCAAAGCAACTAAAGCTAGTGAAATCTTGTCTTTCTGCCCTCCTGAGGAATATTCACCCGGAGAGCCTGTTCAGCAGGAAGTAAATCAAGCTTTCTTTTCTGAAACAAATAGTTTGAATTTTATAGTTAGTCTTTATTTGGACTAGAATTGGTGGTGAGCCTGGAATGTCACTACTTTTGTCAGTAGCTCTCCTTCTGTGCCCTCCTCAATTATAGCATTTCTACTGGAACTGAAATTGTGTCTAATTTTTCTCTTTATTCAGCTGTTCTCTAATTTTGGATTTCTTTTCAAGCAGTAGGGAAAGTAGCTTAAAATTGGAAAATTATAACAGAATGAGCCTTCATAACTTAGGTCTAATCTGCACTGCAACATTAATGCAGTTTGACATCACTTCAAATGCCATGCCTCCATCCTATGGAATTCTGTGATTTATAGTTTGAACCAGAGCTCTCTTACAGAGAAGGCTAAATGTCTCACAAAACTATAGTTAATAAAATTCCATAGCATTCAGCCATGGCAGTTAAAGCAGCGTCAAACTGCATTAATCCTGCAGTGCAGATTGGACCTCAGTCTGTGACTATTTTACCTCTTCGCTCATTCACACACACACACACACACACACACACACACACACACACTTCCTGCCACAAAGTCTTCAGGTAAGCTCCTGATGCTGCATTTTGTGCAAAGGCACATAACATGTCTTGAACAGTGGCCAAGGCCAGCTCAAAATATTTTACTGCCTGAGGCAGAGCTGCAAATACCACTGTCTCTTCATTGACCTTGGGCAAGTCACACTCTCTCAGCCTCAGGGGAAGGGCAATGGCACACCTCCTCAGAACAAATCTTGTCAAGAAAACTCCTTGATAGGTTCGCCTTAGAGTTGCCATAAGTCAGAAATTACTTGAAGACACAACAACAGCAAACTTTACTGGCCCAGCTCAAGGTGGATCATACCAAAGTGAGGTTTCCTTATCCTTGAAATAAAAATAACAAATTAAACAAAATTTACCTTTTACTTTAGGCAGTTGCCATGCTCTGCCAGGTAGCACCCAACTAATAGAAGGATCAAAGGTGAAATATGTTTGTGTTATTTGTTGTTTTCTCCTTCTAAATATATGTGAGTGAAGCTCGGGGAAAGGAACAGATTCTCTACTACTCACAAATGTAGAAAAGGAACATTGACTGCTAATATATTTGTGCCTCTTTCCCATGTGACACCAGTTATTTTTATTGTTGCTGCGTCTTGCTAGCTGGGCCATGATTGTGAAACTTCTCCAAATCTCTGAAAATATCCAGGAAAAGCAGATTTGGTGGCTGGAATCATGCTTGCATGATAATAAGAGCCACTAACCAAACTGGGAACTTTTTATGCAGCCTATAGGCCTAAGCAGACTGCCAGAAATAGTGCACATTAAATGAGGCACTGCCCTGGCTCAGTGCTAGGGAGTCGTGGGAATTGTATTTTTTTCTGGGACATTGAGCCTTCTCTGTCAGAGAGCTCTGGTGCCACAATAAATTACAGTTCCCATGATTCCCTAGCACTGAGCCAGGGCAGTGCCTCAATTTAATGTGCACTATTTCTGGCAGTCTGCTTAGGCCCTATGTCTCTCTCTGGCTTTTCTTCGCAAACGAAGATTCAGGGACTCATCCCATGCTTTTTGCAAGCGCGCTGATGACTAAAAAGGCCAATCCGAGATAAACAAGTTCGGTTGCAGAAAGCACAGCAGAAGATCTCCTTGGGTGATGTTTCCGGGTTGTGATTCTTTTTGCGTTGTCGTTTCTCTTCGAGACTTGTTCGGCGTGACTTCTCAAATAAGGCTGCAGCATTGTGGATAGTGCGTCTCCATGCCTCCCGATGTGAGGCCAGGGTGGACCATTGTTGGTGATCAATTTGGCCGAGCCTGAGATGTTGTTTCAGGGAGTCCTTGTATCGCTTTTTTGGAGCGTCCCCTTACGCTGACCCGTGGCAAGTTCACCATAGAGTACTATTTTTGGGAGGCGATGGTCCTCCATCCTAGAAACGTGCCCTGCCCAACGCAGCTGCGTTTTCAATGCAGCCTATGTAGAAAGCTTCTAATGTGTGTGTTGCAGGTCTCTTTTTACTCAGACTTTCCTGGTTTACCCGAGGCTGTGTCCCACAACCCAGCCCTGAAATATGGGCTGATTTTAAATATTATAGACCAGGGATGAGCAATATGCAGCCTTAGCAGACTGATCACACATCCTTTTCTCTGACAAGTCCTACATCTCAGCCTTCTGTCCAGGAGGAATTCCAAAATGTCCTTCATTTTGAGCATGACTAAGAAGCATGAATTTATATTTATCTGAGTGTTTTTAGCTTTTATTTTGTAATGTCCTACATTTTTCTTGGATGTCCAATATTTTGTGGTGGCTTGCCCTCCTTTGCCATTATGAACATCTGGTCCTGAGCCTTAGGGCTATATAAATTCTTCTACCTGATTTTATGTGGCCCTCAATCCAATTCCTGCAGGTGATCAGGCCTCAGACCTCTGACAAAAGTTTTCGGTTCACCTTCCTTACTCACTACGATCTACTGGGCAAGAAGAGAGGAAGATAAAAAAAAAATCTGGCAGGGAGGAAGGGAAGGGTAGCCTCACCTTCCCATCTAGTTTCAAGACACATCTCCTGACCGAGTGTCTTTGTAAGAATGTGGTCCGTGAGATGGTAAAAAGGGGGTCTCCCTCTGGTACATATGATATGAGCAACTATCAGAGAACAGTTCTCTTTTTGAAGTCACCCTTCTTGAAAGACTGTCTAGTCGAGGTGGGCAAGGTGCACCCCATAGACCAAGTGTAGTTTCCAAGGCCATTTTATGACCTTCTACTCTCCAAGGCTCCAAATGTCTTCCCCCAGATGACCTCTGAGAGGCATGGGGCAATTTTCAGTATGGAGAGGGGCTTGGAGCGTTTTAGGCCAAGAAGAGACCTTTTTTAAAACATGAAGTGAACAGGTAACTTCTTGCAAAAAAGAGCTTCTCCTAGCAACTAGACTGTGGGAAGAGGGATTGTGACCCAGTCCAGGTCTTTTCTTTTTTTGTTGTTGTGTGCCTTCAAGTCGTTTCCAACGTATGGCAGCTCTAAGGTGAACCTATTATGGAGTTTTCTTGGCAAGATTTTGTTCAGAGGAGGTTTGCCATTGCCTCCCCCTGAGGCTGAGAGTATGTGACTTGCCCAAGGTCACCAAGGGGTTCCATGGCCAAGCTGGGAATCGAATCTGATCTCCAACATCATAGTCCAACCCTCAAACTACTATGCATGCTGGCTCCCTTAAGTCTTTACCAGCTTCTCTGCTTTCACTGTGTTGGTTGTTCAGGATTGGGGTAAAATCTCTATCTATCTACATCTATCTATCTATCTATCTATCTATCTATCTATCTATCATTAGGCAGAGGCAGGTAAGCAGTTCAGGTTGCAGCTACAGGATGTCATTAATGGATGGCACATTGTTACATATTTTTCCTATTTCATTTTTGCTACCATTTGGCTTTTATGTTTTAGGTCTGCTTTCTACTTTCATAGGGAAAGTAGTTTTCGTGCCAATATAGCTGTTTCTCAGATCACAGTAACTGGGTGTATTATATTGCTGACTTTTAAAAATTGGCATTTTGTTTATTAATTATTAAATTGATATATTATTTTCCCTATCATAAGCATACTTCCAAGTTGTGTACAGAACTGACACGTGTGAACATGTCTTCTGTTAGAGATAATGTAAATAAGGTAACACCTGTCTAAAATAAAAGTCTGTAAGAAATAATGAGAGTTCTGCTGGACCTGTCTGAGAAACAAACATATTTCCAGTCTAAGCTAAATGCCACTGTTGAGAAAATGCTGTCTTGGCAGCAGCAGATGATATTATCTGGTACGTAGCAGATAACTTTACCCACAGATTGATTGGGTGACTGTAAATTTAAAGTGAATTCTCTGGGTAGTGGACAGTCAGGTATTTTTTAAATATTACATATATATATATATATATATATATATATATATATATATAATGACTACAGATAGCAAAATGTAGAAGCAAGATCAAATTGGCAGAAGCAAATAAAATGTTTCATCATATAAAATTAAATTACTTTTAAACCAAATTAAAACCAATAGAAAGATAAGAAAGATGTGGAAACAATAAAATGGGAGATTAAAAAGGCCTTTACCTGGCATGCACAAGCCCATAATGTGGGTGCCCAAGTGAAAACTTTCTAAGGAAGGCATTCAACAGACAGGGTGCTATCACTGAAAAGATCCTCTTGCAAGAGCCCTTACCAAATGTGGCAAGGTAGATGGTCACAAGCGAGGAGATGATCTTAGGGCCTAGGTAGCGATGTATACAGAAGAAGAGACTAGTTCAGATAACCTGGCCCCAAGCTGTTTAGAGCTTTATTGTTTAAAACCAGTACTTTGAACTGGGTTTGGAAATAGACTGGCAGATCTCAATATCTGATAAGCTTTATATGGCAGATGATTCTTTCTAATATTCAGTGGGGCACAAGTTATTAATGGCTTTACACTCATTCATCAGTGCTTCAACATATAAATAAATAGGAGGCCACTTCACTTCCTGAGGAATGGTATTTACACATTTCTTGCTAACTATAACAATCACTCTATTCAACACTAGCTAAAAGTTTTCAAGGTCATGTCCACAAAAAGCAGACTACAGTAATAGCCGGCTCTCCGAGGAGGTCCTCCTTGGAAAGCCAGCCCTGCGTAGGGCCGGTGCTCCGAGGAGGACCTCCTCGGAGAGCCGGCTTTCCAAGGAGGACCTCCTCGAAGCGCCGGCTTTCCAAGGGGACCTCCTCGGAGCGCCGACCCGACGCAGGGCCGGCGCTCCAAGGAGGACCTCCTCGGAGAGCCGGCTTTCCAAGGGGGACCTCCTCAGAGCGCCGACCCGACGCAGGGCCGGCGCTCCTAGGTGGACCTCCTCGGAGAGCCGGCTTTCCAAGGAGGACCTCCTCGGAGCGCCGGCTTTCCAAGGGGACCTCCTCGGAGCACCGACCTGACACAGGGCTGGCGCTCCGAGGAGGACCTCCTCGGAGAGCCGGCTTTCAAAGGAGGACCTCCTCGGAGAGCTGGCTTTCCAAGGGGACCTCCTCGGAGCGCCAACCCAACGCAGGGCCGGCGCTCTAAGGAGTACCTCCTCGGAGAGCCCGCTTTCCAAGGGGACCTCCTCGGAGTGCCGACCCGACGCAGGGCCGGCACTCCAAGGAGGACCTCCTCAGAGAGCCAGCTTTCCAAGGGGACTTCCTCGGAGCGCCGACCCGATGCAGGGCCGGCTTTCCAAGGAGGACCTCCTCGGAGAGCCGGCTTTCCAAGGGGGACCTCCTCGGAGAGCCAGCTATCCAAGGGGGACCTCCTCGGAGCGCCGACCCTCTTCCAAATGCGACCCTCTTCCAAGTCCCCCTTCCAAATGCGCATTTGCTTTCCACATTACAGCGATTTTACCTTAATTGCGAAATTATCTTAATTGCACATTTGCATTTCCTCCAAAGAACCGAATTTCAAAAGCTCTAGTTTCTGTCCACTTTCTGTCCACTTTCTGTGCGACGTCGTGTGAAAACATGGGCCAATAATCCGGTTTCGGTCGGGATTTTGTATGGATTTGGCCCCGTGTGATAACGTCCAATGACAGGTGCATTTTTTGGGTTCAGGAAACCCATGACTCCGGACCTTTTGAGTAAGGCAAATAATTCCAAACCACGTCTGCAATATCCATTGACTCATTTGAATTCATGACCAGGAAATGACTATAATAAATTGACACAACAGTATTGTGGTGGGATATCTTCAAGGAAAAGATATTGTATGTTAAATATGAATTCATAGTTGATCATAGGTTCTAGTACAGTAGAATGTTCCTTTTGTAAACAGACACACCACATCCAAAACAGATTTTGCAAAGCTTTATTTTTCACTTCTTGTTGCCAGAACAGAATATCCACAGCTCAGATCTGAGGAACTATTTCCCATGTCATCAGTAAACGATCTTTCAGAAAGATGGTGTAGGCACTTTTAACTGTCAGATGGTTGCTTTATTCCCTCCTCCCAGCCCCCGTTCAGTTTCTAAATTTGTGTTGGAGGCAGTAACAACAACAGATAATAACAATAACAATAACAATAACAATAATAAATTTTATTTACAGCCCGCCTCTCCCTGCGGATCGAGGCGGGTTACAACAAATAGGAATAACAATAAAATACAATATACAATTAGAGTGTGTACCATAATTGTATTGTCTCAATATTGTGGCTACTTTACTTGTTCACTAACTATTCTTGTAAAATACTTGTGGAGAAATGATGGCTAACAATGTTGTCTGACAGTGATCAAAACCTCATACAAACAGAGATGGAAGGCAATGCCTATTCTCATTGCTTTTGCAGTTTTAAGTGCTTGAGGGCTTACTTGATTTTCTGTGCCTTTTCCTGAATAAAGCAGAAACACATTTCAGCCTGATTCTTTTGCAAGGGGATGCTCTAATTTGCTCTTCTTTGCCTGGAGTGAGTCACCCTCTGTAGTGCTCTACTCAATATCATTAGATTTGATGCCACACTTGACACTGCTGGTGGTGACTGGGATCAAAATGGCTAAAGTGGGTGCTCTTGTATGGAGCTGCAGGAGGTTAGATGTGGGGTCACAGCAATACAGCAACAACCCATTAAAACATCACAGCATATTTTTGAAATACACTTCATTAAAAATGAAAGAACATTGCCCTATTGAACAATTATGCCAGTGGGTTTTTCCATATGTGTGAATTTAAAAGTAGATTTATTTCATCCTCCTTGTCCTCCTCCTTCCCTTCTCAAAAATGTCCCAAAGTTAATATCCAGTAAGAACTGACATCTCCTTTCAGTAATTTCACTGATCATTACTAGACAGTCTGTACAAGTATTTTGAACAGGTTTTTTTTAATTAAAAAAACCCTCCTCTGCTCCAAAATCTGGCCAAAGATTTATTTTATTTTGCCCCACTGATGTGTTGAATCCAAAGATCTATCCTTTTCGCTAGAGTCTTGTGACTGAAGAACTCTTTTGCTGGAGGAAACTCAACTTGTATGCAAACCACTGTTTTTAGAAAACAGCTGTTTTACATCATCATCCTCTCAGGGACTCTATAGTGCAGGGGTAGGCAACCTAAGGCCCGGGGGCCAGATGCGCCCCCCCTGAGGCCTTTGGACTGGCCCCAGGCCGGTCCTGCCACCGCCACCGCTGCCGCCCCCTGCCGCTGCCGCCGCTGCCCGCCATGATGATATTGATTATTGTTGTTATTACTTGTTCTTGGGGTTTTCTTGGCAAAATCTACACAGGGGTTTTGCCATGGCTTTTCTGGGGCTGAGAGAGTGTGCATGCATATTTTTTTAATTTTTTTTTAATTTTAATTTATTTATTTATTCATTTTTGGTGCTTCGGCCCTCCAATTGTCTGAGGGACAGCAACCCGGCCCCCGGCTCAAAAAGGTTGCCTACCCCTGCTATAGTGTCCAAAATAAAAGCTGAACCAAGCCCTGGTCCCTGCTTACAAGGAGAGGAGCTCAGAAGATCAGTGTTGGGGCCATTTATGTTGGCTACACACTTGTTCAACATGCCAGGAGCATCCAGAAGCCCTGACCGGCAACAGGGATGAGATTTCCAGTGACAGATCCAGAAGTAGTCTTCACAATGGTCCATCACCATTCTGTGTATGTGGAAGACTCATGACAAACTAAAACAAGCTAAGTACTTGATTGCTTTAGATTTGCACCCATCAGAGTTTTTGCCTACATCTTACAGGTTTCTGTAAATTTTCCTTTGCTGTTGAAGTCTGAAGTATCTCAAATTGTTCCTCTTGTTCTCATAGCACAATAGATCAGAAAAATCAATGTGTAATCCTCCAGATCTGATTGCAGCTCCCATCAGCTCTACCCAGCATGATCAATGGTGAGGGGCGATGGAAATTGCAGCCCAACACCCCTGCAACAGATGGTTGTAATATGTTATTTAAATGTTCTTTCCTAGTTAAAGCTTGCAGGATAATTAGGTTTTATAAATCTAAATTAAGATAAAAATCAAACTCATTATTTAGCTAAAATATACCCTGTGGTAAATTTTAAAGGGTGCACCATTATAGTCCTTGTAGCTATGCACTCTCTGGCCAGTTGTAATCTCCACCAAGAGCATCTATTTTGTAAAACTAATGATTACAACAGGGATAGCTTAGAACAATAATTTTTTAGGGGGGAAGTCCACCCACTATTGTAGACCTGCAGCCTAAGCTCAGGGAAGACTGGGAAGGTTGATCAGGGTGACAAATTATATCATTGTCCCTACTAACCAAAAACTCCTATTGCTCAACTGGTGAGACCTGGTTCGAATACACTAGTGAGCCTATTATATGAATAGGAGCTAGAGTTTTAAATTTTTATTTAGAATAGCTGCCAGGTTAGTCTGTAGGATGGGCTCCATTCCTGTGTTTCATGCTGGCATGCATGCATTTGATATATGTAAAGTCAACCTACATTCGAAGTAGAATAAACTGGATATGCATGGCTGTACAGCTCATGAAAAAGATTTATGCCAGTGTGGATATACCCAAGAGCCTGTAAAAATTGTAAGGGGAAGAGGAAAGTGATGGGGGGGAATGCAATGGCTGGGATCAGCTGAAACAAATGCTTTAAAATCCTTTAAAAGCCTGAACCTTTGGATTAAACTCTTAGCGCTTACTTTACTTATTTCCCCCCCCCCTTTACTTTCCCTTTCCCCTGGAAAATCAAAAACCTCAGTAGAACGTGGAAATTCAAATTCTAATGTGGACTGTCTGCGAAACCTCATCTACTGGTGAATAAATATTCTCTCTTTGAGAATGCTAGCTAGAAGGAATGGTTTGGCATCATGATTTCTCTGAAGGGAATTAGTCTAACAGCATGTTTTCCTTGATTCTCCTGCTGTCTCTACTTCTGTTGCCCAAGGAGACATGCCTGCTTTAAATCCCTCCACTATTGAAGCCTCTCCATCTCCTTAGAATATAGGCTGAAGGTTACCCAGTAGGTAAAAGAAGAGAGGGTGGAATTTAAAGAATATGAATTCAGGGGATAATGGAAAAGCAAGTGGGGCAAAAGATGACAGAAGGTGGGCAGCCTGAGAGGGGAGGATGGAAGAGAATCTTATATTCACAAAAGTTTTAATAATATAACTGCTGCCACAATCTTTCGAGCTCAGTTTCTGAAGAGAGAGCAGGTGAGCTGTGTTTTGGATGGGGGAGTCATCCTTGATTTTGATTGTTACTTTTTTAGGCTGGGGGGGGGGGGGGCAGGGTGACCAGATGTCATAACCACAAAAGAAGACAATACACTGCAAAATGTAGGACATGCGAGAAAAATGTAGGGCATTAAAAAAAAAACTACAAACACACATATAAGTATAAATTCATGCTTCTTGGCCATGCTGAAAATGGAGGACATTTTGGAATTCCTCTTGAACAGAAGGGTGAAATGTAGGACATGTCCTGGAAAAGGAGGATATCTGGTCATCGGGGGAGTGTTTGTTTTTGGCTATGTACTCTCCATTATTACATGGTCTAAGGAGAAAGGGCTTCTACTGAGTCAGTGCCTACTTGGGGGCAGAGTTAGCAGCCAGTTGTGCTATATAACTACTGCCATAGTCTTTCATGCTCAGGTTTAAGGTGCAGCAGCACATGTGGTCATACCAGTAAGAGTTGAACAGGAGCTCTGCTAATAGGCAAGGCCAGCAGGTATTTTCGTGGGTGGTCAGCAGGGGAGGCCTGGAGTTCTGTTTCAGTGCCTACTTAACACTACTTAACTAGCCTTAAGTAGTTCCTGGACTGTCAGGGAGCTTCTACAGCAGTGGTCCCCAAACTGTAAGGGATTCTGGACTTCAGCCCCCAGAATCCCAGACTACTGGCCAATATGGCTGAGGCTTCTGGGAACTGAAATCCAAAATCTCTTAAAGGGCACCGTTTGGGGAACACTGTTCCACAATCACTTGCACTGTGGTACGTCTGTGTTCTTGGCAGAAGATGTTGATAAACACCTGCAGCATGTGCAAGTTGGTTGCCCTACTGGAAGAGAAGGTCCGGCAACATGACATATTCAGCAGGAAACATTTGCATATATTCTTTATTTTATTTTATTTTATTTTATTTACTTATATCCCGCCTTTCTCCCAATATAAGACTCAAGGCGGCAAACAACAAGTTTAAAACAATACAATTTAAAAACAATACAAAAGCATTACAAGGTATAAGTATAAAATTTAAAAAACAATTAAACAATTTTAAAAGTTAAAACAGCTATGCATTAAAATGTAAAATATGTTTAAAACTCTATACAAACCTTAAAGTAAGTATTACATAGTAATGTGAAGTCGTAGGCTTTCATGGCCGGCATCCATAGTTTTTTGTGGGGTTTTCGGGCTGTGTAGCCATGTTCTAGAAGAGTTTCTTTCTGACGTTTCACCAGCATCTGTGGCTGGCATCTTCAGAGAAAACTGGAATGGAAGAGAATGGGTCTATATATATACTGTGAGACCCTGGGTAGGGAGGAGTGGTTCCCAGGTGAACTGTGTGTTGTTCTGTGTTGAATAGGTATTGTTCTGTTGCTAATGGCGTGGCTCCAGTCATGCCATTAACCGGGCTCTACAGGCAAATGGTTACTCCAGCTCAGACATCAGAAGGGCTGCCAGATCCAGAAAAACCCAGAAGATTGAAGACAAGCAGCCACCCAAAGGGAAGGTATTTTTACCATATATCAAAGGAGTCACAGACAGAATAGGGAAAGTAGTGAGGAAACACAACCTCCCAATGGTTTACAAACCAACTAAGAAAATCCAACAAATGCTGCACTCAGCGAAGGACAGGAGAGACCCTCTCACAGCCGCAGGAATTTACCGCATACCATGCAGCTGCGGACAAGTCTACATAGGGACCACCAAACGCAGCCAAACACACGTCAAGGAACATGAGAGACACTGCAGACTGGGCCAGCCAGAAAAGTCAGCAGTAGCAGAACACATTATAAACCATCCTGGGCATAAAATGCTGTTTGAAAACACTGAAATTCTGGACCATGACAACAACTATCGGGTCAGAATGCACAGGGAAGCCATTGAAATCCACAAACACTTGGATAACTTCAACAGGAAAGAAGAAACCCTTAAAGTAAACAAGATATGGCTACCAGTCCTACAAAATAAGGAAATCAGCACTCAGCAAATGCAAATGGAAAACCAACCAGGGTCAGGGGCTTTCCCAGCAGACAATAACAGACAATCTCCTCACCTGGAAGCCATGCCATTAACAACAGAACATACCTATTCAACACAGAACAATACACAGTTTACATGGGATTAGCAGACAATAACCTTGAGTGCATTTCCTCCCACCCTAGAGCCATGCCATTAACAACAGAAGATGCCAGCCACTCTCTAAGTGGTTTACAATGTGTAAACTAATTGCACCCAACAAGCTGGGTACTCATTTTAGTGACCTATGGAAGGATGCAAGGCTGAGTGGATCCTAGAGCCCTGCCTGGGATCAAACTCACAACCTTGTGGCTGTGAATGGCTGCAGTACCAGCACTTAACCACTATGCCACCAGGGCTTAGAGGAAAGCAATAGCAAACCTCCTCTGAACAAACCTTGCCAAGAAAGCTTCATAATAAGGTCACCATAAGTCGGAAACAACTTGAAGGCACAAAACAACAAATGTAATACATATTTTAAGGCAATATTTCATATATGGCAGTAAAGTATGTCCTTGGGTTGTCATGATAACTGGGAGAAAGACCTTACCTAGAGAAGCACTCAAAGCTGTGACTTCCTGTTATGGCTAAACTGTTCTCTCTCCTACAGCCATAGAGCTGGCCATCATATCATCCTGGCCATCGCATTCTAGAAGTGACAACAATGGTGTGGGAATTCTCCACACCAAATGGAAGAATAACATGGTGGCCAGCAATTAATGTTGCAATGTGAGTAAGCCCTTCTGCAAAAATTATTCCCAGTTGTATATTTGCTATGTGTGCTCTAAGAACATTATCACATTAGGCTCTTAAAGTGCAATTAAAGTTGGAGAACACAGTCTTTGGTAATACTTATCACATGTCTCTGTATCTTGGAAGTAAGTGTTGTTAGTGTACCTTTTTATTGACAGGGATAATCCATCAATAAACCCCAAATCGAGCTGCTTTTCCATTGCTCCAGCAATATGTCCCTTCCATGGCAGTTCTGTTATTGGCAGTCACATGGTGTCAGTGTCTCCTCCTCTACCCCTGTTCCCCCTCCCCATTTTTATTTTATTTTAATTTTATTAAATTGCATTAGCATAACTCTAGAATTGCATTAAAAATAAAAAGGCATGCTGGGTAGAGCATAGGGTAGGAAGGTGGGTTTAAGGAAGAGTGAGGAAAAGAGTGTAAGGGACCATTGATAGCAAAAACATCCCAGTAGAGATATTGCATAGACACACAATAATGAATGCTCCAAGATTGGCAATTATGGGGAGCTTCAAACATGCTGGAAATGACTTCCTTAGATCTTTTTCTGGCATTCTGAAGCACAATATTTTGACCTCCTTGGAGTCCTGGGGAGAATGGAAAGGTCTTAACTATCAACAGTGACTGTCTGCTGGAGGAGGATCACTTTCGTAAAGGGTTGAAGACCTTCCTCTTCAATTTGCCAGATTAAGTTGCTGAGCATACCTAAGGTGGCCAAGATGGGCTGTGACTGAGGAACATTTTGTTTGTTTTTGTTTTTAGTATTTTAGTATATTATATTAGTATTTTATAGTGTGGTGTTTTATTGTTCGCTTATTATTGAATATGTTCTGATGTATTGCCCTTTGGTGGAAAGGGCATTATAAATACATGTTGTTGTTGTGGTTGTCATCGTCATCATCATCATCATCATCATCATCATCATCATCATCAAATTGTTTGGGACCCTGTTACCTGAATGTTTGCATCCTTCCACATATATCTACTTGGACCTAAAGAACATGTGAATGCTCATGTGGAGAAGTATGATGGTGGCTATTACAGAGACGCCTTTATTCATGACGGCACCTTGTTTATGGAATTCCCTCCCCGGAGAGTCAGAGATGGGAAATAACCATTTATTAGGAACCCCAAGTGCCACAAAGGCAGTGCCAATGTGGTATGGTTTTCAAGTTCTCCAGACATGAAATGGATAACAAAAGGTATAGCCCAGCTCTAATTCTTGTTTTTATTCATGAACGACATGCTATGTTATTTTTTACTCCCTAGAAAATGACTACATTGTGGTCCTTTCCTCAAAAAGCGAACACCTAATTTCAGCAAAAAAAATCAAGACTTTATAATTTCCCTAGGATTTTCTCAAGGTTTTTCCCCCCATGCTTTTAATTCCACTGCAGTCATGCTGTCAGATGTTGTTTTGTTCTGCTTCCTTGCTATTGTTGCTTTTGGACTGCATAATTGCATTTTAATTTTGAATAGTTTAATTTTTATTTTTTTAACTGCCCAGAGAACCTTGATTGTTGGGCACTATATAAACATTATATATAAACACTATAAAAAGGTAAAGGTATTCCCCATTGACAAGGTTGTCAAGTCGTGTCTGACTGTAGAGAGAATGATCTACGCCAAAGAGCCAGTGTTGTCAAAGACTACTCAGTAATCATGTGGCCAACATGATTGCACAAAACAATATACAAAATAAATAAATAAATAAATACATTTATTAAAAATTAATTCTTTCTAATTTAACTTCCAAATGTATCTGAGCCAAATAGCAAGGGGAATGTCAAAGAGATAGTCAAAAGAAATATATACAACAGTCATCTAAAATAATGCATTATTTTCATTACAACTCAATAACCTACAATTATGTACTCCTTAAATCTTTGTATTTTGTTATAGCTCTCATAATAACAAAGGCATGATATATAGATTCTTTCCCTTGGCCATTACCAATTGAGTGAAAAAATATGCATTTATGAAGCTTTATTAATAAGATGTGAATAATTCAAACCGGCTCGACTGTGAAGAAATAGCAGAGTATCTTCTTATTTGCATATAAATGAAATGATGCTTTAGTGTCAGAGTTGAAAATTAAATAATATAAAGTTTTACAGCGTAGTCCTGACACAGTCATAAATCTTAAGGTCATAAGTTGAGATTTTCTAACATCTCATCTTATCATCTTTTGCAAAAGTGTGACTGAGAGGCCAAATCCTGCCTTGCCATATTTGTGTGAATAGGCACAGAGTCCAATGCATGAATTAACATGGGTAATATGAGCAGATTCAGAACTGTATTTGGTAGTGGAAGACACGGCGCCAGATGCTAATCCATGAAAATAAGCAGATACTGAAGCTATGCAATGGAAAAAAGTAATAGTTTGAATAAGTAAAATAGGATAACAAACAATGCTACTGAATTCTCTAGGTCTGACAGAGTAGCCCTTTTTGTAAGGCAAAATGGTTGTGAGTATGTGTGAAGAGCTCTGAGGCCAAGCAGAAGTTTTAAACAACAATTTGTAGTGTACCTAGTTAAAATCTAACCAATCCCACACAGGTTCACAAAACCTTAACTTTCCATTCTATTAGCACAAATTCACTACCAGGGCTAACACAAACTAAGGGCCTTTACAGACTGCCATAAATCAGGGGTAGGCAACCTTTCCCCTTTAAGGGCCGAGGGACTTCAGCTCCCAGAATCCCAGGAGCTATTGGCCAGCATGGGACTATTGGCTAACATGTCTGAGGCTTCTGGGAGCTGAAGTCCCTCGGCCCTTAAAGGGGAAAGATTGCCTACCCCTGGCCATAAATAATGCAGCTTGAGTCCACTTTAACTGGGCAGTCTGCAGTCTGCCGTTATTGAGTTGTAATGAAAACAATGCATTATTTTACATGAATGTTGTATATATTTCTGGCAGTCTGTTCAGGCCCTGAGTATTTCTGACTGGAACCCCAACGATTCTAATTACTAGCTATCTGGCTCAGAATATTTTGTTTCCTACCATAAAATCAGTTTTGTACTACAGGAAGACATTTATTATGTAAGGAATTGATTTTATGCTGTTTCCCCTTTGGCAGCATCTGAGTCTTGTAAAATTTTCTAGTGTGTATTGGTCAATACAGTTCTTTCACTTCACCTATACATCTACCTAAATTTCATTGGGTTGATGGTTTGTCTGCACAACCTGTATGGATATTGTTGCTGTTACTGTGAAATGAATTGATGGGTAGTCTTCAGCTAACTCCAGATGAAATGAAATATTATGTGCTGTGTCTATAAGGCAGCAGTGCAGTTACAGAAGAGGAAAGAGTTTCTTGAACAAAAATTTTCAAAAGATCTTTCACAAGTAAGAAACATACGAGTTTGGGATGAGGGAGAGAAATGCCACATATTTATCCTAAGTTTTCGTGTTTTGTTTTCTGGGTGACCTTACATTCCAAGTGGAGCCATAATCCAAAGTGACATGAATCATGTGGATATTCAGAGAGTTTTAACAACTTGTACTTAAATAATATATATCTAGACACTTAAACATCTGGAACATGCCATTTTCAAAGGCATCATTTATTTTTCTTACAATATAAGCAGCACACTTACCACATTTGCATTTTCAAATCATTGTGTGTCATAATTAGTTCTACAATCTCTCTGCAAGGTGTGCAGGGAGTACTTCTTTGGTTAACTTGCATCTGTTTAAAGTTTAAACTATGGCAAAAGGGAAAGGAAAGGGATTAAGTGATTTACCTTGCTGCAGTGATTATAATGACAGGTTACTCTTGGGCATTTTGATCTTAAGTATTTGCTCTTGCATTATCTTACTTCATTGCTGAGCTAATGTCATGTAGTTTAGAACAATAAAATAATATAGCCTTGTTTATTTATTTATTTTGATGTTCATCCTGCTTTTCTCTAACAAATGTAACTTAAGTTTTTTTAAATTAAATAGTCTCAGCCAGTACCAACACATCTGTCTTTGTAGGTAAATGGGCAGGGACAACCATGCTGATGTGTCCTAGTATTGTTGTTGTTGTGTGCCTTTAAGTTTTACATCAACCTCAAGGCAAACCTATCACAGGGTTTTCTTGACAAGTTTCTTCAGAGTGGGTTTGCTAGTGCCATCCTCTGAAGCTGAGAGAGTGTGACTTGCCCAAGGTTACCGAGTTGGTTTCACAACTGAGCTGGGATTCAAACCCTGATTTCTCAGAGTCATAGTCCAACCCTCAAACCACTATACCTTGCTGCCTTTGTCTCCTAGTATACAATGCCTCAAAATCTGACAGAGTGTTTTTTGTTGCCATCCATGTTGCAGTGGCTAGTTTCAAACTGAAGTTCAAATTGGAGGATTCCTAGAAGAAAAAAATGGGAGGACTTCCATGATTAATCAGGAAATAGCTTCTTTAAAAAAAAAAAAAAAAGGACTTATAAAACAAGAGAAGGTTCCCTGAGACACTGCATTAAGATTCCTGAGGCAAAAAGTATATAGGGGAAAAAGACATGGCTAAGGCAGCAGTGCTACGATTCCTGACTTTTTAAAAGTAAAGAAAAATGGGAGAGGCCTCTTTAACCTGCTCCTGATAAGAATAATGGAATTAAAAGGTGGAGAACAGGAGGTCCAATTTTAAGGTAGTGGTACAGAGCCAGACAGAGATAGAGACACTGCAGCTAGTAAAATGAATAAAACCATCTACTTTAAAGTCTCCTTTGCTGCAAACAAGGTCAATTGACAAAGGCCTATCTGACGACAAGCCTTTACGAACTATTTATGTCATGGTTGAGGTACTGGCAACGTCCCCCTCTCACACACAATTTAAGCTAGGAAATTGTTTTCAAGCCTAAATATTGTGTGTAGGGATCTGAATAGGTGAGAGAGAGAGAGAAGAGATTGAAGGATTGGAATGGGAATGGTGTGGGTATGTACATGTCATGCATGAATATATATGAATATACACTATACCAGGATAAAGAGGGACCATACATGAGATGAGCTTGAATGGGAAGTAATACATGATGACTCTGAACCCTTGAAAGTAAAAGTTTCCAGAAGACATCCTACAGGTGCAAGAAGAAGGGAAGTCAGCATCGCAACGTGTGCCACTTCCCTAGGGCCAGGTGACCAAGCACCCCCCTGAAGAAAAGGAGGAGTAACTTCCAAGAGTTACTCTGAAAGAATGAAGGGACTGTCAGCCCTATAAACAGAAGTAGACTCCCTAGCCGGTACACTTGCCCAACACAAATTGGCCTTAGACTACTTGTTGAGTAAGCAAGGAGGACTGTGTGTATGGCTTAACACCACTTGCTGCCATTACTTCAATAAGTCAGGGGACATTGAAACAGATGTCAATAAGCTACATGAAATAGTAAAAACAGTGAGAGACACATACTCCCCCAACACAGATCCATGGTGGGACTGGTTAACGTCCTGGGTACCTAATTTTGGATGGTTAAAGGATTTGGTTAAAATTGGATTTGTTATCATTTTGATCATTATATGTATTGCAATGTTTGTGCCTTGCTTACTATCATGCATGAGAAGAATGATAGAAAAAGCTATGCAGCCAATAAGTAGCAGAATAATGTATATGCAATTGTTGAATAGAGACCGCAATTATGATATCATAGAACATGAAGGTGATGCAAGCTTAAGCGAGCTTTACGCTAGCAACAAGAAAAAGGGGGGAATGAAGTGAAAAAAATTAAATCTGTCTGAAGCGTCGGCTGAAAGTTGCAGGCTAGTAGCTATTTAGAACTGGTATAAACCCGATTGCATTGGGAGCAGGAAAAACATGTGAAAAGAGCATGAATAGGAGCATGATCAGTTGTTATAAACCAATGAAATTAAAGAGCAAAGCTTTTGTAACTGCATGCCATATCATGTGATGTTAACCTGTTATGTGAAAGAATAGTATAAAAAGGCAGTGTTTGGAAAACAAGGTGCGGCAACTTTTTAAGCACCATCTTGGAGCTGTTGTCCGCCTCAGCTGAATAAAGGTGAACTTGCTTTGGCCTAATTTGGACTCCTCTATCTGTATCGGGGATACTCTGTTACAAATATGTATGGGTGACTGGAACAGCTAAGGAAGATTGAGGAAGAAACTGCAAAGGCAGGCTTACTGCTGAACATAAAGGAAACAAAAATAATGACCATGGAAGGTCTATACAAATTCAACCTAGACACTGAGGAAATCAAAATAGTAAAAGTTCCCGTACCTTGGATCATTGATCAGAACAGGGACTGCAGTTAAGAAATCAGATAAAGACTAGGAATGGGGAGGGCAGCTATGAAAGAACGAGAAAAGATCCTAAAGATTAAAGATATACAACTGAGCAAAAAGTTAGAATCATACAAGCCACTGTATTCCCAGATGCAAGAGCTGGACAGTTAAGAAAGGGGATAAGAAGAAAATAAATAAATTTGAGATGTGGTGCTGGAGAAGAGTGCTGAGGATACTGTGGTCAACATCCAAAAAGACAAAGAAATGCCTCCTAGAACAAATCAAGCCCAAAATCTCCCTGGGAGCCAAGATGATCAAGTTGAGCTTGTCGTACTTTGCCCACATCATGAGAAGGCATGACTCACTAGAATAGACAATAATACTAGGAAAGTGGAGGGATGTAGAAAGAGAAGAATACTGTATGCTAGATGGTGGATTCTATTAAGGAAGTCACAGGTATGAATTTACAAAACCTAAGCAGAGCCGTGGAGGACAGGGAGTGTTTTAGATGTCTCACAAGGTTGTTCATGAGTCGAGATTGACTTGAAGGGGGTTAACATCATGGGTGGCTCATTCACATTTTGTTTTGGCTCTCCAATGCTTTTGATATGCAGCCCCATGAGGGAATGTGGCCTTTGGGAATAACAAAAAGTCCCTGTCCATATCTCATGGCAATGATAATCAATTGCTATGTTAAAAGTCCATCTCAAAGCTTCCTCTACATCTATGTTTGCACTATTCATAGCAGTGAGGTATGCCAGTCAGGAGAACTGTGGCAAGAGTGCTGGAACAGGGTGATATGTTTGCCACCTTTCTTTAGCTCTTTTAAGGCCATAAGAAAAGCTCCACTGAGTCAGACTACAGGTTTATCTCATCCAGTATTCTGTTCACCATTGTGAAATATGAATATCACCATAATTCAAGTATATGCACCAACCATAGAGGCAGAACAGGAAGAAATTGATAGATTCTATGAAGGAGTACAGGAAGAAATTGACAGCACACCAACACAAGATGTCAAGCTGATCATTGGAGATTGGAACGCAAAGGTTGGAAGTAAAGAATAATCAAAAACAGTAGGCAGATTTGGATTAGGCAAAAGGAATGAAGCAGGCGAGGATCTGATAGATTTTTGTGAAGCCAACAACCTATTCATTGCAAACACATTTTTCATACAACCAGAAAGAAGGCTATACACATGGACATCACCATCAAATAGATCAAATCAAATAGATTATATAACTGGAAGTAAAAGATGGCAGAACTGTATACTGGTGCCGACTGTGGCACAGACCACAAATTACTCATAGCAAAAATAAGAGTAAGACTCAAAAAGAAAACAAAACCAGTGATTATATCAAATTATGATCTGAATAATATTTCAGAATTTACTTACAACAAAAGAAACAGATTCGCATTACTAAGCATAATAGACCAAGAACCAGAGGAACTATGGTCTGAAGCCAGGAACATGATAAAAGAAGAATGCAGACAGACACTTTCAATTGTCCTGGACTACAGCCAGCCTCAGTTCCCACAGCTGCTGCTAGGAATGGGGAGAATAAACAACGAACAGCAAGGCAAGCTACAAACCTTCCTGTAATCGAAGCACAAACAAAGCAGAGTCCAGAATGCAAAGTAGTTAGTCGGTCTAGGGTCAAGGCAGGCAGCAATCAACAGAAGTCCAGTTCAGTCTGAGGTCAAGGCAACAGGGTTCCACAAAGCAAGAGCCACACTGACCATAGTCTCACAAGGAAGCTACAATAAATCTTGGCACTGAGGAAGCCTTTTGCTGATGTTTAAATAGCCAAATCCTACCTCAGTGCCAGCTGAGGCTTGTTGAGGTGCAGCTGCTTCTCGGCCAGTCTCTTGGACCTGCGCACGCCAGCACTTTCAGCTCTCCTCTGCCTAAAGGAAGGTACTGGCCCAGCTGTATCTTCCTGATTCTCCCCACTAGGCAGCTGAGCCTCCAAAGGAGTAGCACTAAGACCTGGCTGCTCTGGGGTTGGGAGAACGGGGCTTGGCTCGGGCAGAGCAGAATGAGAGCCAGGTGGAGCCTGTATCTCTTCCTTCTCTGGAGGAGACCCATCCTCCTCCTCCTCGTCCTCCTCATGGCTGGCCATGACATCAATAAGCAAAAAGAAAGAGAAAAAAAACATGGATGACAGAAAGAACACTACAAGCAATACAGAAAAGAAGAGAAGAAAAACAAAAGGGAGATAGGACCAAACTAACAATTATGAATGCAACAGTACAATGGATTGTGTGGAAAGATAAAGAAAATTGCTACAATGACCAATACAGAGAAATAGAAGACAACAAGAAAAAAGGGAAGAACAAGAGATCTATTTCACAAGATTCAGGAAATCGAAAGAAAATTCAAACCAAGGACTGGGATGATCTATGACAATTAAAATAATATAATTCAAGACCAGGAAGGAATAAAAAGATGTTGGATACAATATACAGAAGAATTATACAAAAGAGATGATAAAATGAAGGACACATGGAACGAGGAGCCATATGAAGATGAACCCCATATTCTAAAAAGTGAGGTGGAAACTGCAATAAGAGAAATAGTGAAAAACAAATCACCAGGAACAGGTGATATTCCAATTGAACTGCTGCAATCCACATTAATAGAGTTAACTTCAGTGCTGACTAGCATATGTCAAAAGATATGGAAAACAAAATAGTGGCCAACAGATTGGAAGTGATCAATATACATTCCCATCCACAAAAAGGGAGACACAAGAGACTGCAGCAAGTATAGAACCATAGCACTCATCTCCTTCTAAAAATTCTGCAACATAGACTCCAACCATACATGGAGAGAGAAATCCCAGAGGTCCAAGCAGGGTTCAGGAAAGGAAGAGGCATGAGGGACCACATTGCAAACATACGATGGCTAATGGAGCTCACCAGGGAATTCCAAAAGAAAATCAGCATGTGCTTTATAGACTATAGCAAAGCCTTTGACTGCATAGATCATGAAAGGCTATGGAATGGGAGTGCCAACACATTTGATAGTTCTGATAAGGAATTTGTACTCGGGACAAGAGGCTACTGTCAGAACAGAACATGGAGAAACAGAATGGTTCCCAGTTGGCAAAGGATCAGACAAGGCTGTATTCTTTCACCCTGTCTGTTCAACTTGTATGCAGAACATATTATAAGAAAAGCAGGCTTGGACACAGAAGAAGGAGTGAAAATAGGAGGAAGGAATATCAACAATCTAAGATATGCAGATGACACCATAATACTAGCAGAAAACCTCACAGACCTGGAACAACTACTAAGGAAGATCAAAGAGGAAAGTGCTAAGGCAGGCTTAATGTTGAACATAATGAAAACAAAAATAATGACCACTGAGGACCTTCACAAGATCAACCTAGACAATGAAGAAATAGAAATAGTAAAAGGATTCCCATACCTGGGATCAAGCATTGATAGAAATGGGGACTGAAGTCAGGAAATCAGAAGATTAAGAATGGGGAGGGTGGTTATGAAAGAACTAGAAAAGATCCTAAAATGCAAAGATACACAACTCAGCACAAAAGCAAGAATCATACAAGCAATTGTATTCCCTATTACCATGTATGGATATGAGAGCTGGACAGGTAAGAAAGATGATAGGAAGAAAATGAATGCGTTTGAGATGTGGAGCTGGAGAAGAGTGCTGAGGATCCTATGGACAGCCAAAAGGATAAACAAATGAGTCCTAGAGCAGATCAAGGTGGAAACCTCCCTGGAAGCCAAGATGACCAAATGGAGTCTGTCGTACTTTGGACACATCATGAGAAGAGAGGACTCTTTGGAAAAGACAATAATGCTGGGAAAGGTGGAGGGAAATAGGAAGAGAGGAAGGCCACATGCCAGATGTATGGACTCTATTAAGGAGGTCACAGGTATTAAGGGGTTGCAGGAATTAAGCAGAGCAGTGGAGGACAGCAGGTCTTGGAGATGTCTCATCCATAGGGTTGCCATGTGTCGAGATTGACTTGAGGGCAGTTAACAACAATTCTGTTCACACAGTGGCCAAACTCTTTCCTGTATGAAGTCCATAAGGAGGATATGAGCACAACAACTTGCATGCTGCCTCTGATGCTGAAAGAAATGTGTATCCATTGTGACAAGTAATCATGGATAAATCTACCCTCTGTGAATTTGTTCAGCCCCCTTTTAAAACCATCCTCATATCAATTCAAATAACACACCAAAGATTAATACTACATATGTTGCATAGCAACCTCCAACACTATTCTCTTGCACAGAGTAACTATGAATTAAATCCCATCAGGTTCAAAGAGTCTGCTCCCAGTTATGTGTTTATCAAATTTTAATTATGCAGAGCAAACTGGTACCACTGTAATTTTTCAGTAAGCATGAATCCTATTGTGATGCATGATTACAATCTGGTAGATACACTTTTAATAATGTGTTTCTTGGATCTCAAGCAAACAGGCCAAAAAAAAGTGGCAGGACTGCGCCGGGGGCTGCAGCAACTGCATGCGCCTGGCCCTGATCTGGGCCAATGCCAGAGTTTTGAAATGGGCTGCCAAAAGGAGTGATTTTTGTCCATTCCTTTTTGACCCAGTTCTTTTCCTTTAGAACGGCTTCTGGCTGGCTTCTGGCCACATTCGGGGCATGTGTTGTCTAAATGCCATGCCTCACATGGCCCAATGGTGGCCCTTTTGGCCCATGTGTTTCAGGCCCTAGATGTGTTGGATGATAGTTCCTGTCACCATAGGTAGTGTGACTGTTGGGGATGTGGGATTTAGTGTGCGTAAGATCTTGATGTGATGCTGTTACTGGCAATCCTGTTTCAAACTGATGTTTTAGTTTATTACTTCTATGTTATTTGAAATTTCAGGCTAAGATCCAAAGAAGGCTTTTCTTTTTTTAAGGCATACTCCAGATTTTGGACTCACCATATGATCTTTCTGGTTTTCCTATTTTCAGTAGCAGAAATTCTTCCTGTTAATCCTATTGGCTTTGATGGCATCATTTAAGGATTTTTTTTAAAACTAGATTCATTTTTGTTTAGGTTCATTTTTGAGAAGTGAAAGGTGAAATCTGCTTGGGTACATGGGATGAAAAAGGTAAATATTTCCCATTTGATGTGATTATGAAGTTGTGTCTGACTGTAGGGGGTGATGCTCAATTCTGTTACTGAACCGAGGGAGCCAACGTTGTCAAAGATGACTCTGTGGTCATGTGGCCAGCCTGACTGCACAGAACGCTGTTACCTTCCCACCAAAGTGATACCTATTTATCTACTTGCACTTTTACATGCTTTTGAACTGCTAGGTTGACAGATACTGAGACTAGTGACCTCACTCTGTCCTGCGGTGCTTGGGTCTTGGTCTGCCAATCTGGCAACCTTGCAATCATCAGAGTTGGCATCTTAACCACTAAGCCACTGTGTCCTTAATTGTACAGTTGTGGAGTGAGGGAGCATCTTGTCCATATGATGTTAAAGAAATGGACTACTAATACATCAGAACTAACTTTCTTGTTGATATTTGAAGATCAAAAACAAAAGAGTATCTGCACAATGTCAGGGTATATCTGGACATTCCATTATGGAATCCTTCTGTTCAGATCTCTGGCTACTACATGCCATTTCCCTCAGTTTTCCATTTCCACCTTAGCAATCGGTAAGCATGATTAATTGTCATTGGGCTCTCCCCACTTACACATTTTTTATAACTTCTACAAATCTCATTGTTGTCCTCTTGTGCATTGTGATGCCCATTTGATTGCAAAAGAACTGGCACTCAGGACTGAGTCAATTGTTATCTACAGTGTGCTTGTGAATGTAATAAGAATTCTATACATAATGTTATAGCTGAAATAGCAAAAGAAACATTGTGAGCCACTGTTCCAGATTGAGTATGCAAATTATAAAGTTTACCTTGATGGTTTTATTCAAGGAAAATGTTTTTAATAACTTTAGCAATGTCAAAGGTGTCATCTGACATTTGTCTGAGAAATCTTCAGACTATGCTTTCATCTGCGTTGTAAACACATCAACAAGTATGTAACATGTCTCGACTTTGAAATGCTGTCGCCTACTTTCTATAGTGTTGTCAGCAGTCATCTTGTTATAAAAGTGTTTCGTTTCTAGCTCCCATTTCCTTCTGGTAGCATTGACATACCTCATTCTTCTGCTGTGTTTGTAACCTCTTCTGTTTGTGTGCGTTTTATCAAAAATGTAATCTGACACAGTTTTTCCTTCCTTTTGCATCATGTTGTTTTCTTTGGTCCTTTGATGTCACCAAGGCAGTTATGCTACTGTGAGGCTACATGGAGAGTGTTTAACCAAGTATCTTCAACACATTTTGCCAAAAGCACTGCAGGAATTTAAATTCTCATAGATTCTTGATGGGAAGAAGTCCCTCAAGTTCAGTCAGTAGGTTGCATTTTAATTTAGAACATTCATACAGTGTATAGGCTCAATTCGTTTTTAGTACATTGAGAGCACACATAAGGTGATGTGTACTATGTACTATGTTGTGTACCATAAGGAACCCATATTGGGAGAAAGGTAGAATATTTATTTATGTATTTATTCATTTGAAGGTGGTGGCCATTTTTTTTAACATCCCCACAGAAACTTATGCCATTAGTGTACCACCCCCACCCACGCCATCTATGCCATTTTGGGCTGATTCTTACAAGAAACAACCAATGAGCTAAATGAGCCTCTCCTGGTGTCATCCACAGGCACTGAACTAGAATTTCCAGAGAATTCTAGATCCTCTGAATGTTGTAGTTTAAAACACCTGGAGCCGAATGCGGTTATAGTAAACCCTCAAACTGCTGGTAGTACTTACATGATTACACAAAAATAACCTTTCCAAACAAAACAAAACAAAACAAAAAGTCAGACCAAATAGATAACTCAATGTCAGTGTCTAAAGTTCTAACCTAGGCTTCACCCTGACATAAAGTTTTCTATGCACATGGTTTAATTTCTTAGCTTATTTGGGGGGAAACCATATGGGAAATACCATTCAGACACATGAACCTCCAACTCACTATCTGAACTGATACAGTCCAGAAACAAGTTTGCCACCTCATCTGTTTGTGAGAAAATGGCCTTTCACTCCTGTCTTTTCATTCGTATAAGGTATTTAAGAGGCATTTGTATAAGAACTAAGAGTTTTACAACAAGAAACAAATATCTGTGTAAAGTTACAGGCTGAGTACCCCTTTCCAAAATGCTTGGGACCAGAAGTGTTTCTTATTTCTGATTTTTCTGGATTTTGTAATGCCTGTATTTGTTTATACATAATACACAATACACAACATATATTATACCAATATGTACACAATACACAACATGTATTGCATTGACAATATTGTATCAACAAGTATGTAACATGTCTTGACTTCAGACATAGCATAGTTAAGTCTGTATTTGCGAGGTTGGAGAGAGATTGAGGAGCTGTAAAATGGCAGGAATCCAAGCATAGTGCTTGGCATGAATCCACAGCTCCTGCCATTTCACATATTTCTTTGTTCACTACTTGGTGATCTGAGAGATGATTGAGCAGGAGTGCCACAGCTGCCACCTCGAAGGCAGAAGTGGGTGGCTGTCAGCAAAAACTATCAGGTTTTGGAAGTTTTCAGATTTTGGATTTCCAAATTAGGGATACTCAACCTGTATATGATAGGGACCTGGTCTATATTTACTATGATTGCTTAGGTTTGGTCAGTTTGATACTACTGCTTCCTTTTTGAAAGTGGAGAACTCTGTTCTGGGAGACAATAAGCAAAATTAACCCTTAATAATTACATTCTTTGGTTGTTACCTGGGTTGTGACAATTTATTCTTCCCTTCTGCCACAATGACTACAGAAAATGGTAACTGTTGTTCACTCACCTTTAGGAACCATAACTATTCTGAAAGGAATGGGCAAGTCCCAGACCATCCTGAACATGTTAAAATGAGACACAGTAGAATTTCTAATTGTTGTCTATCTATGATGATGTATTACGCAGCAGACTTTGTCTTCTAAGTCTCAGTGAACTGGTGAAATTTTTACGGAAATTAAACTTTTCTGTTATTTGTGGACTTATTACCATTTCTTAATGTTTACTTGAACTTAGAATTTTTATTAAATATGTTTATACTGTTTGATATATGTAAATCTCTCAGCATTGTACATCAAAATGCATCCTCAATACACTACAGAAACAATATAAAGCTGTTTCAAATAAAGTAAACAGATAATAAATAATTAGAAACACTTCAACAAAATGGGTCTGAATCTGTTAAGACCCTTCCACTAGTTGCAGAAGACTTATTGAAGTCAATGGCACTTACATTATTTGTGATTAATTCCCATTCATTTCAGTGGGTTTATGCTAGATAGGACTAATGTTGGATTTAGCTTCAGGTCAGAATGGCTGTTAGTTATAGGCCTAACTAGTTAATTAGGGATTTAGTCAATTAATGAGCTGCCAGTTAGGGGGATTAATCTGGGGATAGAAAAAGTAAAATTCACACAGAGAGACATGTACACAGAAAGGAGATAATAGATTAACTGAAAGCTACTTATCTATTTAGAATATAACTTCAGAACTTGATTTTTTTGAGAAGGCATGAGTTAGTGCAGTGCTGCATAAAATGTTTTCTTGGCCTCTGGAGAGGAAAATGTTGTATCACTCCTGGGAGATTCCCTCTGGCTGACATACAAACAGTATTGGTAGGGTCCAGAGGGAGCTGTGTTTAGTTCTCTTAGGGCCCAATTTGGCAACCACTTATGCACTTGACTAACTTCAGGGAAACAATTTGCATGAGTAAACTTATTCAGGTGTTATAAGTGTTTGCAGGACACAACAGTCAAAGGTCTGGGTATTGAGGTCAATAAACATTTTTTTTAACAACAACAACAACAAAAAGAAAGATCGGCTTATATTTTATTTCTTGTAAGAGCTGAAAAAAATAAGAAAATTCTACATTAAAAAAATTCTTGAGTCACTATTTTTCAGTTCAAAAAGAAACTGACTTAAAACAATAGGGTACTAAATCTCATCATTAAAAATAGTCTGGCAATGATGTTCTAAAGACATCCTAGTAGCAGCCAATCTGCAGAAACTAATAGTCATTACTTGGTCATAGAAGATACACAAAATAAAAGTGTTTTTTTTTTTTAAAGACACCACTCCAGTAGCTAATGATGGCTTCTACATTGCTTCATTATACACTCTCCCTTTTGCTTATTATTACTTCTATCGTTGTAATAATTCAGCCTTGGCATGGAAAATTGTTTGTGTTTCTTTACTCAGTGGTAAGCATCCATGGAACTTTTCAGGCTTTTAACAGATTTGTACTTAGATGGAACATGTCTTCTTCTATTGCTGCATGGATCACTGACCCATGACTTTCTGGTGTTCGTGATTTTTCTAGTCACATTGCTCCAGAATGTACAGGTTTATGACTTGTTATGTGATCTCTGTGAATCAAAAAGGACTCAAAACATATGGCTGATCAGATGTTGGGCTTGAGGGAAATCAAAAATTAAACTGTCTCAGAGCTGCTAAGAGGCTGCTTTGCTATATATTTTATGTGATGTGTGTGTGTGTATGAGTGTTGAAGGAGATGCCATCTTGGGACAAGACTCGAAGAAAAAAATAGTCTGGAAAATGAACAGTTTGTATGGTCGCTTTCATCTTTAAAGTCTGGTCAGCTAAAAGCAGATGTTGCAAACTAGATGGAAACTTGCCTCGGGGCAAAAGAATTGGAAAACAGTCTTTCTAATGGTAACAAAGGGAAACTGACTTCTAAAGCTACAGTGGATAGATAAAACCCAGTCAAAGCTAAGCATCCTTACATTTCACTGATTCTACTAATGACACTTTAAACCAGACCTTAGAAAAGTTACATTTTTTACTGTAACTCCCCTAATCACAATAACCACTAGCGTGTTTAATTCTCCCATTGAAATCAGTGGCTTGTAACTGCTTAACCTGGACAGAATTGTGTCCAGTGTATTGATAAATATTGAGCAAACAACATTTTTCCATTTCTATGTTTCCTGTATAAAATAAACAACTTTCCATTGGCTATTGTTTCCATTGTATTGTTTCAAATAACTCATTAAAATTCATTAAAAATACCAACAGATTTCAAATATTTCAGATGAGGTTTCTGTACTTGTTTTATACCCACCATAAAATGGCTCTGTTGTGAACACACAAAGCAATTCACTTCAGGTGTCCTCTTTTTGAGGTGGCAGGGCCATCAAGAATGGGTTCAGGCCCCACTGATATTTTTCAAGAGAGGGCTCTGGAAGTTTGCCTATTCCTGAAGCTCCCGTGAGTCTGTTTGTGGGAGTGAATGTACACTGGGCCCTTGCTATCTTCTGTGGTTTGTTCCTGGGATCTCTCGTGGACGCCCAAGTCCTATTAAATACAATGGCATAGTAAAATGGTATAGAAAATGGCAAAATCAAGGTTTGCTTTTTGGAATTTATATATTTTTGAGTATTTTCAAGCCATGGATGGTTGAATCCGTGGATAAAGAACCTATGGATATGGAGAGCTGACTGTATATGCTTTATTATTTGATTGTGTCATTGTCTATCTGTTTTAAATATTAGATTTTAAGCTGTTCTGATTTAATTGTAATTTTAAGGGGGGTTATATGGTTGTTATAAATTGTGGGATTGTACTTTTAATGTAAGCCGCCTTGATAGCTTCGGTTAAAGGTGGGGTATAAATAAAAATTATTATTATTATTATTATTATTATTATTATCGTCACCATCACCCACAAGCTGTATCCCTACCCCCCGTTACTTGCTGAACTTCACTCTTGGACACATACTCAGAGGTTGTCCCTTTCTGCCTTGTGTGCTTGTATATAATGTGAGTGAGTGAGAGGAAAGGAAATGAAAGGGGGAGAGAGGCAGGGGGTGGGCATCAGAAAAAGCTATGGTAAACTCTGAGACCTTCAACAATGGTGGTGGAGGATAAGATGGAGACCTAGAAGTGGTCGACCAGTGTGTTCTCAGCTGCCTGGAGGCATGGATTGGCTGATAAGGAGCATATGAGGCTGAAAGGGGTAACCTCTGGGTGTGTGCATCCATGGGGGATCCTGGAAACAAATCCCAACAGATAGGCCTGGATTGGCTGCTGTGTAGTCACCATCATCCACAAGTGGTATCCTCGTCCCCCATTACTTGCTGAACTTCAGTCTCAGATATACACCCAAAGGTTACCCCTTTCTGCCTCATGTGCCCCTTATCAGCCAGTCCAGGCGTATCAAGAGGAGTTCAGAAGCTGCCTGGAGGAAGAGGTGTTGGTGGATCAGGGCCTTTGCAGACTGCCAGAAATAGTGCACTTTAAATTGAGGCACTGCCCTGGCTCAGTGCTAGGGAATCATGGGAACTATATTTTATTGTGGCACCAGAGCTCTCTGACAGAGAAGGCTCAATGTCTCAGAAAAAAATGCAATTCCCATGATTCCCTAGCACTGAGCCAGGGCAGTGCCTCAATTTAAAGTGCACTATTTCTGGCAGTCTGCAAAGGCCCTATGAGAGCTGCTAGCCTGGGCTGTGGAGGAGGAAATGCTGTTGTTCCTCTTCCTCCAAGCAGCTGAGGACACACTGGTCAGCCACTTCTAGGTCTCCATCTCATCCTCCACCACCACTGTTGGAGGGCTCAGAAATTATCCATAGCTTTTTCTGATGCCACCCCCTGCCTCTCCCTTTCATTTCCCTTCCTCTCACTCACGTATGTTACTACATCATCTTGCTCATCCATGGCTTCCTTTCCCTCAATGGGACCAAGTCCTGCTGTTTCTTGCAGCAGGGTGGGCCAGCTAAACATTTTGTAATTCTGTATAGTATTAGGGAGAGAGCCAGAGTGGTATAATGGATTAAGCATTGGACTACAACTCTAGAGATCAGAGTTTGATTTCCCGGTGGCGATGGAAACCCACTGGGTGACCTCAGACAAGTAACACACTCTCAGCCCCAGAAAACCATGATAGGTTGTCATAAGTCAGAAACGACTTGAAGGCACACAACAACACTAACTGTTATTATTTTCTTTGATATTTAATCAAAAGCATGGAGGTTTCTCTAGAGAGATTCAGTGTTCTCTGCTTAAAAAAGGGGTCTGTGACCTCACAAAGAATGGAGACGAAGCGTGCTGTTGAACTACAACTCTGGGGATCCGAGTTCAATTTCCTGCTCAACCATGGAAACCCACCAAGGTCCAAAACACACTGCAGAAATAATCCAGTTTGAGACTGCTTTAACTGCCCTAGCTGAATGCTAGGGAATTCTGGGAACTGTAGTTTTGTGAGACATTTTGCCTTCTCTGTCAGAGAGCTTTAGTGCCATGATAAACTACAATTCCCGGGATTCCCTAACACTCAGCCAGAGCGGTTAAAGTGGTCTCAAACTGAATTATTTCTGCAGTGTGTTTTAGACCACAATAAATTAAAAAACTGAAAACATTATTTTAAAAAACAAAACAAAAAATAAAATTTTAATTTTTATTTTTTCCCCAAAATTCTTTAAAAACATCATATTTTACCAAATTTTCACTTCAACCACATGACACGATACACAAGTAAATACATTTAGGCTGTGCATATATTGGACTTTAAAGGTATAATTTAAATTTTTTTAGGTCACAACTATTACCAATACATTCAGTGATATACAGAAATTATGATTTACAAGTAAATTTAGTACAAAAAAACATTATTAAGGATTCTGTATGGTATGTTATGGGAGGAGGCCTATGTCACCATGAGTTACTGCAATGGGTGCAACTCTTTAGCTCTAAGGGGATGCAATTTCAAAGTACACACAACAGAGAAATTGCATTTTCCAACAAAATAAACCACCTCTTCCTCTCCCATTCATTTGCAAACTCTTTAAAATAGTAACTCCCCCTCTTGTACCCACTTTCCTGAATTACTAAGGAGTAAGTTATACCCTTTGAAGCGATTTTCTGCACGTCACTGTTAAAGTTTAAGCATATTTGTGTCATAAGCCACAAAAACAAAGTGAAACCATCTCTTTCTCATCCTTCATTCATCCATGAAAGGCTTGTGTTACCTAAGAAGAGCATTAAATAAAGAACTATACATCTCCAAGAATTCCTCCTTTGTCAGTACTGGGTTTATTTCTTTACTCCTCAGTACTCTTAAGAGGGGCAAGGATTTCTCTTTGTTACGTTTTGTGAGAAAGCAGATAACATTTTGTGTTTTTAAGGCAAAAATAGTTTTTGTGTCAGGGAGTGGAAGCCTGTTATTTTTCTTCTAGAAAAGGAATAGGTTTCAAAAGATGGACAGTTTTGTTATTTGAAGTGTTTCTTTGGCCCGTCCTCTCTGTTTTTTCCCATTTTAGGTTGCCTTTGTTGTTGTTGTGTGATTTCAAGTCGTTTCTGACTTATAGCGAAACCATTACAGGGTTTTCTTGTCAAGTGTCTTCAAAGGGGGGTTGCCATTGCCACCTGAGGGTGAGAGAGTGTGGCTTGCTTAGGCTCACCCAGTGGGTTTCACGGCTGAGTGGGAGGATTCGAACTCTGTTCTCCAGAGTCATAGGGCCTTTACAGACTGCCAGAAATAATACAGCTTGAGTCCACTTTAACTGCCCTGGCTCAGTGCTAGGGAATCATGGGAACTGTAGTTTATTGTGGCACCAGCGCTCTCTGACAGAGAAGGCTCAATGTCTCAGAAAAAAATTAGTTCCCATGATTCCCTAGCACTGAGCCAGAGCAGTTAAAGTGGACTCAAGCTGTGTTATTTCTGGCAGTCTGTAAAGACCCATAGTCCACAATGCTCAAACCACTATACCATGCTGGCTCTCTAGGCTGCCTTTAGAAGCCAGAAAAACACCAATTGAGGGGGCACTTTTTTCCATTGGGAAGAAGGGGAAAGTAGACTGCATTTTCCCAAAAATAAGGGGTAGGCCACAGTTTATTTCAAAAGACACATTCCTAAAGAAACCCTTCATGCTAAATTCTTGGGGCTGCTCTTATTTTGGGTTTCTGTGATGGTGACACTCAATTTACCAGAAGGACAACACTGTCACCAAAACATTGTGGAAAGGCCCGCCTTCCCTTCCCTACAAATAAAACTGTACAAATGTTTATGCTTCTCCATTCACATTTTGTTGTGTTTCTGTGCCTCTAAGTCATTTTGGATTTATGGACACCCTAAGGAAAACCTATCATTGGGTTTTCTTGGTAAATTTCTTCAGAGGAAGGTTTAGTTTAGTCACATATGAAATTTCAAAATGGCTGCTTGCCACTTTGTTCTGACTGTATACTGAGGGGAAAAATGAGTAAGGCCATTAGTCTTTCAGCAGTTGTTTCAGGCTCCTTCCCTTAGGAAGAAAATTTTAAATAAATAAATACACACACACACACATACACACATATACATATATATATATATATATATATATTTCCCTTCCAAGGGAGTGGGGGAATAGTCTTTTTTATGTTGGTGTATATTTTCTGCTTTGTGTATTTGTGTATGTAAGTATATATGTTTTGTGGCAAGTATATATGTTTTGTGGCATATATATATATATATATATATGCCACAAAACATACATACCTACACACACAACATACACAAAACAGAAAATATACATCAGTACAAACAAAAACACTATTCCTCCACTCCCTTGGAAGGGATTTTTTTTAAATAAATTATGTTCATGGACAAAAATCTACACAAGATAGTTATCCAACTTGGATTAGGAAACCCCCAGGTTCTAGGAGAGGCTGATAGGAGTTCTGTGAAAGAGCATAATTTGGGGATAAAGCCTTTTTTGAGCTGTAGACGTAAATAATTTTCTTCTTCCAGGGTAAAAAGATTAAAAAAGGCTGGATTAGACTGTCAGAAAAGCACTGAAAATCTTCAGCCTGACTTCCCTCACAGGGTTGTTGTGAGGATAAAAGAGGACCGTGCCTATCAATTTGTTCTGACTATACTGAGGGGGAAAATGAGTAAGGCCATTACTCAGAGGAAACTAAAGGCCTAAGCAGACTGCCAGAAATAGTGCACATTAAATTGAGGCACTGCCCTGGCTCAGTGCTAGGGAATCATGGGAATTGTATTTTTTTCTGAGACATTGAGCCTTCTCTGTCAGAGAGCTCTGGTGCCACAATAAATTACAATTCCCATGATTCCCTAGCACTGAGCCAGGGCAGTGCCTCAATTTAATGTGCACTATTTCTGGCAGTCTGCTTAGGCCCATAGACTATAAATGTAATAAACGAATAAAGTTGATTTCTTTTGTCTCTTACAGCATGTTGAGTGTCTCATTTTGATACAATGACTGAACCTGCCTTTTATCTGGACAATTTGTTTTTTGAAGGACCAAGTGGAAAGCAAAAGTAAGTTGGCCCTGTGACTTGGTGATTAATACTTGTGGATATGTTTTTAAGGTGTTATGTTTTTGGTTTTATTATATACTTAGTAAAACACTGGAAATTAATCTTCACCCAACCACAGTAACGGAATCTCTCTTGCCTAGAATATTTTGTTCATTTTAGAAATTATTCATATTTATTTTTCCTAATATGTAAAAATATAATGGCACAATCCTGAACATTTCTTTGGATATTTGTTGTTGTTCTTAACTGCTGTCAAGTTGGCTTTGGCTTATGACTACTTTGTAAATGAGAGACCTTCAAGATACTCTATTAGCAGCTCTGGGCTGCTACCATACTGCAGAATTAATACAGGCCTCATTCCCACTACATTTTAAACCAGTTTGAAAACTGGTTTGAAGCAGTTTAAATGACCCTGCTTTGCACTTAAACTGAATCGCTGAAGTGGTTTGGAGAGGGGGGCCATGTGCTAGACCCATTTAATGTGTGTCTTTCTGACGCTGATTTTTTTTCTGCATCTTTTTCAATAAATCAATTCCGCGCAAGTGTGAACCAGATGTGGATCGGAATCGATTTAAATTTGCCTTTCGGGCGGCTGAAGTGGGCCCATTTTGAATCAATTCATTCGTCAATGTGAACCACAAGTGGGTTATTTTACAGCAAGAAAATGTGATCAGGGCAAATGTAGTTTGAACCACGCTCCGCTGTCAAACCGATCCATCAATTCGGATTGCAAACCGGTTCATTTGTAAGTGGCAATGAGGCCACAGTTTCACTCTACTTTAACTGCCATGACTCATTGCTGTGGAATTCTGGGATTTGTAGTTTGTTGTAGCACCAGAGCTCTCTGATAGAGAAGGCTAAATATCTCACAAAACTACAAATCCCAGAATTCCATAGCACTGAGCCAAGGCAGTTAAAGTGATATCAACGTTGTTTATTTCTGCAGTATGAATAAAGCCTGAGTCAACATATTTAAAAAATCTTCAGTTACTTCGACAGCTTCATCATCCACTTTAAAGTTTTGTAAATTATCTTTGGTCATTATTTTTGTTTTCTTAATCTTCAGATATAATCCTGTTCTTTTACTACCTTCCCTGATTTTCAATGCTGTGGAATTCTGAGATTTGTAGTTTTGTAAGACATTAGCCTTCTCTGTCAGAGAGCTCTGTAGCCATTTTAAATCTGAACCTATTTCTAATAATATCCAAACAGTGATACCCTTAGATGTTTTTTTTAACCTATTTCTGTCACCTTTTACTTTTGTTTCTCATCTGCCATACAGTGACGCTTCTCTTCATTTTTGGCTACAGATACAGTGGGGCCCTTGGTATTTGCTGGGGTTTGGTTCCAGGACCCCCTGTGAATACCAAAATCCATGGATGCTGAAGTCCCATTAAATACAATGATATAGTAAAATGGTGCCCTTTATATAAAATGGCAAAATCAAGCTTTGCTTTTTGGAATTTATATATTTTTAAAATATTTTCAAGCGGTGGAAGGTTGAATCCTTGGATAAAGAAGCTGTGGATATGGAGAGCCGACTGTAGTGTCTTTTTAAATTCTTTCATGACAATGTCCCTGACTTCGGTTCAGAGTTCTTCTGGCTCCCATTCAATTAGGCTTAAAAGTGCAAATCTTCTACTGGAATGTTCTTCCAATTATATGGTTGATTCACTCCCTTTGCAGACGGCGCTTTCCGCTGTTGTGGAGGCAAGGAAGGGGAGGGGCAGCCTCACGCTGGGTGCCCCAACCCCTTCCTGAGGACGTAATTGGAGCGCCCGTCATTGCACACAACGGGCGCTCCAATTACGTCTTTCTGGCTCAGCGTCCAGACATGCTGAGCCAGAAGAGACTCTGAAGAGGCACGTGACGCCTCTTGCAGCACCCTTTCCGCACCTTGCAGAAGGAATGCTATTTTAGCGCTCCTTCCAAGGCCAGAAAAAAAATGGATCAAGGCCAAGGAGTGCGGCAGCCTCAGCCCCAATCTGCCCTTGATCTATTGATTTAGTTTTATTCTTATTTTTAATACAATTGAGTCTCCCTTATCCAAAAATGCTTGGGACCACAAGTATTTAGATTTTGGATTTTTAATTTTTTTTTTTAGAATATTTGCATATGGGACCCAAGTCTAAACATGAAATTCATTTACGTTGTGTATATTTCTTATATACATAGCCAGAAAATAATTTTATACAATATTTTTAGTAATTTTGGGTATGAAACAAGGTTTCTGAACCATCAGAAAGCAAAGATGTCACTATTTGAGCTATCCATGTGGATAATTTTGGATACTGGAGTATTTTGGAATTTGGAATTCCAGATAAGGGATACTCAAACTGTATTGCAAGTTCTGTGTTACAATCCATTCCTGGTCTCGTTTCTGCAGGGAGGAAAGAGCTTCTCCACTTTCTGCTTCCAATTATATTATATATTTAACTTCTATACAGTCACCCCTCCATTTTTGCAGACTTGGAGTCTGCGTCCCTCACCCGTTTGTGGGTGGCAAATGGAGGTGAAAAAATGGGGCTTGAATATTGGTGATTTTCTGTTTTCGCGGGGTGTGTGTGTTCCTGTACGGATCCCCCATGAAAACGGAGGGGCAACGTACTTGCTTTATGGTGTCCTCCATGTATACAGTCATCTGTTTGATTGCTTAAGGATATGTTTGCAATGAACAAATTGTTGGCCTCAGATTAAATAAGTCACTCTCCTGCTTCATTTCTTGATCATAGGCCAAATTCTTCTACAGTTTTTGGTCCTGCTTTCACATTCTAATCTCCCACGATTATCAATTTGGGTATTTTCTCCCAGACACCAGCATAGACTCATTCAGTTTCTTTCTCTTCTGCCTCTGAAGTTGTAGCATTAACTTGAATTATTGTTATATTAATAGTTTTTCCCTGACGTCCGACTAATACTATTTGGTCAGACATCGTGTTATATCCCTGACTGCTTTTATTACCTCTTACTTCACTATTAATGCCATCCCATTTCATCTTAAATTTTCATTTCATCAGTAAAACACAGTGAACTTGTCTGATTTAAAATGTCCCATTCATGTCTAGTTTAGTTCGCTTACTCCAAGTATTACAATGTTTATACCTTTCATTTCTTGTTTTATCTGTCTTCCTCTGATTCATGCTTCTCACATCACATTTTCTTGTTATATATGTTGTGCATCCTTTGGTATCTGAGCAGCTGAACATCATTTTGGTTTGAGTCCACTTGTGCCATTAGACATAGCACTGCTTGTACATTCCTCTTCCCCATTAGCTGGTGGAGTGCCTTCTGACCTGGAGAGTAATGCTACCATTAGCATAGCTCTTGCTTCCCCACCACCACAGAAAGGAAGTTGGGTCCAAGAATACAATATTATGCTAGGGAATATTATTCCCTAGCACTGAGCCAGGGGAGTTAAAGTGGATTCAATTTGCACTATTTCTGGCAGTCTGCAAAGGCCCAAAGTTAATAAACATTCAACCTCTTCATATCTGATCATTCATTCCATTTCAAACGTTAACTTCCTTCCTATCAAAACTTCACACTTTAGCTATTATAACTGGCTTATAACATATTTTTCAAACCTTACATTTTGAATATAGCACGTTTCCCAAGTTAATGTTAAAATGGGTAATTTAGAAGTGACACATGAGTCAATTTGTTCTCTTGTGGTTTGTCATTAATTTAGTTGGAAACACTTAATATTTCTTGTTTCATGTTAATTGCTGGAATCAGATCTCTAGAAGATGAAGAGCCAACAAACTGGTATCTTGCATCTGTTCCATCTGCTTTTGAAATTCCACCTACTCAAGAACTACAGATGGATCTGGAAAAAAATAGCAAAAAAGGTAAAATGTTTTGTAGATATTTTTAATATAGAAAAGCACGTATGAGTACAGACTAGTCAGTTGAAATAAGTAAGAGCCTTTCCCTTTCCCTCCTGATGTACAGAGGGAGTTGAGTCTGAACCAAACTAGATGAGATGTGAATGCCATCATGCTGTTCATGTATACTTTCTATAAACAGTAATCATGAAGGCAGAGGTATCATGATGAATTGCCAATTCCAAGCTGTTGTTGTGTGCCTTCAAATCATTTCCAACTTATGATGACCCTAGGGTGAACTTATCACAAGCTTCCTTGGCAAGATTCGTTTAGAAAGGACTTGCTAATGCCATTGCCTTCCCTGAGGTTTCCAGAGTCATAGTCCAGCTCTCAAACTACTACATCACACTGGCTCAAGCTGTAACTCAGGGTTAAAATCTCCCCTTTCATAGAATCATAGAGTTGGAAGAGACCTCAAGGACCATCCAATCCAACCCCCTGCCATGCACAATCAAAGTAACCCTGGCAGATGGCCATCCAAACTCTGTTTAAAGACCTCCAAAGAAGAAGACTCCACCACTCTCAGGGGCATCATATTCCACTGTCAAATAGCTCTTGCTGTAAGGAAGTTCTTTTTAATGTTTAGGTGGAATCTATTCCTGTAGCTTGGATCCATTGTTCCATGTCCTGTTCTCTGGAGCATCAGAAAACAAGCTTGCTGCAACCTCAATATGACACCCCTTCAGCGTTCTGTGCAGTCATGCTGGCCACATGATCACAGAGTAGTCTCTGACAATGCTGGGTCTTCGCCTTAGTAATGGAGATGAGCATTACCCCCTATGACCAGACATGACTTGACAACCTTGTAAATGGGAAATACCTTACCTTTACCTTTTCAAATACTTAAACAGCACTATCATATCACTTCTTAACCTTCTCTTCTCCAGGCTAAACATACCCAGCTCCCTAAGCCTTTCCTCATAGGGCACTCCTGACACTGCATGTTGCTGTTTATCTCAGGAGGGTATCCCACTGCATGTTGCTGTTTATCCCAGGAGGGTGCTCTTGGCAGTACTGGCAGTGTCTCTCCCCATAGCAAAAAGTAATTAGGATGGGATGGTTTTAATTGGAACCATGGTAGAGAGGAAATCTATATCCTACACACTGTAATCCCATTTTATTATTTTGTGATGATGGGGAGAGGAGGAGTATCTTAAGGGAAGAAGTCCCATCTTGATTTCATTTCTTTTTTTCACCTGCTAGCTAGATCCTAATATATGAAACCCAAGCACACACTACACATAACTTGTTTGGCCTTCATAAACAATCTGACTGAAGCAATTCAGTCTGTTCTACCTACAGAATTTCCATGCTATTTTTCTGCTTCCACATTTTCATCTTGTGTCAAACAATGTGGGGGGGGGGGCAGGATTAGGATGGCAATACTTTTTTTATTTCAGCTGTGAAATGTCTAAATCAGACACCAAGCTCTCTGGTATTTAGGTTTTGTGGGCTACAGGATGTAGAATGTGGTAATATATAGTAAATAGAATAAGTGCACGCAGCAACATTGGACTATTTAGACAACAAAAGGGGAAAAGGAAGAAAGAAATACTGGACATATCCAGTATTCATTCCACATTGCAGCAAACCACCATGAGAACAATTCAAATTATATATTCTCTGAGATTTTCAGAGCATTCTATATTCTCTATGGCACACTGAAAATCATGGTGATCATAGGATGCCCTCTTTTCTATTTAGTGAGCTATAATTGTGCTTGCAAGATGTTTTATTTTGAAAGAAAGGTAAATTTTATTTAAAATTTTAAAACCTAGCACATCTTTCATCTGAAACACTAATATGAGGTTCCATAACATTTGAAACATTAGACCCTGAGATATGTACAGCATACAATTCAGGTTTCACTCTGTTTAAGATTAGTGTATATTAGGTATTCAGTTTATAAGATGCAAGAATGAGCTGCCTGTATAAACTGGGGTAGGAATTCTGGGGTGGGCATTTCACGTATTCCTGGATTATAATTCCCGGTAAACCTCACCTTCAGCTGTGCTAGTAGGAACTGTTGGGAGTTGCAGGCCAACAACATCTGGAGAGCTACATGATTCCCATAACTAACATAGACAATAAATATAATATTTATTATGGGACTTCTAAAATTCAAGCACTCTTCTGGATGTATTGCTCAAATACGTATTACAGCAATCTATAGTTCCTCTGTCAGTGACCATGTGATAAAAAACAAAAGCAAATAATATATTTTGTAGCTAGTATGATTGGCAAAACTGGAACAGCACAATAAGATGAAGTTTATTTTTCTTTATAGAAATTTTATTGAATTGATAGGCATCAGATTGTGCATCTTTTTGTATGTAGCATGCTCAAAGAGAATTGATATGACATCTGTTAAGAATGTAAAATCCTAAATAGTGTAAATGCATGTACTTCCCTATGAATTCTAACAAGCAATGTCTATAGGTGTTAAATCAGGGGAGATCGATATATGTCATTTTCAGACCTATAGCTTGCAATTAGCTCCATTGTTCCTTCATGACCTTGATTAATATGAAAATAGAGCTTGTCAACTGCTGTGTTGGAACCTATCAGGAAATAAAGTATTAATTAATTTTCCAGAAGAAGAAAGTGATGAAAGCGTCTCCTCAAAATTCAGGAGAAGGTAGGTTTTTTAAAGCCAATTATAATAATTCATCAAATATCAACCATATTATTTTAGATACATTTGTCAAAGACTGAGTTTTTGATCTTTGAAATGAAAGTGCTTAATAGGGCTTCAGGCAGTTGCGTTAATATTCTTTTGAATGTAAGAAAACTGGGATACTTCCTTTTGGCAGTATTTTAATACAGTAATTAGATTTGCTTTAGGCATCACCCTTTTTAAACAACGATTTAAACATAGATTTAGTTTATTACTTTAGTTAAGAGGTGACTTATTACCACATACACTCTTAAAATCCCACACAAAGATATAGTCCTGTGACATCTTCCAGATAAATTAGTTTATCTGGTTATGTTGTCACAGGATTCCTAGAAGCAGTCCAGATGCTTTAAAAATCAATCACAACATTCAAATTGTTTTAATAATAATGGACTGCAATCTTTGTCAATTTGGTGTGGCAAACTAACACGATTAATTTCATGAATTTGCCCTGGCAGTCCAGGTAACTTTATAAACTATTGTATGTACTCATGTATAAGTCTAGAAATGTTGGTCAAAAAATTGACCCAAAACCTGAGTGGACTTATCCATGAGTCAATGTAAGTCTCTCTCTCTCTCTCTCTCTCTCTATATATATATATATATGGCCTCATTCACACTATGAAAATAACCCAGTGTGAACCCAGGTTATTTTCATGACGTTCACACTGACCCCGTCTGCACTTGGTGCAGTTTGGGGGGGGGGTAATGCCCAAAAACCCACTTAACCCAGTAAATTTGAAACTGGGTGCTTTGCCACTTCTTTCTTTAAGAGTGGCAACGATCCGTATCTTAGTTAGAGTAAGTTATCGATTCGATCTGGATCATTGCTGCCAATGGAGGCACCTCCATCAAGTGGAGGGCGAGGAGGGCTTCTTCTTCCAATTTTTCTTTGGGGTGATGTTCCCCACCCCTAGTTGGGGGGGAGAGAGAGAGAGGGGGGTGAGAGAGAAGGGGAAGGGTAGGTGTGTGCGTGACTGTGCGTCCCTGTGAGTGGGTGGGTGGATGTTGGCAAGGAAGCCAGCAAGCGCACGTGTGCCTGAGTGTGCATTCCCCTCCTTGGCCTTCTTCCCACAGCCACTTCTCTCTCCCTTTCAGGGACTAGGACAGGGTCGAAGCCTGCTGCTGCAGCTGATGCTGCTTCTGCACTGAGGCAGGGAAGTTTGGCTGGCCGGCATCTCTATCTCCTTCGGCAGCCCTCCTCAGGAGGAGTCAGGAGGAGTCAGGAGGATGGGGTGGGAAGCAAGTGCATCGAGAACCAAGGACCCATCAACCACTTTGTCCTCTCTTGTCCCCCACCCTTCCTCCTCCTCCTCCTCCTCATCCTCCTCCTCCACATGCTCAGAGTCACCATTCTTGAGGAGGAGGGTAAAGGTTTTTTAACCAAGGCTGGATGGTTGTGTCTTCATGCATGGGAGAGGGTTGGATTGGATGACCCCTGGGGAGAGTCTCTTCCAAATTCTGGGATTCCCTAAGGTGACTTGGACAGGACCATCTGTGCGTGAGAGCAAAGACACAGACTTCAAGTCCTGCTTCAAAGCAAAGGATTCTTTCCAGCATTTTAAACTGATGGTCAGAAGTCCCTGACTGGGTTTAAATGCATTAGAAAGATTCGATCGCAGTAAACGTAGTGGGAACATCGACTCATGATTTCATCAAAGAGAAGATCCGGATCTCCCTGGTACCAAAACATAAGTGTGAATGAGCTATATATATATATGGCTCATTCATACTTATGTTTTACACACACACATAAAACTATCTCCTGGTTAATCTGTCTTGGAAGGACTGACCCACCTCTATTCTCTCATTCATCCAGCCTTTAGGGTGAGCACAAACAGGTATGCCTGCTGGAATTTTGTAAGGTCTTTTGCATTGCTTTCCTTTGCTTCATTCTTTAGAGCCTTTGTTACATGCCCCTAAGTTTTACCCTCGATGTATCCATGAATCATATCAAAATCTATAATTTTGGCACCAAAACCTACCCTCAACTTATGCATAAGGTTGACTTATAGTTGGGTATATACAGTATGTAGGATGGATCTACACAGCCTGTTACACGAATGCTGATACTCAACCCATATAAAAGGTCCATGCCTTTTTGTGAGCTGTATTCTCTAGTAGACGTGAATTACAAGCAAGCAGATTTCCCCTTACACAGAGAAAGTATTGTTAACCTTTTTCTTTTCAAGTTTTCTCATATTGTATCTGCTCAGATGCACTTCAGAATATGCAAACCATATGAGATTTTCCAGAGGTTCAGTCTGAATTGTTTTGCATGTTATGTTGAAACAGAAAAAAGAAGTTGTAGATTTTCTGAGTAAACAGCACCTAGTGGAAAGTCACCGTCTTTCCTATGATGCTTGTCTCCGAAATAACTAGCTCAAAATAGCTATTTGTAATTACAGATAGTTATTTGCAATATGTATTTATAATTAATTCTGTTTTCTGATAACAAAGGTATAAATAAGTTACATTGTGAATTACCATAAAGCAGGGGTTCCCAACCGGGGGTGGAGGGGTGCAAGATGGATTTTCAGGGTGTGTGACAAAGAGTGGATTGTGTCCTTGAGTGAAGAGTCACGAATCATCACTCAGCCATCCACAAGGCAGACCTGCAGACAGCAGTCAGCAAGAAAGTTCCACATTTTGGCAAACTCACTAATGAGAAGCAGGCACAAAGAAGTCATTGAATTTTATGTTCATTATTGGGACTGATTTTACTGTTTACAATTCTTTCTAAATAAATTAGAACCAAATTGCTCAAATTTGATTTGTTGTTAATGCACTGAGTTAGAAGCTTTTTTTAAAAAAGTTCTGTTTGTTCACCCATAGTGTTGTATGAGGTCCAATTTCTTGTTGAAAAATTAGAAATTAGACGTCTTTATCTTCAAATGTGATATTATTTTTGTAAGAGGTGAAAGCATTAATCAAACATTTCCTAGGAGTGTGAGGCACAGAAAAGGTTGGAAACCACTGCCATAAAGAGTAGCGCAACTGAGGTGGCATGACTCTAACTTTAAAAGCTGATTCTATAGTTGCAGGGACATTACCTCATTAAATGATGGAGGAGGAACATCACATGGTTCAAGTGTTGCCTTATGCTATGGTCTGTACTCTCTTCTGTCCAGCTCTTTTATGGGTGCTGATATGATGAGGTGGATAGGAGGAGAGTATGGGGGGTTGCAGACTGCCAGAAATAGTGTGAATTCAGTCCACTTTTAGGGTTAGGGTTAGAGTTAGGGAACCATGGGAACTGTATTTTATTGTGGCACCAGAGCTCTCTGACAGAGAAGGCTCAATGTCTCAGAAAAATAACAGTTCCCATGATTCCCTAGCACTAACCCTAACCCTAAAAGTGGACTGAATTCACACTATTTCTGGCAGTCTGCAACCCCCCTATGTTTTATAATATAGATCAATGAGTTATATCTTTCTAATGTTTGAAAAATAACTAGAAATAACTATTCAAGTACTTTGAGAAATGAAAAAAACAAAGTTACTGTTTAAAATTGCAAGTATAGTGGTAACTACTTTGGGGGCACTGAACTATAAAGGCAGATAATTACTTTTAAACTAACTACCCACAATCTGATATGCCACAAATGTGAAATGTCCTATTTTGCAAGTTACCTTTAAATGTAATGTCGAAATGCACAAGTCTTGCTTCTCTTATCTGTAATCACTAATTCCATAAACCCAAGGAGTTTGTGAGTATTGTAGTTCTAGGTCCAAGTCTGCACAACATGTTAGCTTTTATACTGAATGTGACCCAACTAACCTCTCTTTTTGTTGCAGGAATTATAGGTGTACATGTGAGGCAATTTTTAGGCTAATGTGTTCAATTTGGTTGTTAAAAAGTTATGCAAGCCTATGTTAAATAGTTTGTCTCAGGGAAGCTATGTGACATGAGGGACTGGTTATTACTTTTTTCCAGAGTGTCAAAGACTGGCACTATATTTGTGCCCATTAGCTACAATTGTTCCTTTCTTTCCTGGAACTCTCAAGGGACTAGTAACTAATTGCTTGGGGACCAGCACTACTCCAGGACTACCACTTTGAGTAGCTTTGAGACATAGTATATAATTATGTAAGTAGGGCTGCATGTTATATTATTTTATATAATGTATTGCTTTGTATAATAAACATCCATCTGTGTTTGTTACAGCTTATTTAAACCAACAAATTATACATATGGAAATGCAAGAAACAAAGAGAACACCAATGCCAAGAGAGAAGTGGACACATATTGTAGTAATACTCCCAATGAAGAGATGAACATAGATCTGTGGAAAAATAATATGCAGATAGCTCAATATTCAGATTTTAATCTGCTTAGTGTAAATGATATTATTTCAGCTTCTGCAAATGGAAAGGGAATTGAAAATGCATACTCATTTCCTTGTGTTTCAAAGACTTCTAGTGTGGAAGGTAAATTACACCTTTTCTTGTAATTTTTTCCAACAAAAGATATTTACAACACAGGCTTCATGCAATAACTATGAATAATGTATACTCATAAACAGAACTGTAGATGGAGTCAAGAAATACGCAACAGTTAAATCTGTTCAAGTAATATAAAGTAAGGCGTATAGTAGTATTCATGTAGAAGGTCAGAAGGAAATTAGGAAAAAAAAGATGTGAGTCACAAAAAGGTGATTTTTTTTCCTGATTTCTCAGGTGATATACCTAAGCCATAGAAGAATGAAGTAATTATAATTGAGTGGAATTAAATGAATGTCTCAGAGAGCTTAGTGCTGTATATTTTCAGGACACCCAGGGAAAATGATGAAAAGAAAACTTTGTATTGTCTCATCACATCTCCCTTCCACCTTCATTTGCTCCCCTCCATCATCAAATTTAATGTAACTATGATGCAGAGAGGAATTAATCCACCTTTTTGCATACAATGCTTTCTTCCCTCTTCTGCCATGATATTAAACAGAAACTCATATGTATTTATTTATTTATTTATTTATTTATGATACATTCCTTCTTTCTGCCAAAATCACAACACTAAAAGCAGATAGGCAGTTTGAAGTGAAAGTAAGATGATGTATGCAACTGATGTATCCCTTTGGAAATGGCTGGAGACCAGTTAAATTGGAAGTGGACACAGATACAATGTTTTTGAAGTGGCCTCTCGCTAGCACATCCTAGAGTATAGGACAGAAATGGGGAGCCCTCCTGATGTTATTGGCCTGCAATTCCCAGCATTCTTCACTATTGGCAATCCAGCTAGGACTATTGGAACTTGCACTCCAAGAACATTTGGAATAGAACCACAACTTTGTGTGATTCTTCCCATGGGATATTATAATTTGTTAAGCACAAAATCTTTCCAGAAGCAATTAACTGGATTTAATTTTTTTCCTCTGCTAAAGATTCCAATGTACTATATATTAGAAATAATGAATGTCATACCTTTCTTCTGAGTCACATTTTGTGACTCAGTCTGTTTTATTTGTAAGTTGTAAAGACAAACCATTGGAACAAAGAGCATATAAATATCAGTTTGCAGTCCTCAAATATATTCAAGACCTTTGCCTACTCAAACAGCATTTCTGCAGAGCACTGTTTCAAACTGGCTTTAAACACCTGAACCACTCTATGTATCTTTGGCATCAATATAAAGTCATGATAGAGAGGGTTGTGTACAGTCTCCATTAATTAAACAGTACTTATGGTAAAAAATAGGGAACATCTATAGAAATAAGTACTATTTATGCACCCCCCTTGCCCTTTTCAGTGGTGAATAGATATTGGGCTGGATCCCTGTTGAGTCACATCTATTGAGTAGATCTATTGAAACTGTGGAACATGTTAGTCATTACTGCTTTAACCCATTATTTCGATGGGTCCACTTTAAGCTTGACTATGCATGGATTCAACACAATGTGGTGTGTAACCGGAAAGGTACAAGTTCCCTTCTCTCTTACAGTTAAACCTGCTGAAAGAACCTGCTCTGAAGGGTTGGAAAGCACTCTGGAGTAAGTTTTCAGTGCCATAGAGGGCTGCAAGCAGACAGGGCAGGATGACAAGAAAATCCCAAGGCTAGCACAAGTGTAGCATTGGATTTAGACCATTTTGGTTTTTATTTCTTCTTCTTCTTCTTCTTCTTCTTCTTCTTCTTCTTCTTCTTCTTCTTCGTTTATTTATATAGCGCTGTAGATTTACGCAATGCTATACATACAGTCAATAAAAAAAAGCCGGCCGATGGTGTACATTCTACAAAATAATAAAATACATATTAATACAAAGAAGGCAACAAATTAGAAATATCAAATTTGTTTTTTTATATTGTTAATAGATGATGCCTAAAACAAATATGCTTTCATCCATTAGGAATAACTGAAAAGGAGTTTAAGGTTTTGAGGCCTGTGACTGAAATCCGTATCCTTTTATGTTTTATAAATATGAAAGTATAGGTTCTTTGTTTCAAGCAGTATAAATTATAATGCTGTTTGATGTGTTTTTAAAATCCACAAACTGATTCTGTGGCTGCAGGGGATTCTTATAGGAGGAGAGCTCATTTGTAATTGAGACCATGATCCAGAGGATGGGAAAAAAATGAACACATCTATGGCCTGAGGCTGCATCACACAGTTGCCCATCTAGCCTGCAAGCTTCTTCTGTGTTTATCACCTATTGGTGACCAGAAATGAGAGAATTTTTGAAGACTACAAAGTCTTTTGCATGGAAGTGGCAGAATGGGAAGATTTGCATGGAGCAGGACCTCTGTTGTTCAGCCCCAGGAACTGTTGCATGGAACTGAATTGCAATTTGCAAACTGGGAAGCCAGTGCATGGAAATGAGTTCTGGCTTACAGTCTGGGAAGCTAATTACCCTAGAGCTTACTCCTGAGAAGATGTATAGAACTGAGCTATCCTTTGCATGCCAAAGCTCTTCTGCCAAAGATTAGAAATGAGCAGTGTTTTTACATGTTTGTTAAGAAAATGTCAATGCTGGTTAGATTTAAATCTGGCTCTGCCACCCGGCTCTGCTCCGTGCCCTTAGCCTCATCCATTATTGCAATGTGGTCCATTGACTTATTTCAAATTGAAATTTCATCCCTAGGATGTAAAAGGTTCATTACTGTTGTCATTTCAGTTGACATCTGAAGTCCAAAACACACTGCAGAAATAATCCAGTTTTAGACAACTTCAACTGCCCTGGCTCAGTGCTAGGGAATCATGGAAATTGTAGTTTATTGTGGCACCAGAGCTCTCTGACAGAGAAGGCTAAATCTCTCATCAAACTACATTTCCCAGAATTTCCTAGCATTGAGCCAGGATAGTTAAAACAGTCTCAAATAGATTAGTACTGCAGTGTTTTGGACCTGAGTGCATCAGCAAAGGAGAAGCATTTGATTTTCTGCTAAGATGATGAGTATAAATGTTTCAGTTTGATAAATTAATGTTTGCATATATTTCAGATTTCATTTCAGTTTTCATGAAATGTGTGTTTTATTCCTTAAAAGCATATTGCTGTTTTTACTGCTCCAAAATTTTTCTTCTGTAGTCCAGAAACTGCTAACTGCCTAGTGAATGACTTCTCAGATAAATGTGTAAAAGCAGGTCTTTATTGAAATCTTGAATCTAGATTCTAGATTTAAATATCAGAGTGTTGTTTCAGGTTTTCATTAGTTTATTTATCCTTTAATATGATTTGAAGCTGCTCAATTTAGAAATATTTTCAAGGAGTTCCCATATTTTAATTATATTCAGTCCAAGGCTCTTGATGATGTAAGTACGAACTAATTTCAGTAGTGCTGCTTTAAAATTATTTTCTCTAAATTTATTTTCTCTAAATAAAGACATGGAGCTATGAGCTTTGCTACATAATGGTCCTAGCTGTACCATATTCTTCATAATTGCTCAGTGGCAGATAGCAAGAAAAAAGTTATACTTCTCTTTTACCGCTTCTTTACCTTTGTCTAAAGTAAAAGTTCACATCTGATTCATAGGAATTTAGTCTTTAAAAATGACAGTATTGATTCAGCTACGACTCTGTGATACAAGTTTAGTCTCTCTTATCCGAAATGCTTGGGACCTGAAGTGTTTTGAATTTTGGATGATGATGATCATCATGATAATTGGATTTTGGAATACCTGAATTTGCATACACATACATAATAAGATATGTTGGAGATGTTACCCAAGTCTAAACACAAAATTCATTTATGTTTCTTATGTACCTCAAATACTTAAAGGTACTTTTGTGCAATATTTTTAATAATTTTGTGTGTGAAACAATGTTTTTTACACTGAACCATTAAAAAGCAAAGATGGGCCTTTGGAGACTGCTAGAAATAGTGCAAATTGAGTCCACTTTAAGGGTTAGGGTTAGGGAATCTTGGGAACTGTATTTTATTGTGGCACCAGAGCTCTCTGACAGAGAAGGCTCAATGTCTCAGAAAAAAACCACACAATTCCCATGATTCCCTAGCACTAACCCTAACCCTAAAAGTGGACTCAATTTGCACTATTTCTGGCAGTCTGCAAAGGCCCGATGTCTCTATCTCAGACACCCATTTTTTTATTATTATTTATTTATTTGATTTTGGTGTATTTTGGATTTTGGAATTCTGGATAAGGATGACTCAACCTGTATGTGGTTTGATAATGATGATGACAATAATAACAATAATGATATTTGTTGTGTTCAGATTTTTCAAAACATATTAGTCAAATTAGATGCCCCTGTGCAATATTTAATATTTGCTTTGCTTTTCTAGCTTCTTTACACAGACAGAAATTTTGTGATCTGTGCACCAACTGGTTCTGGAAAAACTGTAATGTTTGAGCTGGCAATTACCAGATTATTGATCAGGGTACCAATGCCTTGGTTAAATATTAAAATTGTTTATAGTAAGTATATAATTTAATAGTTAATACTAAATAAAAGTTTCATTTTTTGTTATGTATGTTAGTTAGGTATTGGTTGCTGAATGTACATGCATAATACTGTATTCACACTTTGCTAAGTATGTTTTACTTTAAACAAGTGAGAGTTGTTCTGAGTCATCTATTACTCTTGATCTGGCAGATCTTTAGGCCAATACTATTTGGGTTGTGTGTTTTTTAATGGACTTCTATAGGACCCAAACCACATTTCTAGTTTCATGCAGAGCTTGCCAGCATGTTCTCCTCTCCATGGCTAATTTTCTTCATCTCTTTGTTTCTCTGGGCAGTGGCATCACTACATTTGTTGTCACCCAGTGTGGTGACTGCAAGCAAGGAGGGTGTTTCTTTTTTCCCTGAGCTGTATTCCCCCTGCGTCTTCCAGCCAGGTTCATGGGATGAAGAAATATTCTTCTTCGTGGTCTCTGCGAATGCACACAATTGGGTAAAGACTGCGCATGCGCAGCAACTTCGGAACCTTCTGGAATCACTAGGCAGAGTAAAAGTTGCAACTTTTGCCCGGGCTGGACTCAAGTTGCAACTTTTTGGCGGTAACTCCGCCCACCCCTATATAGGTCCTCCGTCGGTACCGCCCCCTTCAGTTCCTTTCGTCCGCCGCGTTAGCAGCTTCGTAGGAACCTTTTTTGCTTCAGGCAAAACCTCTTGCTCGTAGAATCACTTGGCTTTTGACCTCGGACCGGATTTTGACTCGTTTTTGGCTCTCCTGATATTGTTGTTGCTCCTGGTGAACTTGGACTGTTTTTGACTTCGACTTCGCTTCTTCCTTGTCTGATTTGGTGACCAGCTCCGTTTTGATATGGCATCTCGTTCCTTTAAGCAGTGCCCAAGATGTAACAATAAGATCTCTAGCTCGGATCCTCATTCTTTGTGCTTGCTATGTCTTGGGCAATCTCATAACCCGAAGGCTTGCCCGGAATGTAGATCCATGACTTCGCAGGCGCTAAGGAACCGGGATAAGCGGCTGAAGGCCGCTCTTTATGAAGAGGCTCTCCGTCCGCCTCCCAGAGAGTCTCCGGCTGTGGATGCACCTGTTGGTGTCGTTGAGGTGCCTGCTGGTGACTCGGCCCCCAAATCGGCCCCAAAAAAGCCGTCCGGGGACCCGGGGGCTCACCCTAAGAAAATATCAAAGAAGGCGTCTTCTGAGCGTGCCCGCTCTCCTGTTCCACTCAAAAAGACCTCCAAGAGACGCCACTCGATTGAGAGGGAGGCTGTTAAGCCTAAGGACACGGCCGCCAAAAAGCCGCGAACCAGGCCTGAGAAGGCCAGGCACCAGCCTGAGCCCGAGAAGGAACCTACGCCTCAACCTCGATCCAGGTCGCCTTCCCCGGTCCCGGGGCCGTCAGGGCTCTCGGTACCGCCTCCTTTGAAAATCATCTCCCCTCCGATTCGTGCTATCATCTCCGAATCGGACTCCGAGGGCGAGGTTATACAACAGGTCCCGCTATTGGAAGCAGAGGAGACTCCTATACCGTCGAAAGATACCGCCACTTTGGGTGCGGAGGCTGATGAGATACCGCTGGAACCAGAAACGGAGCGTATTCTAAGAGAGAACCCGCACTTGATCTTCGATTCTCTCACGGGCCGCTTCCTTCAACAGGTCGATCCTAAGACCCTCTCCCGGCCTTCTGTTCCAGTACGTCGTCTATCCAAGGAGGCTTCACCATCGCCTCCCAGATCGTCGGCTGACCGTTCCAGGCATCGCTCTCCAGGCGGGAGACGGGCTCGATCCCGTTCGGTCTCACTATCCAGGCGTCCACGCCCCAGACACCATCGATCCCGTCGCGAGAGGCATCTCGGTCTCGCTCCTCTTCTTCTAGGTCTCCTTCAGCGCTCTCCAGTGCTTCTTCGGCTTCGCCATCTCCTTCTCCATCTCACAGCCGGGTAGTGCTAGTGGAACATCATTCTGCCTCTCCAACTGATGATGTGAGATTCTTCACGGAGCAGGTTGTACGGATGGCAGAAGCTCTCGACCTCGAGCTCGTGCGTTCGGAGACTGAGCCCAAAGATTCAGTGGAAAAGAGGGTCCATGGCAGAGTACCGACTCCTCCAGCCCTCGGTTTTCTTCCGTCCCTCCAGGATATCGCGGAACGATCCTGGACCGCTCCAGCATCTGTGGCTTCCACCTCGAGGAAAATAGAAAATCTATATCGCATCGCTCCTTCCCAAGCTTCATGGCTCTTCGAACATCCTAAGCCTAACTCGGACATTGTAGAAGGGGCCCAGACGGTGCAGGTTTCGAAATTCTCCTCGCCAGTGGACAAGGACGGCAAGAAGATCGACGGGCTGGCCAAGAAGTCGTATGCTGCTGCGGTACTCAACATGAAGGTGGCTAACTATGCTGCCTGCATGGGAGCATACCAGCAGCACATCATGGAGAGGCTGCTACCTCTCCTTGATGATTTGCTGGACGACAAAAAAGCCTTGGCTGTGGCACTCCAGTCGGAAGCGCACTCCATCGCGGGACAGCAGATTGTGTCTGCCCGTCATTCAGCCGATTGCTCCGCTAAGCTTGTGGCAGGCGCTATAGCCTCAAGAAGGTTCGCCTGGCTTAGATCGTCAGACCTCACCTCGACGGCAAAGGACATGATCGAAGACCTGCCCTTCGATGACTCCGGTCTCTTTAATAAGAACACGGATGAGAAGTTAAATTTGAAATATAAGATGAAGGTGGCTGCCAAGAGACATGGTACGTCTGCTGCTACACCACAATATCGACGCCGTCGTTTCGGGGGATCGAGGCCATGGTATCCTCAACAGCAGAGGACCTCCTATGGCGATAGGCCACCCCAGCCCGAACACCCGAGACAACGATATCAGTCTCGCTCTTCTTCCTCTTCGGGCCGCCGCTCGTTTCCGCAATCCCGATTCCGACAATTCAGAAAAAAGGAGGCCGACAGGCCCAAGAAATTATGATGTGTTGGAGCGTACTTCACCGGTCCCCGTCTCTTTGGGGATAGACTGAGACCGTTTGTCACCTCGTGGTCTCAAATTACATCTGACTCGTGGGTCTTATCTATCATAGCCCATGGTTATGCCCTCGAGTTTTCTGAGTTGCCCCATACCGGGGTTTTCCTATCCACCCCCCCCTCCCACACCTTACTCGACGAAGTACGCTCTCTTTTGGACAAGGGCGCTATAGAGCCCGTGGACTCCTCCGCTTACGCTCGATCCTTCTTCTCCCGATACTTTACGGTACCGAAGAAGGATGGTGGACTGAGACCCATTCTAGACCTACGACAGTTGAACAGATGCTTAGCGTATAAACGCTTCCGCATGGTAACCTTAGCATCTATTTTACCTTTACTGCAGGACAATGTCTGGATGGCGACCCTAGACCTCAAGGACGCCTACTTCCACATTGGAATTCGGGAAGACCACAGACGTTTCTTAGCCTTCGCTATCAACGACCAGGCATTCTGTTACAGGGTCCTGCCCTTCGGCCTCTGCTCCGCACCGAGAGTGTTCATGAAGTGCATGGCTCCGATAGTCGCATTTCTACACCAAAAGGCAATCTCCATCTATCCTTACCTCGACGACTGGCTCATAGTGGCTCCATCCCGGGACCAACTCTTGAGAGACATAGATTGCACACTGTCTGTCCTTCGCTCGCTGGGCCTTCTACTCAACCTGGAGAAGTCCAACCTCATTCCATCCCGAAGGTGCAGATTCATCGGAGCGGTCCTAGATTCAACCGCTTCTATGGCATTTCTACCACAAGATCGGTTTCAGGCCTTGAGGGAAGCAGTGCTGGTATGTCTAAGAACGAGGCACGTCTCCGCTCATGCCATCCAAGTGGCGCTGGGCTACATGGCCTCGACTACGTTCGTGACGGCCTGGGCTCGACTGCACTTCAGACCTCTGCAGTCGTGGTTCCTGTCTATCTTCGACCCAGCTCGAGACTCCCAATCCCGGAAACTAGCGATACCGAGAGCAGTCGCTCAATCTCTGCAGTGGTGGTTAGATCCAGCCAACGTCTGCTCCGGCCTGCCATTCTCTCCCCCACAACCTCAGCTGTCCTTGACAACGGACGCATCAATGGAGGGATGGGGAGCTCACGTCAACGATCTCCTCATACAAGGTCACTGGAACAACCAAGAAAAGCAGCTCCACATCAACGAGCTCGAGATGTTGGCAGTTCAGAAAGCTCTCCGGGCGTTCGAGCCTGTGTTACGGGACAAGGTGGTGTTGTTGTCCACAGACAACACCACGGTGATGTATTATCTCAACAAGCAGGGAGGAACAAGATCCCCCCTGCTACTCCGGGCTTCTCTTCAAATCTGGGACTGGTGCATCGCGAGGAACATTGCGCTGCAGGCCATCCACCTGCCAGGGGAAGAAAACGAGCTAGTGGACCAACTAAGCCGCTCAGCAGACTCGTGCCACGAGTGGCGCCTTCATCCAGACGTAGTACAACACCTGTTCCGGATGTGGGGAACTCCCAAGGCCGATGTGTTCGCAACTCACCTGAACACCCATTGCCACCGCTTCTGCTCCAGGTTCAGAGCCCCAGATTCATTGGGGGACGCTTTCTTGTTCCAATGGAAAGAAGACCTCCTTTACATGTTCCCGCCGTTTCCCCTCATCATCAGGGTGTTAGCAAAAATCACGCGGGACCGAGCCAATGTAATTCTCATCACTCCTTGGTGGCCCCGACAGCCGTGGTTTGCACCTCTCTTGAACCTTTCCAGGAACGAGTTCTCCCAGCTCGACCCTCGACCGGACCTCCTGTCTCTCCACGGGGGCCAAGTTTTCCATCCCAACTTGGACACTCTGAGGTTGGTGGCCTGGAGGATTCGTCCCTGACTAAATTGTCGTCCCCCGTCCGGGCTGTCGTAGCAGCAGCATTGAAGCCTTCCACACAAAAGTCATACGCCCTGAAGTGGGCTAAGTTTCAAGTCTTCTTGGACTCTAGGGGCTTGTCACCATCCCAAGCCTCGGTCGGTATAGTGTTGGATTTCCTTATGTCTTTGTCAGACCAAGGTCTTGGACTGCAATCCATAAAGTGTTACCTGGCAGCAATTTGCTCCCATTTTCAGTTTAAGGGATCTCCATCTCTATTCAAAGACCCACTAGTGAAAGCCTTTCTCAAGGGGCTTTCCAACATACGTCCACCTATATCGGTCCCGACACCGGGATGGGACCTCGGTACCGTCCTCTCTAAGCTTGCCTCTCCTCCATTCGAACCCCTAGCCACTACGGACCTCAGACTCCTCTCTTTGAAGACGGCGTTCCTGGTGGCCATCACATCGGCTCGCAGGGTCAGCGAGCTCTGTGCCCTCAGGGTAGACCCTCCTTTCTTGTTGTTTCACAAGGACAAGGTTGTGTTAAGACCAGACATTACTTTCCTACCCAAAGTGGTTTCTGCTTTTCATCTAAGACAGGACATTGTGCTCCCCACCCTGGCTCCGAACCCGACAACTAGTGAAGAAAAGCGACTCCATTTACTAGATGTCCGCCGAGCTCTGGCCTTCTATGTGGACAGGACAGCAGCATACAGGCAATCTAACCGCCTTTTTCTGTGCTATGGCGAACCTAAGAAAGGCCTGCCGGTATCCACTCAGAGGTTTTCCAAATGGATTACCTCTACCATCCATCTCTGCTACGAGCTCGCCGGTAGAGATGCACCCACAGGAGTGAAGGCACATTCTACCAGAGCTATGGCTGCATCCTCTGCCTTTTTGTCGGGTATTCCGCTGGAGGACATTTGTAAGGCTGCCGTGTGGTCTCAGCCCTTGACCTTTGTTAAACATTACCACATGGATGCGAGGGCCAGGCGTGAAGCGGCCTTTGGGAGGGCAGTCCTGTTGTCGGGACTGCACTGAGAGCTCGACGCCGACTATGCCAGGCGCAGTGAGTTTGTGCATTCTTTATTTCTCACTTATGTGTTTTGGGTGGTTACTGGGTTGGGACGAGGCACGCCCTCCTCCACTGACCAAAGCTTGTCAGTCTTACCCAATTGTGTGCATTCGCAGAGACCACGAAGAAGAAGAACAGGTTGCTTACCTGTAACGATATTTCTTCGAGTGGTCTTCTGCGAATTCACACAAATCCCACCCATCCTCCCCTCATCGTGCCTGCTATATGTTTCTGCTTACTTTACAGTACCGCGAGGCGAACTCAAGGAACTGAAGGGGGCGGTACCGACGGAGGTCCTATATAGGGGTGGGCGGAGTTACCGCCAAAAAGTTGCAACTTGAGTCCAGCCCGGGCAAAAGTTGCAACTTTTACTCTGCCTAGTGATTCCAGAAGGTTCCGAAGTTGCTGCGCATGCGCAGTCTTTACCCAATTGTGTGAATTCGCAGAAGACCACTCGAAGAAATATCGTTACAGGTAAGCAACCTGTTCTTCTGTTCAGTTGCAGTCACTTTCAACGAGCAAGAGGGTGTCTCCCTGTTCCCTTAGCATGGCTGGAAGGTGTGTCTGTGTCTGTGTGTGTGTGCATGGGATAAAGCTCCGGGAATGGGGAGATGCCCTCCACTTTGCTGATGGTGATTACAAGCAAGGAGGGTGTTTCTCTGCCCCCTAAGCAACATCCTCTCCATGTCTTCCAGCCATGTTCACAGGGCAGAGACACCCTCCTTACTCGCAGTCATTGTCAGCAAATGGTCTCTCCACATGCTGAGCCTGGCTGGAAGACATGGTGGTGGGGTAGGTACAGCTCAGGGTGGAGAGACACTCTCCCAGCCTGCTTGCTGATGGTGACTGCAAGTGAGAAGGGCATGTCTCCATCCCCTGAGCTGCATCCCACACCCCCATGCCTTCCAGCCAGGCTCAGAGACGCAAAGATGCTCTCCCCACTTGCAGTCCTATCAGCAAATAGGACGGCATATCTCTATCTTCCTGAACCACATCCCATCCCACCATACACCTTCCAGCCAGACTCAGAGGGCAGAGAGAACATCTGCCCCTCAGTCTCTCTGCCTGCTCAGTACATATGGGGAATAGTGGTGCCACCTCACTTAGGGTGCCACCCAGTGTAGCCCACAACCCCACGTGACACCTGTCTCTGGACAGAAAGCACATTAGAAGGCAATAAGATTTCTCTTTCTCATGGTTCCATTTATAATGCTAAGGCAGGGTTGGAAGAACATTTGCAGGTTTGTCAGGGATTCCATATCTTTCTGGCTGTTCCTGTCCCCTTTTCTTTTCTCTCCCCCCGCCCCCCCCCCCCCCCCCCGTTTTATCACCCCACCTGGGACTTTCAGATAACAAGAAAATTTGCTGGGGAGAATTGGTAAGTACAAGAGGGGGTGAGCATGTTCTGCCTACCAGTCTTCTATCATCAGACACTTCCAGGTCTGTTGTTCTATCAATTTCTTCATTGGGGTTTGCTTCTGTTTGACTGGTCCTCAAAAGAATATGGTCTAAACTGGATCACCTATCACTCTAGGAGTTTTAGGCTCTATTCTTCCTGTTTGTTTGTTTGTTTACACCCTCTCTCTTCCTGAGTCATGTAGGCCTCCTTTTGTCTCCTTTGATCTCATCTGCATACAATCCCTTTTCTTCTCTCTCTGGCCATGAAGCCTGTGGTTTTTGACCCCTCTCTTTTTCTCTGCATGAGAAGCTCCCATCTTCCTGAAATTGTGTAGATTTTCTTTTTCGTCTTCTTCAGTTTACCTCAAGAAACCAAATCTGTGTTTGTGCACAAGATTTGACTAAAAGTGCTTTTATATAATTTTAAAGATTGAGACATATATGTTGGGGTGGTGTGGCTGGTTACTATTCCAACTTCTGCATCAGTGCATTTAAACTCTGCTAGGGTACCCAACTACTCTCTCATATTTTAAAAACCAACACTTTCTTCACATGAAAGCCAATGGAAAGATAGTACATTAGTTCCATGGCAGGCATACTTTTTTGTCATTGTGTGTATCTGTGTCCCAGGGAATGGATGGGCTTTCGATCCCACTGAACCAAGGCTTCCCACAATCTACCTAGACATAAACTTTCCCCTCACAACTGTCAGAAGCAGTGGCAATGAAGCTCCCCAACACTGCACTGAAGTCTCTAGCCACAGAACTATTTCACTTGTGATGGGGTATGTCTACAGGTGGAGAAGAAAATGGTCTAAAATCTCAGTGGCCCTTCAACCACCCTACTGATGAATTTGGGGTTGTTTCCTTAGATTAGTGCTAATTTATCACAAATGTGGTGTGGATACGTTATTATCCGTGCAAATAAAAACTGCATGGTTCAAAATCTTAAGAGATATATTTGTAATTACCTGGTGTGAATTGTCAAGACCGCCATGGAGGAATAGTTCAAAGAGCTATTTAAATCATTATTGGATCATACTGTAGTTCCAAAAGAAGCTCCGCCATGTACAGAAACAAATGCCAATCTTAATTTAAGAAGCAAAAATTAGATAATTATAATTCTACATAAAAAACCTTGATTATTGTAAGTTATTTATTTGGAGACTGGTTTAAACATGGCTTGCTTTTCTCCACTATGAAATGATTTTAGTGGCTCCAATAAAAGCTCTCTGCAGTCAGCGTTTTGATGATTGGAAAGAAAAGTTTGGACCTGTTGGACTCATCTCTAAAGAACTAACAGGAGACACAGCTATGGATGATTTATTTGAAATACAGCATGCTCACATTATTTTGACTACACCAGTAGGTTTCACAGTAAAACCCGATGTTGACTTTGCTTTCTTTCTTTTTTGAGAATTGTTTCTACATATACAAAATTTAATTTCATGCAGTTACTGTTTGCTTGTGTATTGCCTTTACAGAGTGCCAGAAATAATGCAGCTTGAGACCACTTTAACTGCCCTGACTCAGTGCTAGGGAATCATGCGAACTGTAGTTTATTGTGGCACCAGAGTGCTCTGACAGAGAAGGCTCAATGTTTCAGAAAAAAACTACAGTTCTCATGATTCCCTAGCACTGAGCCAGGGCATTTAAAGTGGTCTCAAGCTGCATTATTTCTGGCAGTCTGTAAAGGCAGTTTAATTTGCCATTTGTTTCTAGTTCTGGGAAATGATTTGGGAATTTTTGCTATCACTTAGAAAAAAATATTTTTCTCATAGCAATACATTAATCATTCTACAGCAGGGGTAGGCAACCTTTCCCCTTTAAGGGCCGAGGGACTTCAGCTCCCAGAATCCCAGGAGCTATTGGTCAACATGGGACTATTGGCCAACATGGCTGAGGCTTCTGGGAGCTGAAGTCCCTCGGCCCTTAAAGGGGAAAGGTTGCCTACCCCTGTTCTACAGTATCAGACTGAATGTATACTGTGAATGTGTTGTGTGTAATGTTGTGTAAGGAGTTTTTTCTTAATGTCTTGCACACTGATAATCTGTTCTGCAATTTTATTGTAAAGTTTTATATTTGTATAACTCCATCCTCCCCCTTTGTGTGTATCGCTTTACACTCTTAAAACAGGGCTAGGTTGCTTTAACCACTCTGGTTGCTTCTTGTTGCATTCTGGAACTTGCAGTTTAGGAAGAGGCATTTAGAATATTCAGTCTTTCCATGGTGATAGGGTTGTGATATGATGTAATTTTTGGTAAAGTATCCAATTTAACAATTTTTGATGCCAATGAAGTTGAAATCAGGAACATATCAATCCTGGACCAAGAATTATGTCTTTCTGAGTAGAATATATAATCTATCATGTCTCCATATTTCACTCTCCAAATGTCCAACAGCGACAATATTTCTTTCATTTCAAAGAATGTTTTCAGTAATTTTCCCTGTTTCTTTCTAATTTGTTTCTCTGATTTTCTATCAATGTCAGGATCTATAACTCCATTCCAGTCTCCTAATAAAATTGTGTTCTTGTATTCATATTGGCATAAGATTTTTGTTAACTTTTGAAAAAAATTGTCCTTTTGCTCTGTTGGTGTATAAACTCCTACCAATAGTGTTTTTTTTCCATTTGCCAATTTATTTCCAGTCCTAAATAATGTCCGTTTGGGTCATTAAACAATTCTGTTGCTTCTATTTTGTCATTAACATAAATTACAACCCCCTTTTTCCTTTTGTCTCCTGCTGATATAAATTTTTTACCTAATTTTTTATTGGAAAACCCCTCCACATATTTACTAGGAATGGTGGATGAAGATAATGTGAGGATTTGACAAGATTATATTCTGTATGACATATGCAGCAAGATCTGTACTTGTGAAAAAAAATGCAAAGAAAATCCAACATTAGATGAATGGCTGATCAAATTATATGATGTAAAGGAGATGGACAAATTAACATGTCTGTTGAGGGACCAAACAAAAAACAGATATGAAAGAGACTGGTCAGTGGTTACAAATTACTTCTCACAAAGATGGGGAGAGAAGAGTGTGATTGCTTTAAGAGAATAAGAATAAAAATAAGAAAATGAATATTCATGTATTGGAGAATAGTTATAATACTGTCTTAGACTAAGAGTTAGACATGTTCAGAAACTGTATACAGTGTGGGGTTGGTAAAGAGAAGTGTCATAGAGGAGGGGAAAATGGAAATATAATAAGAAAAATAAGAAATATAAAAGAGATGTATAATTTAATTTGTGAAGAAAATAATGAAGAAATCAGAAAGTCAGATGACTGGATACAATTAATATTCAGAGTAACGGATGAGAAGTTATTTTTATGTTTTAAAGTTTTGTGTTTGCAAAGTTGTATATGTATGTATATGTATATGTTTGTAATATGTTATGTGTTTTAATAAAAAAATTAAAAAAGAATATTCAGCCTTTAAGCCTCATTGAACTACAAACCCCAAAATGCAACAGGAGGCAGTCAGAGCAGTCAAAGCGACCTAGCCCTGTTTTAAGAGTGTGGTGTGATAAGCTCGTTAGATTGTACACCTTTGGCAGGCTGGCTGTTTTTTGTTGTTTTATTATAAAGCATCATGCACATCTATGGTACTATTGATGATGATGATGATGATGATGATGATGATGATGATGTCATTTATACCAGAAAAGATGTGAAAAGGTTAAAGGAGCATCCAAGTGCACATTTTATTGGATTACAAATTCTAAATTATTTTGTTCTACACTGTTCTTGTAAAAAAATGGTTTTAGTTTGGAATATATTATACAAACATATTAGGATAACATTTTACTTGACCATTACAAATTATATAGCTTTAATAATCATGCTAGCTAAAGATATTCATAATAGGTATCATCAGTATTCTTTGTTGTTGTTAACAGCCCTTGAGCCAATCTCGACCCATGGCGACCCTATGGATGATACATCTCCAAATTTCTCTATCCTCCACTGCTCTGCTTAATTCCTGGAACCCCATACACGTGACCTCCTTAATAGAGTCCATCCATCTAGCATGTGGCCTTCCTCTCTTCCTACTTCCTTCCACCTTTCCCAGCATTTTTGTATTTTCCAGTGAGTCTTCCCTTCTCAGGATGTGTCCGAAGGATGACAGTCTCAGTTTGGTCATCGTGGCTTCCAGGGAGGTTTTCAGCTTAATCTGTTCTAGGACCTATTTGTTTGTCTTTTTGGCTGTCCATGAGATCCTCAGCACTCTTCTTCAGCACGACATCTCAAAGGAGTTGATTTTCTTCCTGTCATCTTTCTTAACTGTCCAGCTCTCACATCCATACATGGTAATAGGGAATACAATAGCTTGTATGATTCTAACTTTTGTGCTGAGTTGTATATCTTTGCATTTTAGAATCTTTTCTAGTTCTTTCATGGCTGCCACCCCCATTCTTAATCATCTTCTGATTTCCTGACTTCAGTCTCCATTTCTATCAATGTTTGATCCCAGGTATGGGAATCCTTTTACTATTTCTATTTTTTCATTGTCTAGGTTGATCTTGTGAAGGTTCTCAGTGGTCATTATTTTTTTTTCTTTATGTTCAACGTTAACCCTGCTTTGCACTTTCTTCTTTGATTTTCCTTAGTAAGTGTTCTAGGTCTATGAGGTTTTCTGCTAGTGCTATGGTGTCATCTGCATATCTTATATTGTTGATATTCCTTCCTCCTATTTTCACTCCTCCTTCTGTGTCCAGGTCTGCTTATCTTATATCTTATAATATGTTCTGCATATAAATTGAACAGATAGACTGAAAGGATACAACCTTGTCTGACCCCTTTGCCAGCTGGGAACCATTCTGTTTCTCTGGGTTCTGTTCTCTCTTGTCCAGAGTACAGATTCCTCATCAGCACTATCAGATGTGTTGGCACTCCCATGTCTTTAAGGGCATTCCATAGCCTTTCATGATCTATGCAGTCAAAGGCTTTGCTATAGTCTATAAAGCACATGTTGATTTTCTTTTGTAACTCCCTGGTGCGTTCCATTAGTCATATGTTTGCAGTGTGGTCACTAGTGTAGTTTAATACTGTTTTAATAGGGGGAGGGATGGGTGATATTTATTTTAGATTTGTATGGATTTTAATTCTTGTAAGCCGCCCCAATTGCTCAACAGAGGGGCGGGGTAAAAATAAATTTTATCATTATTATTAGTGCCTCTTCCTTTCCTGAACCCCACTTGGACCTCTGGGATTTCTCTCTCCATGTGTGGTTGGAGTCTATGTTGCAGAATTTTGAGCATAATTTTGCTAACATGGGAGATCAGTGCTATGGTCCTATAGTTGCTGCAGTCTTTTGTATCTCATTTTTTGTGGATGGGCATGTATACTGACCGCTTCCAATCTTTTGGCCATCATTTTGTTTTCTATATCTGTTGACACATGTTGGTTAGCACTAGAGTTGACTCTGTCAGTGTGGATTGCAATAGTTCTATTGGTATATCATCTGTTCCTGGGGTCTTGTTTTTTGCCATTTCTTTTACTGCAGCATCCACCTGATTTTTTAGAATTTGGGGTTCATCTTCATATGGCTGTTCCTTCCATGTATCCTTCATGTTGTCATCTCTTTTATGTAACTCTTCTGTGTATTGCATCCATCATCTTTTTACTCCTTTCTGGTCTTGAATTATATTATTTTTATTGTCATAGATTGTCCCAGTCCTTGGTTTGAATTTTCCTTTGATTTCCCAGATCTTGTGAAATAGTTCTCTTGTTCTTCCTTTTTTGTTGTTGTCTTCTATTTCTCTGCATTGGTTGTTGTAGTAATTTTCTTCATCTTTCCATACAAATTGCAATTAAATGTATTGTAGGAATGGTAGTGGTGGATTGCACCATTAATGATATTTTTTTTCATCTTTCACTAGGAAAAATGGGATAGCATGACTAGAAAATGGAGAGATAACTCTTTAGTTCAGCTAGTGAGACTGATCCTCATCGATGAGGTAAAGCAACAATAAATTATTGAAGAGAGAAAAAAATGAGGGCAGGGTACACTATTTTATTTACTATTCTGTTTAATTCCATAGGTTCATGTTGTGAAAGATGAGAGCCGAGGTGCTACGCTTGAAGTTGTGGTCAGCCGGATGAAAACTGTTCAGTCTTCTCTTTCACATGGCTCTGAAAATTCTGACTCAGTGCTTTCAATGAGATTTGTGGCAGTTTCTGCAACAATCCCAAATGCAGAAGATGTAAGAAATTCTTAATGAAAATTCATTTTTGGGCTTCAAATAAATATTCTGTCCAGTCTATCCCTGTCTGTTTCTCCCTCTCTTTCTCTCTCCCACACACACTTCACAGGTTGAAGCAAAAAGAGATAAATATTGGCGTGTGTCCATTGATTTCATTGTGGCGATAATTTGAAAAGTCAATCTTTCAAAGGTATACACTTTTAGTATTCTCCAGCCTATTAATCTCCATTTGCTGAACACAGATAAAACTTGTAGCACTGACAGCCTAATTAATTAATTCCAGAATCTATTGATGAGTTACAGCTCAGTACTAGACCAGTATGTACCTTGAGCACTGCAGGTTCCAGTTTCAATTCTTGGCATCCTCACTCAAAAAAAGGAACTGGGCACTGGAAAATACCTGTTCCTGAGTTCTTGTATGGAAGATAATACTAGCACAGTCTTGAAGTTTGACAGAGCTCTTATTGCTGATGTGAGATCTGCTGTTGGAAACTGAAAAAAGATCTGTAGTTTCCACATTTTTGCACATCTTTTCATATTTTGCCACAGACATGATTTCTTCCAGAACCCAACTGAGCATCTTTTCCCAGTAGGGGTGGGTACTAGAAGTCTTAGAATTTGTAGCAGAAAAGTGATACCCCATGTGTAATTCTTACTGAAAAAGCCCCAGGCAGAAGATGTTCCACCCAGTTTTGAGAGTCTTTGCTGTCATAACTGTCTTTCCCTTTCCTCAGTCAAAAGAAGTTTTCTTGGTGTTGGAACAAGTAAGAGCAAGGTGGCATAGGAAGTGCAGGTAGGAACAAACAGTCCAATCTTTTCACAAATATTTGTGAGGGTATGCTTCCCATTCTCCCCTTTCTGTTTCAGGAATGGTAGAATTTAACATGAAATTGTCTTCACTGTTGGTCACAAACCACAGATGTGTTTGGACATACCTTCTTCAAATGAGACTATTTTTGCCCATTAAACCAGATCTAGGGAGTTCTAAGAGGACCTTCTTTGTACAGAAAGATTACAGTGTGCATTTAATGGTATACACATTTTTGGAACTAAGTTTTGTGAAATCTTGTCAAGTCTAGCAGCCATCAATACTGCATAGGAAAATGCCTAAGGGGACTTGTGTTTTACATTTTCACTTCTTGTGGCTATTTTTTAGAATTGATCTTCATTTTTTACTTTAGAATACTAAGTAAACTTTGATTTTGGTGTTTTTCCCCTTCTTAATTGGTTCACATGTACATCTTTTGTGCCTATATAGTACTAGCAGTCTTTTTGTTACTAACTGCCCTCGATTTGGCCCCAACTCATGGGCACCTTGTGAATGAGACATCTTCAAGCACCCCCTATCCTCCACTGCCCTGCTTAGCTCCTGTAGATTCAGGCATGTGACCTCCTTGATTGAGTATAGTGGGGTCCTCCTCTCTTTCTGCAGCCTTCCACCTTTCCTAGAATTATCACCTTTTCTAATAAGTCATGCCTTCTCATGATATGGCCAAAATACAACACCTTTAGTTTGGTTATCTTTGTTTTCAGGGAGAGTTCAGGTTTAATCTGTTCAAGAACCCATTCATTTGTCTTTTTGGCTGTCTGTGATATCCTCAGCACTCTTATCCACCACTCTTCTTCTCACATCTCAAATGAGCTGATTTTCTTTCTGTTGGATTTCTTCAGTGCCCAGTTCTCACATCTGTACACGGTGAAGGGGAATACAATGGCTTGGACAATTCTAACTTCTGTGCTGAGTTTATAACTTTACTCTTTAAGATCTTATCTAGTTCTTCTATTGCTGCCCTTCCCATTCCTAGTCTACTTCTGATTTTTTTGTTACTGCAGTCTCCAGTCTGATCAATGTTTGACCTATGATACAGGAACTCTTTATTATTTCAGTTTCCTCATGGTCTAGTTTGAATTTATGTAGATCCTCCATGGTCATTATTTTTGTTTTCTTTATGCTCAGCACTAAGACTGCCTTTATACTTTCTTTTTTGACCTTCCTTAATAATTGTTATATGTTAGTGATGTTTCCCACTAGTATTATGGTGACATTCACATATCTTAAATTGTTGGTGTTCCTTTCTCCTGTCTTCACTTCTCATTCTACCTGTTCAAACGTTGAAATTCTTTTGGTCCTTTCATATGGACATACAGAGGCATGGTTCACACAGTAGAGAGTTCTACTGAGGTGTTTTATATATTTTGTTGGGATTCTATCATATCCCAAGAAATAATGAGGGGACTCTGTACCACCATTTTATTTACTTCCCTTTTTTTTCATAACACTAACCACATTGAAACTACTGCTAGAAACCAGATTGTGTCTCTTGCAGGGAGGAAAAATGTTAATAAAATGTATATCTTTCTCCCACTGTTCAGGCTGAGACAATACAGGTTCAACCTGACACAATACTGTGTTACATGGATCAGTTCAGTGTGACGCAGCTTCATTCATTCCCATTGATAATTTCTGAAGTTTAGTTTGCATTGAAAGCCAAAATATATCATGGCTACTGATTATTAAAGCTCTCCTTTTTAAATTAAACAACAATGTTGTTTTGTGGTTTAAGTCATCATATGGTGACCCTATCACGGTTTTTTTTGACAGAATTTGTTCAGAGGAGGTTTGTTCTTCCCTTCTCTGAGGCTGAGAGTGTGTGACTTATCTAAGGTAATCCATCAGGTTTCCATGGCTGAATGGGGATTTGAAGCCTGATCTCCCAGTATCCTAGTCCATCATTCCAACCACTACATCACGCAGGCTCTCAAATTGGGTATTATAGAGCAAGGACAGATTTTTCAGCATAAGCAACATATTTCCTGTGACCACAGCATATAAATGAGCCTTCTGTCACAGTGGGAAATGTTTATCATACAGGTACTCTTTGACCATATGATCAGGTTAAATCACAGTAATGATGCCAAATGAATATTTTATGTTCATATTGGGAAAAACACATTGAATAACTGATATGGAAAACCTACAAGTATTTGTACCAGTGAAGCTTCTGTGGCATATGTGCAACTCCTCTTGAGCAAGTACTTTTAGGATTTCAGCCCAGGGCACTATTTTCTAGTTTGTAGTCTAAGATATGTTCTTTTCTCTTTAAAGATTGCAGAATGGCTTTCAGATGGCAAGGGGCCTGCTGTATGTCTGAAAATAGATGAAAGACACCGACCAGTGAAGCTTCACAAAGTAGTGCTTGGATTTCCCTGCAGTAGCAACCAAACGGAATTCAAATTTGACTTAACACTTAACTACAAAGTAGCTAGTGTTATTCAAACGTATTCTGAACAAAGGCCAACCCTTGTGGTATATTTTGTTGCTTTCCTCTTGTGATTGTAATATTATTCTGTATAGTCTAACATTATTAGTACAAACATTGGATTTTCTTATTTACAGTTCTGTGCCACAAGGAAAGGAGTACAGCAAGCTGCTGCTGTACTAGCTAAAGATGCTAAATTTATTATGAATGTGGAACAGCTAGAAAGGTACTGTTTGTAACATAAGCCTTTCCCTAGTATCTGTCTCTCTGTATATATGTAGCAAAAGTTTTGGATTCTGACAAATTTGTAATAGTTTATGTTGAAATGAGTAGCATCAAGGTTTATAGATTTTAGGCTGTTGGGCTGAATAGAAAATGAAGCCTGTACTCTTATTCCATTTGTCATGCATAGTAAGTATGCTAAGGATAGATTTCATATATGACATTTTTCAGGTGACTTCTTAGAAAATACACAGTGTCAGTACACATGCTTACTGTGGGATTAACTTCATGTTAACACCAGCAGTTGCCTTTGGATACCTGTGTGTCTCAAGTAAATCTTTATCTAAATTACTTCTTGGATATGTAGAATAAATAGGTATCTAATTTTGACAGTGAACAGATTTGGTATATTGCCCTACCAACACCTGGGATGTGTGTGCTAAATATTCTTCATTGTTTTTGTCAAATCTTTTCAGAGAAACATTTTACAAAGGTTACTTTTGGTATGTTTAAATATTTTAGAGAACATTGTCAAAAATCACTAAAAGGCTGGCACTTGCCTTCAGATTAGGGATATAAACCAGTTTTTATTTTGTTCTCACAAGAATGAAGAATTCCAAAAATGTTCCCTCTGCTGGCTAAGGAAAGGATATTACAAGAATTTCATGTTTTTCATGAAATACACTATTTTCAGTGCAAAAATTACATAAAACAAGGAAAGCCCTCATGCCAAATTTTCTTTTATTTTAATTATTAAAATACATTTATTGATTAAAAAACATCCTCACATACAGTTACATTATAAACAGATATCCATTATACAAATATAACATTAATGAGAAAAATAAAATAAAATAAAAAATAAAAAATACAGAAACAAAAAACAAACATAGGATATATATTAATTACTTAAATTCTTTTCGTTTCTTATCATTCATATTATTTCTGTTCGTTACTTCACATTAAATCCCCATAATAGCTATTCCTATTGTAGGATATTGTATGACATCAATACTGGGAAAAATTCTAGAACAGTTCATTAAAGTGAGAGTCTGTGAACATTTAGAAGGGAATGCCATAATCACTAAAAGTCAACATGGGTTTCTTAAAAATAAGTCATGCCAGACTAATATGATCTCTTAATTACCAGCTTGCAAGATGAAGGGAATGCGGTAGACATAGCATATCTTGATTTCAGTAAGGCTTTTGACAAGGTCCCCCACAATATTCTTGCAAACAAGATAGTAAAATGTGGGCTAGACAATACAGCTATTAGGTGGATTAGTAACTGGTTGACTGACCGAACCCAAAGGGTGCTCAGCAATGGCTCCTCTTCATCCTAGAGAGAAGTGACCAGTGGGGTACCACAGGGTTCTGTCCTGGGCCCAGTGCTCTTCAATATCTTTATCAACGATTTGGATGAATAATAATAATAATAATAATAATTTTTATTTAATACCCCGCCCCTCTGAGCACAATCGGGGTGGCTTACATCATAAAATTATCAACAACAGTTAAGAACAATTACCTCCCCCTCCCCCCCTTAAAAAGTTATTAAACCCATACAATTTAAAAGAAGCACGATATAAGGAGGTAAATTCCTCCATTAAAACAAGTAATACATAAAAAACAAAACGTGCCGGTGGATGTCGGATGCTGGCCCAAAGAAGGAACCCCATCACAGAGGAGGGGGGCATCTCGGAGGGAAAAAAGATTCTGGAGCCAAGCTAGTGAGTTAATCCGGGAAGGCCTGCCAGAAGAGATCCGTCTTGACAGCTTTCTTGAAGCCGTCAAGTGATGACAATTGGCGGATCTCCTCCAGCAGGCCATTCCACAGTTTGGGGGCAACTGCAGAAAATGCCCTCTGGGAGGTCATCACCAGCCTCGTTTTTTGAGGCTGTAACAGATTCCTCCCAGAGGACCGGAGGGCGCGGGGAGGATTATACGGGAGGAGGCGGTCCTTAAGATAGTCTGGACCCAAGCCATTTAGGGCTTTAAAGGTAATTACCAACACCTTGTACTGGGTTCGGAAACTAATAGGCAGCCAGTGGAGGGACCTTAATACTGGGGTAATATGTTCCCCCCTAGATGTTCCAGATATTAATCTGGCTGCCATATTTTGAACCAATTGCAGTTTCCGAATCAAGCACGAGGGTAGCCCCATGTAGAGCGCATTACAGAAGTCGAGGCGTGAGGTTACCAACGCGTGCACAACAGTCTCAAGATCTCCTACTTCCAGAAAAGGGCGCAGCTGGCGTATCAGCCGAAGCTGATAACAGGCACTCCTGACCGTCGCATTAACCTGGTTCGTCATCTGGAGCGACGAGTCAAGGAGTACCCCCAAGCTGCAAACACAGTCACTGGAGGAGAGCGTGACCCCATCCAGGACTGGAGGTTGCAACCCAATTCTTGGTTTCGGAGCCTGTACCGTGAGCACCTCCGTCTTGTCTGGATTCAATTTCAATCTGTTTTTCCTCATCCAGCCCATTACCGCCTGAAGACATTCATTGAGAGAAGAGATGCCATTGGAATTCGAGGCCGACGAACGAGACACGGAGAAATAGATTTGGGTGTCATCAGCGTACTGATAACACCCAGCACCATAACTCCGCATTATCTCACCCAGCGGCTTCATATAGATGTTAAACAACATCGGGGACAAAATAGCCCCCTGAGGGACCCCACAAGTGAGTTCCCTCTTACTGGAGCTACAGTCCCCGAGCAGCACCCTCTGGGATCGACCCGAGAGGAAGGACCGGAGCCACTGCAAAGCAGTGCCCCCGATACCAAGCCCCCTCAGGCGGCCCAGAAGGATGCCGTGATCTATCATATCAAAAGCCGCTGAGAGGTCTAAGAGCACCAACAGGGTCACGCTACCCCTGTCGATGCTCAGATGCAGATCGTCGGTCAAGGCAACCATGGCAGTCTCAACCCCAAAGCCTGTCCTGAAGCCGGTTTGAAATGGGTCTAGATAATCGGTTTCATCCAAGACAGCTTGGAGCTGAAGAGCAATCGCCCTCTCGATCACCTTGCTCAAAAATGGCAATAGAGATACAGGCCTATAGTTTTTCATATCCAGGGGGTCCAGGGAAGGCTTTTTCAGAAGCGGCTTAACCGCTGCTTCCTTTAAACAAGATGGAACATGTCCTTCCCTGAAGGACGCATTGATGATATCCCTAAGGAATCTCACCAATGCGTCCCCCCCCTGGACGGCCAGCCATGATGGGCAAGGGTCGAGAGGGCAGGTTGTCTTCCTCACCTTACCAAGCAGGATGAAGGAATAGGGGGCATGCTTCTCAAATTTGCAGATGACACCAAATTAGAAAGAATAGCTAATACCCCAGAGGACAGGATGAAAATTCAAAATTATCTTAATAGATTAGAAAGCTAGGCCAAAGCTAACAAAATGAATTTCAACACAGAGAAATGTAAGGTACTGCACTTAGGACAAAAAAATGAAATGCATAAATATAAAATGGGGGACACCTGGCTTAACGAGACTACGTGTGAAAGGGATCTAGGAGTCCTAGTGGACCACAAGTTGAACATGAGTCAGCAGTGTGATGCCGCGGCTAAAAAGGCCAATGCGATTTTAGGTTGCATTAGTAGAAGTATAGTATCTAGATCAAGGGAAGTAATAGTGCCACTGTATTCTGCTTTGGTCAGGCCCCACCTGGAATACTGTGTCCAGTTCTGGCCACCACAATTCAAAAAGAATGTTGAAAAACTGGAGCATGTCCAGAGGAGGGTGACTAAAATGAAGGGTCTGGAAACTACGAGGAACGACTTAGGGAACTGGGTATGTTTAGCCTAGAGAAGAGACGGTTAAGAAGGGATATGATAGCCCTGTTTAAATATTTGAAGGGATGTCATACTGAGGAAGTCGCTAGCTTGTTTTCTGCTGCCCTAGAGAACAGGACCCAGAACAATGGATGCAAGCTGCAGGAAAAGATATTCCACCTCAATATTAGGAGGAACTTCCTGACAGTGAGAGCTTTTTGACAGTGGAACACACTCCCTCAATGTGTTAAAGTCCTTTCTTTGGAGGACTTTAAACAGAGGCTGGATGGCCATCTGTCAGGGATGCTTTGATTTTGAGTTCCTGCATGGCAGGGGGTTGGACTGGATGGCCCTTGTGGTCTCTTCCAACTCTATGATTCTATTACCTTTTGCTCTATCCTTTATACACTCTTTCGTTTACCACCTCTTTCTTCACATTCCATTTTTTCAATCCTCCTGTGCCTCCTCTCTTCCCTTTATCCTTCTGTATTTACTTCTTCCATCATCTCCTTCCTCCTTTCTTCTATCCATCTTCACCACCACTTCTCTTTCTTACATCTACCTTATCTACTTATGCTTGCCATCTCACATTCACTTACTTTCTATCACTTACTCTCACCTACACATACTTCTCACACCCTCTTTCATTTCAACTTCCTTTTGATCGATTAACAGTTTATCCTTTTCTTTTATTGACGTTCTATTACCCTTTTTCATTCATGAAACTTATCCTTTTTTCCCTTCGCTTTTGAATTTCTCATACTTTCCATTCTAGCTTGCTCTATTCTCGTTTTCATACTTCAGTTTCTATACATTTTCCTTGTTTCTTCATATTTTCTTTATAGTTACCTTTTTGAGTACTATATGTCTTTTACTTATTACCTTTCCTCTTGTCAACTTTTTCTTTATAGTTACCTTTTTGAGTACTATATGTCTTTTACTTATTACCTTTCCTCTTGTCAACTTGATCCACCACAGATATCCATGCTTTTTACCTCCACATTAGTTATTCAGGGAGTCAAATCTATTTTCGCTATTGTACCCCATCTCTCTTCTAAATAATTCATTACCGGATCCCATTCCGCCTTCATTTTCTCCAAGTTTTAAAGTTTTAATCTTTATGTCAACTTGTCCATTTCTATAGCATCATATAGCTTCATTAACCATTCCTTTTTGTTAGGGATAGTGTCAGATTTCCAGTTTTGAGCATATAGTATTCTTACTGTCGTGGTCACGTAGAAGCAAATTTTTCCATGTTTATTCTCAATTTTTGAGTTAAACATCTTAACAGATAGAATTCAAGTTTTACATGTTATATTCAGATTTTACATGTTATTTCATTTTCTGTTTCCAATATTTCTTTGCTTTTGTACATGTCCACCAGCAGTGGTAGAATGTTCCTGGTTTTTCCTTACATTTCCACAAATTGTAGCACAAATTGTTAGTATTCTTGTACATTTTGGAGATTTGAACAGGTGTAATGTACCAACGAAGATACATATATAAAGGTTTTCTCTCAGATCTTGAGAACATGTATATTTTGTCACTTTAGTCCAAATGTTTTCCCAAGTACAAAGTTTAATTGTATGGCCCACGTTTCTCATCCACCTAATCATTTCATCCTTCACTGTTTCAACTTCTAATTCCAAATCTAATAATTTTTTATAAAATTTTCCAATTATCTTGTCTTGTTCATCACATAAAATTTTATCCAGGTTTGTTTCCTTCTCTTCGAATCCATGCATTTTGCTATAAATTTTGTACTGTTCATTGATTTGTAAATATGTAAACCAATGAATCTCGTAACTCTCTTTCTTTAGATCCTCTTTTGTTTTTAATTGCATATTTTTATTGTTTTTTAATTAAAGTTTTGTAGGTAAGCCAATTATTGTCAAATATAATTTCTCTCCTATGAAATCCTTCATGAGGTGAGATCCAGTGGGGTATTTTTCTATATGTCTTCTTTCGAACTTTTTTCCAAATTTTTAAGAAAGCTGTCCTAACACAATGATTATTGAAATTTCTGTTGTCTTTTTCTTTTTCATACTGCAAATACGCATGCCAACCAATTTTTAAATTGTCCCCTTCTGTTTCTAATAATCTGTTTTTTTCTTCGTGGTCTCTGTGAATCACACAAATGGGTTATCTCTGCACCTACTCAGCTAGCTTGGAAAGTTCTGGTATCACTAGGCAAAACTTCAGTTGGAACTTTTTGGTGGTAGCTCTGCCCACCCTTATAAAGGCCCCTGGTGTTTCCACTCTTTCTCAGTTCCTTTCATCTGCCGTTCCTGCAGCTAGCAAGGAACACAGATCTTAGAGTTGCTTGTTACCTAAGATCGATTTTTGGACTTTGACTCATGGTTCTGATTTTGACTACTCTTTTGGATTTTGGACTAGGCGATTGTTGTACATCGGTTGAATTTGGACTGTCTGACATCGAATTTGCTCTTCGGGTCAGCTTTGGTTGTTTGGTATGGCCTCCTTTAAACGTTGCTCTAACTGCAACTCTAAAATCCCGACCTCAGATAAACACAACCTCTGTGTTTTGTTCCTTGGAGAGGCTCACAATCCTAAGGCTTGCTCCTTTTGTAATGGATGACCACCCAAGCCTTATAAAACAGAGAGCAAAAACTCAAGGCCACTCCCTGGGAGCAGGCCCTCAGGGCTTCATCAGCTCCTGAAGCCCAAACGCCTCACGACCCTCAACCCTCAACCTCCAGCTCTGAGTCATGCCAGGAGAAAGAAAAGGAAAAGTCCTCTAAGGACAAAAAGACCCCTAAAACCCAGAAAGATCATGGGGAAAAGGATAGGGCTTTGCTGGAGAAGCATTGTGGCGATGGTACCAGCAATGAGTCTTGCAAATGCAAGCACTTGGAGCCTGAGATTGGTGCAGGTGAGAAGTCTTCTTCTAAGAGGGCTTGTTTGGTTTCCCCCAAGAGATCACACTGAGAGAAGCCGTATAAAGCGGCAAAGACTCCACCAGCCGCCTTCGGTACCGGAGTTCCCTTGGAGGCACCTGTTGTTCAAACTTCTTCACCTCTGATTCAAATAGCATCGGATTCAGAGGGTAAGATTGTGGAGGAGGAACAACCCACCCTCACTCCACACCAGCTCGAGCCCACACCTGCACCTCAACACCAAGAGCCTTCGACGGAGCAAACATGGACCCGTGATGCTGCCTTAAGTCGCGAGGCGAATAGGGATAGTCCTCACCTACAGTCTATCTGGCACGACCCCCTTCTGGATAAATACCAGGACCTTCGATTAGAGGATGGTTGCTACTATCTTCCAGTGGATCCGGAGCAGCTCCGCGATGAGGGTCAGTGCCTGGAGACACCGCCTCCTCCAGTTCTGCCTTGCCATGTCTCGCTCTTCGCAGATAGGCCTCTGCCCAGATCCCCTGTGGGTTCTTCGGGTTCGAGCTACTCGGGTTGTCGATCCCGATCAACGAACCCTGAGTAGGACTTGGATAGACCATCAAGCCCGATGCAGCTGGTCACCCTGATGTCTTCATCTCCTTCAGATGATGTTAGGTCCTTCTCAGACCAGGTCATTCGTATGGCCAATGCCATTAATCTGGAAGTCATCAAGACCAATGGCGAGGCCAGGGACGATGTGGAGAAGAGGGTCCATGGTAAAGTCCCGACTCCACCGGCGATTGGCTACCTCCCATCTCTGGAGCACATCGCCAAGAAGTCTTGGGCCACAGTTCCACAGTTCTTTCCACCTCCAGGAAGCTGGAGAATTTGTACCGTATCTCTCCCAATGCTCCGAATTGGCTCTTTCAACATCCCAAGCCTAACTCAGCCATTGTGGAGGGATACCGGCTCTCCTTCACCTCCCGAGCCTCATCATCTCCTATGGACCGGGAGAATAAAAAATTGGATGTCATGGCCAAGAAAATTTATGCCGCCGCAGTGCTGGGCCTTAAAATCTCCAATTATGAAGCATGCGTGGGAGCATACGTCCAGCATCTGGTAGAGAGATTGGAACCACTGCTGTCCTCAGTACAAGAGGAGGACAAACCTTTGGCAATGGCTATCCATGCTGAACTTCACTCTCTAGATCAGGGGTCGGCAACCTTTGTTGCCGGGAGGCTGGGGGGGAATAGTGCACGGAGCTGTTGGGCCTTCCAATATGGCGCCCCCCACATGCGCACGCATGCATGCATGACGCAGGCGCCATTTTGGAAGGCCCCACCGTGCCTGTGCCGTGCAAATTCGCACGGCACAGCCGCCGTGGGGCCTTACGAAGGCCCCACCGCACCTGTGCAATGCATTGGGCGTTCCAAAATGGTGCCCGCGCTTGCACGCGGGGCACCAGTGGCAGCGGCAGCAGGACCGCCATGGGCCAGTTCCAAGGCCTCGCGGGCTGGGTTCAGCCTGCGGCCCTTAGGTTGCCGACCCCTACTATAGGTGGTCAGCAAATCATATCTGCTAGACATTCTACTGATTGTGCTGCGAAAGTGTTGTCGGGATCTGTGGCTCTCCACAGACATGCGTGGTTGAGAGCATCAGACCTTAATCCACAAGCAAGGATGGCTATCGAGGACATGCCATTTGATGATTCCGGTCTCTTTAATAAGGAGACGGATGAGAAATTGAACTTCCAATACTGCATGAAGGTGGTGGCTAGGAAGCATGGCATGTCCTCCCCCACCTTCCATCCTTCCCGGAGGTGGTTTGAAAGCCATCGCCTGTAGTATCAGCCTTACCAATATCGGCCGTACCAGCAGGACCAAGGCCTGCAACACACCCTTCCGCGCCAGCAGCAACCGTCGCATTCTTCGTCTTCCTCCTCAGGCCATCAGCAGCAGCCTCGCTACCATCAGGATCCCCGTAAGAAGCCCTCTGACTTGGGAAAGAGGAGGCAATGATGCACTTCATTAACCCTTTCTTTGGGGACAGACTTGAGGCCTACTTTAACACCTGGGCCTCAATCACCTCGGATTCTTGGGTGCTCAATATAGTCTGTAGGGGTTATGCACTCGAATTCGAGGAGCTCCCGACCACCAGGGCTGTTCTGTCAACCAACCCCTCAGACACCTTACTCAACGAAGTGTGCTTACTTTTGGAAAAGGGCGCTATCGAGCCTGTAGACCCTTCTCAGGCCCGGTACTGTTTTTTCTCTTGATATTTCACAGTACCTAAGAAAGACCCAGGCCTTAGGCCTATCCTGGACTTGAGAGAACTGAACTCTCATTTACGTTATCGTCAGTTCCGTATGGTAACTCTTAACTCTATTTTACCGCTTTTGTAGAGGAATCACTGGTTCGCAACCTTGGATTTCAAGGATGCTTACTTTCACATTGGCATTCGGAAAGACCACAGAAGGTTCTTGAGTTTCGCCATTGGGACCAATCTCTTCCAATACAGGGTGCTACCCTTCGGCCTCTCAACGGTGCCGAGGGCATTTACAAAGTGCATGGCCCCAATAGCAGCCTATCTCAGACGGAGAGGGATCACAGTCTTTCCATACCTTGACGACTGGTTGTTCACAGCTCCATCCCAGGAGAAACTGCGAGAAGACTTTCAATTCACACTGGCTCTGTTAAGTTCTCTCGGCTTCTTTGTCAACAAGGAGAAATCGCACCTGACACCCTCAAAACAGTTCAGGTTCATCGGTGCCCTCCTCGACTCCAACAAGACCATGGCATTTCTACCTCAGGACAGATTCCAAGCTCTCTGTACAGTCCTCAGGAACTGTCTCTCCCACAGACGCGTAAGAACGCGCTGCATACAAATAGCCTTGGGCCATATGGCTTCCACCACCTTTGTCACCCAGTGGGCCCGACTGCATCTGAGGCCAGTATAGTTTTGGTTTCTCTCCGTCTTTAATCCCGTGACCGACTCCCCATCAAAAGTGGTGACGGTACCAAGAACTATTGCTGACTCATTACAGTGGTGGCTCAATCCAGACAACGTCTGTTCCGGGATGCCCTTTCTGCCTCCTCCAGCCCGAATCACCCTAATCACAGATGCATCTCTGGAAGGGTGGGGAGCTCACACCCAAGACCTGACGATCAAAGGAGTGTGGTCCCTACAGGAAAGAGAGTTCCACATCAACGACCTGGAGATGTTGGTGGTAGAAAAAGGCACTCAAGGCCTTTCAGACTCTGCTGTCCTCAAACACAGTCCTGTTATTGACAGACAATACCACGGTAATGTTTTACCTAAACAAACAGGGCGGCACGAGGTCACAGACTCTATTGCAAATAACCCTACGAATATGGGATTGGTGCATCTCCAACAGAATCATGATCCAGGCGATGCACCTGCCAGGGGAAGAGAATCAGCTGGCAGATCGCCTCAGCAGAGCCTCAAATCCGTGCCACGAGTGGTGCCTCCACCCGGAGGTGGTCTCAAGCCTGTTTGCCACATGGGGCATCCCAGAGATAGACCTCTTCGCCTCATCGCAAAATACCCATTGTACAATGTTCTGCTCCCGGATGCGGACTCCCCATTCCCTCGGAGATGCATTCCAGTTCGAGTGGTCAGATCAGAGGTAATAGCCAAGATGAGGACCGACGGGATGGACACCATCTTGGTAACTCCATGGTGGCCGAGGCAACCTTGGTTCACCCCTCTACTTTTATTGGCCAGAGAAGAGTATCTCCGGCTCGAGCCACATCCTGATCTTCTTACTCTGTATGGGGGTCGGGTTCGACATCCGGACTTGGACAACCTTCCATTGGTGGCGTGGAGGGTGCGTCCTTCGTAAACTTACCTGACCATATGCAATCTGTGATTAGGGCCACTCAGAAGCCCTCCTCCAGAAAATCTTATGCATATAAGTGAAATAAGTTTGTGGACTTCCTTGCAACCAAGGACATTACTCCATTCTCCGCATTGATCCCGACTATCCTGGAATTTTTGATGTCACTGGTCGATGCAGGACTTTGCTTGAACTCTATCAAATGCTATTTTTCTGCATTGTGTTCGCATTACAAGCTTGAGGGCAGATCCTCTCTCTTCATAGATCCCTTGATAAAGAGGTTTCTGAAGGGACTCAATAATTTGCATCCACTGGCCTCGATACTGGCACCGGCTTGGAGTTTGGACTTATTGTTGGCTCACCTTATTTCCACGCCCTTCGAGCCCTTGGCTACAATGGACTTGAGGCTCTTGACTTGGAAGACCGCTTTCCTGGTAGCCATCACTTTGGCCCGTCGCGCTGGAGAGATTTGTTCATTACAGATGGACCAGCCATTTCTTCGATTTCACAAGGACAAGGTGGTTCTCTGTACCAACATCACTTTCTTTCCTAAAGTGGTGTCAGCTTTCCACATTAACCAGGACATTGTGCTCCCCATCCCGGCCCTGAACCCAACCACGGACGCAGAACGATGCCTGCACGCTTTGGACGTGTGAAGGGCATTGGCCTTTTAAAATGATAGGACCTCGGATTTGAGACACTCAGAGAGACTGTTTGTATGCTACTCTGAAGCCAGGAAAGGACTGCCGGTTTCGTTGCAAAGATTTTCTAAGTGGGTGATTGCTGCCATCCATCTCTGTTACAAACTGGCGGGCAAAACCTCTCCTTGCCGGGTTCGAACACATTCTACAAGGGTAGTAGCTACGTCCTCGGCATTTTGTCTGGGCTGCCTTTAGAGGACGTGTGCAAGGCTACTGTCTGGTCCCAACCAATGACATTTATTAAACATTATAGACTGGACACAAGGGCCAGGCGGGAAGCCTCCTTTGGGAGGGCGATGTTGTTATCTGGTTTGCACTAAGTTTTGCACTATTGAAATGCTTGATTCAATTATGCTTGCATATATGTACAGTTTACAGTTCAGGACACCGTCCTGCAGTGTTTGAGAAGAAAAAAAGAATGTTACATGCAATGGCAGTTTAAATTTGCATTTATTGTTGTTAATAAACATTCTGTTAATTTACGGAATTAGTGTTTGGACACTCCCTTCTCCACTGACTTGAGCTTGTCAGTCTGAATAACCCGTTTGTGTGATTCGCAGAGACCACGAAGAAGAAGGACAGGTTGCTCACCTGTAACTGTATTTCTTCGAGTGGTCATCTGCGAATTCACACAAATCTCGCCCATCCTCCCCGCAGTCGTGTCCTGCTTATTGCTAATTCCAGCTGTTGCTGATTGGCGGCGAACGTTTCGGAACTGAGAAAGAGCGGGAACGCCAGGGGCCTTTATAAGGGTGGGCAGAGCTATTGTCAAAAAGTTTCAACTGAAGTTTTGCCTAGTGATACCAGAACTTTCTGAGCTAGCTGCGCAGGCGCAGAGATAACCCATTTGTGTGAATTCGCAGATGACCACTTGAAGAAATACAGTTACAGGTGAGCAACCTGTCCATCTTTTAGGGTTACCCATTCTTTAATCCATGCAAGCTTCGAAGTATAGTTTTAGATTTGGAACTCCTAGACCTACTTTTTCTCTTGAATCTTGTATTTTCAGTCTAACCCTAGGTTTCTTCCCATTCCAAATGAACTTTGAAATATCCTTATTCCATTCCTAAAATGGTTTCTCAGATCTGATAATTGGGATCATTTGGAATAAGTATAGCATCCTGGGTAGAACTGACATTTTTATCGTGGAAATTCTACCTAATAGTGATAAATTTAATTTGTTCTGTCTAATCAAATCATTTTTTACCTTATTCCAAATCTTTTTGTAATTTTTCTCATACAGGTCTGCTGTTTTTCTACAGATATTAATTCCTAAGTATTTCACATTATTTTGTATTTTAATTCCCATTAGATCACTCAATTCATGTTCCTTTGTCTTCGTCATATTTTTTGTAAGTATTGATGATTTTTCTTTGTTGATTTTACAGCCTGTTATGTTTCCAAATTCCTCTATCACTTTAGATACTTCTTTTGCTCTCTTGCATGAGTTATTTAGAATGATCACCAGATCGTCTGCGAAAGCTTTAATTTTGTATTGGTGGTTTTTCTTTTTTATTCCCTGGATTTTCCTGTTCTCTCTGATTTTTAATATTAATATTTCAATTGTAAGAATAAAAGAGGAGACAAGAGGCATCCTTGTCTGGTTCCTCTTTTTATTTGAAATTTCTCTGTTTTTTCGCCATTTATTACTTCTCTGGCTGTTTGTACATTGTAAATTTCTTTAATCCAATTTGTGTATTTTTCTCCTAATTTCATTTTATCAAGAATTTCAAATAGCGCATGCCAATTTACCGAGGTCGACGAAAATCAATCCCAATTGTTTATCATTGTGGAATTTGTAATATTCTAGGATATCTAAGATATATCTCCTATTCTCCCGCATTTGTCATTTTGGAGGAAATCCCCTTTGGTCTTCATCTATCCATTCTTCCAAACAGTTTTTTAGTCTACTAGCCATAATTGAAGTAAGAATTTTGTAATCTAAATTTAGTAGGGAGATGGGTCTATAGTTTCTTGGTTCTAGATTATCCTTGCCTTCTTTGGGAATAACTATTCTATCCAGATTCAGGAATTCCATTTATCAAAATATCGTTCATGGTTTGTTTTAATGGTACTACTAACTCTTCTTGAAATGTTTTGTAGTACAGTGCCATGAACCCATCTGGTCCTGGAGATTTCCCTATTTTACAATTTTTGATCCCTTCCTTTATCTCGTCCAAGATTATTTCATCATTTAATTTCTTGAGGTGCTCCTCTTTAATTTTTTGAAATTTATCCTCACCAATATATTTCTTTAGCATTGCCCTATCAACTTTTTGCTCTTCATATAAATGTGAATAGAATTGTAAAAGGTTTCTCTGATTTTGTTTTATTCTGTATATTCCTTTTCTCCCTCCTTAATCTTAGTTATAATTTTTTTCTCCCTTTCTTTTCTTAATTTATGAGCAAGCCATTTCCCTGGTTATTAGAATGTTTGAATTTGTTTTGTTTGGCTATTTTTAATCTCTTTTCCATTTCTCCAGATAATTCGATTGAAACTTGTTTCTGTAATATTTTAATTTCATCTTTTATCTTTTTATTGATAGTTACCCTTATCTTGTCCAAGTCCTGTCTGATTAAATTAGTTTCTGTCTTTAAATCTTGTTTCATCTCAATTCTTAGTTCTTTCATCTCCTGTTTCATTTCTAGTCTGGAAAGATTAATTTCTTCCCGAGATTTCTTAATTTCTTGTAGGATCAGTCCTATTTGATCATTTGACGTTTCTGTTGATGTTCTTCTTTGACTAGGAATTTGTTTTGTCTTCTTTGAGGTTGCCATTTTCCTTTCCTCTTACTTTCTCTTTTCTCTATTTTATTTACTAGTTTTTTTAATTTTATTTTGTTTCTTTTATTTTGTTTCTTTTTCTTTGTCTTTATTTCTTCCCCCTCTTTTCAAGTGCTGGTTTGTCCAATTTGTTTTTTAATTACCTTCTTCCTAGTAGTTTATAATTTCATCTATTGTCAATTCCTTTCCTCTTTCCTTCTTCTTTCTCTTTCTCTACTCTTTTCTCCCCTCCTTACTTTCCTTAATTAATTGGTATTTTTCTTTTTCTCTGTTCTCACTCCGTTCCTAAAATGTTATTTGTATGAGTGTGTTTTTGTAGCTGTCAATATTTTTCTTTCTCTTTTGGGCTTTCTTTTTCTTTTCTATCCTTGTTGTACTTTACTTTTTAACTTTAGGTTTACTCCTCCTTGTTTCTCCTTGACTTCTAATATCCTGTTAGATTCGATTTGTTAGATCTCTCTCTGTTTATACAGAAGGAGTGCCCCTCTAGCTCTAGCTCTTTCTTAGTTTAAATTGTTGCTTCTTTTTTCAATACTTGCAATTTTTAGATAATCAATTTAGATTATCTCCAGACAAGATAATTAGAATCTATACAAGTGAGCAATTGGTTATTATAAACAGTTCTAATTATCCCACAGTTCTCAAAAAAATAAAAGAAAAAAATAAAGTTTCTATCTTGTCCTAGATATTAACTTATCTTAACTTACTACAGTATTTGTACAGTGTTATTAGATAAATTATATAATAATTAGATCAAAAACTAGCAATCACAATCATCAAAACAGTCACTGAATCAGTTACACTATCTTTAAATATTTCCCTCAGCCAAAGATTTGTTCACTATTCGAAGTACTAAGAAGGGAATATCAGGTAATGAGAAGGAAATGTCAAATATATTATCCAAACTTAATTATCTATTTATCCGAAATAAAAGTACTCAGGAAAGAAAGTACTCGGGAAGGGTATCAGTTATATCACAATATTTCTATATCAATTTGCCCAAAGGGAAAAAAGGAAAAAGGGAGAAAAAATTAGTTACACATATATAACAAAACAGGAATGTGTCAGCGCTCTTAAAGTGTTGCTCCGTACAAAATGTCCACCCTGTTGTTTTCCTCTGAATCTTTTCGCCAATGTCTATTGTTCTCAGGTCTTCTTATCATGTAATCTTGTTTTTAGTTTTGTTCTTTTTGTCCTGTTTGGCTTTTTATATCCTTTAACATACAGTGTCACTCATTAGTCTCTTCCAAATAATCTGTTGTAGCTTTATGTTCGGTAGCAGGTTAATAAATATAGAAAAAGAAAAGAAAAGAAAGAGAGGAAAAACAGAAGCCACTATAATGGAGGGGAAAGTTCTTTTGCTTTGAGTAGTGTCTTTCTCTCCCTCTTTATTTTACTTTTCCATCCAATCTTCTATCTTAGTCCTCTCAAACCTCTTTGTTTTGTTTGAAATTTAAAGTTTTTGCAAAAGTTTGCAGATCCATTTTAAAGAAGCTTGTTAAATTATTACACTTCTAACCAATAGTCACTTCAGGCAAGCTGGTGGCAGGGGGAAGAAAGAAGTAAAAAGGAACAACAAAGACAGGGAAAATCCATATCAAGCGTTTCAGTCTAGTTTTTCTGTCTAAATCTCTTTTTTTGGTTTTCTAATTCCACTTGGATCAGAGTTGGTAGTTTTGTTCTTTGTCTTTTATTTCTCACCTCTCTTTCTGTTGTCTAATGTCCAAACTTTCTTTTATCTTAAATGTTCTAATGTCACAATGTTTTAGTACACCGTCGCCATTTTTCTGTAACCACATTTTCTCCTTATCTCTTTCTCTTTCCCACCTCGGGTCCAGTCTCTCTCAACCCCAGCAAGCTTTCCTTGCATTATAAATCGGTGATTTGCAGGATAAGTTTAATTTCAAGAAAGTCCAACACTGTTATTCAATGGAATTTGCTTTTTTGTAACAAAGTAACAGACTGGAAATTAAGCGGAGAAGGCACTTTCACTTTCTTCTACAGTTGCTCGACCATGGCCGCGAATCACTCTCACACCCCCACCTCCTTCGTGCTGGGTGTCTTCTGTGAACCCTTCTGCTTCCTCCTTTATTCAGGAGGTAGTTTCTATCGTTTAGTTTGTTTAGTTTATTTTTTTGTACGATTTAGCTCTCGCAGTGAGTGATCGCTCTCCAAGACAACTCAGAGACATGACCTTCGTGACTCCATTCTCTGCCGGAAGTCCTCATGCCAAATTTTCAAGCAGTTGACAAGCTTTTTTATGGGTTGTCTCAATAAATGATGCTCTGAGTACTCTTTCTTTTTGAGGATCATTTGCATCACTTTCTTTACATTCAGGTGACACCAAGGGCTGATATTTGAATATAGAACAGATCTTATATTGCCAAGAATGAAGTAGCAAAGTGGTAATATTATCTGTGCTTTTATCAAATTAAGCACAGCACCAATATATCATGAATGTATTGGGCCACAGTGGGGCATCGGTATTTGTGGGTTTGCCATCTGCGGATTTAAGCATCTGCAGATGACAAGCCTCATTGTCTCCAAAGGCAGGGCATTTTACAGACAACGGGACTTGAGGTCCTACTTTTTTTGTAACTGTGCAGTGTGTGTGTGTGTGTCCAGAATGAATCCCCCCAGATACAAAGGTGCAACTGTGTTAGTGTGGTGGGTCTGCTGTATTGGTCATTAGTACAGTGGGTCTGCCAGCTAGCTACAATTGGAGACCTGCAGCTTGCTGTGGTCCATATTATTCAATGGTGGTGGTGTGTATTCAAGGGTGAGCTGACATGGATGCATGCATGTTGCTGCTCATTCAATGATATGGGGTTCAGCATCCATGTTTTTTCCCCATCTGTGGGGAAGGTGTGTGTGGAACTGAACTCCTATGGATGGTAAGTGTCTACTATTAGACTTGAAGCATAATTTTCAAAAATAAAACAATTTCTCTGCATGTATATCCAGTTTGTAAAGGAAAAGCATTTATTCAGTGGCATGAGACCTAGGAAAAGAGAGGAAAGTAGATGAATGAGATGTGGGACAGTAAAAACAGCTGAAGAAATCATAAAGCTAGCTTTTCCTGAACTTTGCAAATTGATTGTTCGTTGCTAACTGAGATAGACTCCAGTAGCATTTGTGACAGTCATATAAACAGCGTTGTCCATTGTATTGTTAATTGGGCAGTAGAAAGGTCTGCTTTCTCAGTCATTTGTCTCCCCTCTGGATACTTGCAATTTTCTATGATGAAATTGAATGTGTTTCACGTTGCTATATTTATAGAAAAAGTTTTAATACATAATTATTAATTTTATAGCTCATCATTCAAGTCAGCAATTAATGCTATCTGATTTAAGTAGAGAGAGGAGTGACAAATGTTGTGGTCAAACTTACTAGAATATGCTGTGTCTTTTCCTGTTTGCAATATCTGTCCAGTAAGAATAGAGTGGCTATAGTGGAGTTAACTGGCATCCATTGGACTCTGTTTTTGCAATATATTTGATATTTTATTCATGGTAACACTAATGTTTTGTCTTTCTTTTCTGCAGATTGCAAAAGTGTGCCAAGTCAGTAAAAGAAGCCAAACTGAGGGGTATGTAAGATGTGCTAACTGGAGAAAGTTTGTTGTGTATGTGTAGCGATACAATTTGGTTAATATGTCAGGTCTGAATTTCATTTGTAGAACTCTTGATCTGTGGAATAGCTTATCATCATGCTGGAGTAGAGGTGTCTGATAGAAAAATCATTGAAGCAGCTTTTAATATGGGAGACATACCAGTTCTTTGTGAGTACAAAATTTTTCAAACCCACAAGTGTTGGCATCATATTGGTTCTTTCAAAAATAAAGAGTTTTCATTTCTGAAAAGCCAATGTGTGACCATTCGAACTTTATTTTTATTCTTGTAATGTGACAGTATTAATTTATGGAAGTCAATAGATTTGGATGGAAAGATCTCATTTTTTACTAAAGCCTTTAATATTTTAGTTTAAAATTAATGGCCAGAATCCTGTTGGGCAGTTACAAATATATAACCTACAGTTATGCATTCATAACTGCTATATATCCACAATCCCTGCATATTCCCAGTTTTTGGGCTATGTAGGGACCTTGAAAGTCCTCCCAAACCCCACTTAGCAGTAAGCAGCTGATGGGATCAATGTTTGTTTGTTTCCCTGTTGAATGAGAAGCAGCTGCCTGACTTTCCAACCTCCTCTCATGTAAGCAATCTCTGGCATGAGAGGGATTTGTAGCATGGGCCCATTTTCTGCCTGTTGTGCTGGAGATTGCTCATGGGAGCACATGGGTATGTCAGGCAACTGCTTTTCAGTTGATAGTGGAACAGACTCCCATGGATCCCAGTGACTGCTCCATAAGCAGTGTTCCAGCGAACAATTATAATTAGAAATGCTACAGGAAATTACCAAATAGAGGCCCTAAGCGGTGTGGTGATCATGCCTTCAGAAACTTTACTTCAAATGCCATTTCTGCTTTAAATCACACCAAATAGAATTGGTCCAGCCTCATCTATCTCATAGGATGAAATGGGAGAATCAAATGTCCACTGCCCTGGAAGAATACAAATGTGATGAATAAATGACCATATAAAGCTGTATTTGTCATAAATCTGTAAAAAGTTGTTGATTTCATTTTTACATTAATATTCTAAAACAAATAGCTAATGTTGACCAAAGCCACAAACCATATGTGTAATGGTTCCAGAGTGTAAAGCATTTTACATTTTTTGTACTCATGCACTAAGGCAAGTCAGGCTTAACTGAACAAAGTATACTGTTTTAAGGGGGGAGGGATTGTTGTGGGGTTTGTATTTGATTTTAATTTGTAAGCCGCTTGGATTGGTTTTCCAATAGGCAGGGTATTAAATAAATGTTATTATTTATTATTATATTATTATTATAAAGTAGTCACATTTCCTTTTGTACAGTGGCAGGCAGTGAGCAATCCCGCACTACTATCCTGGTAGTATTTTCTTTCTTCTTTGTGGTCTCTGCGAATCACACAAATTGGTTATGTCTGCACCTGCGCAGCTAGTTTGGAAGCTTCTAGCATTGCTAGGCAGAACTTTAATTGCACCTTTTTGGAGGTATCTCTGCCCATCCCTATAAAGCCTCTGGCATTCCCACTCTTTCTCCAGTTCCTTTTGTCTGCTGCATTAGCAGCTAAGAAGGAACTTAGCTCTGTTAGAGTTGTGCGTTTCACTTTCAGTTTGACCTAACGGCTTGAACTTCAACCATTTTCTGGACTTCAACCACTCTTTTGGATTTTGGATTTCAGTTTGTTGCTGATTGCTGACCTCGGACTATTTGACTACGATTTTGCCTGCTGATTTTGCCTTTCAACTTCAGTTGAAAATGGCTTCATTTAAGCGTTGCGACAAGTGTGGTGCCAAAATCCTCACTATTGATCACCACGATCAATGTATCTTGTGCTTGGGCAGGGCACAGACTGTCAAGATCTGTCCACAATGTAAGGTCATGACCACCCAGGCCCTCAAAAACTGGGACCTGAAACTTAAAGTGGCCCTGTGGGAGCAAGCCCTGAGACCAACCTCTGCCCCCACAGCCCAAGACACCTTGACTGAGGTTCCCTCTACCTCTGGTAAGGAGAAGGAGAAAGAAAGGAAAAAGACAGAGGGAGGTCCCGGGAAAAGTCTTCAAAGGACAAGAAAACTTCGAAGTCTGAAAAGTTCCATGGGGATGAAGGGTCCAAAAAGACTTCCAAACGTAAACACTTGGACGCTAAACCTGCCCAATCAAAGGGAAATAGACCAGCTGATCATTTGACCTCCAAAAGAGCTCGTTCTGCTTCCCCGCTAAGGAAGACTGGCTGTGAAGAGCCTATGGCATTGATTAGAGCTCCGTCTGCAGCTCTTGGATCCAATCCAGTCCAAACGGCGTGTCTCCCCTGACTTGAAACACCACAAACTCCATTGGGAAGCATTTCCCAGGTTGTCCACAACAAAACTGAGTCAGAGGGAGAGATCCGAGAGCCAGAACCACCGTCCCTGACTCTGTACTCAGCCAGTCGGGTCGACATCGAAAACCCTAGAGCTCAAATCCAGGAGAGCCCTCGAGTTCAAGCCTGTGATAGAACCCTGCTTAGGGACCGAGCCACCCTTGGGGTCGAAGCGGATGGGGAGACTAGGCTACAGGAGGAATCTTTACTGCAGGATGACCTACAGCAGTACCCAGACTTGACATATGACTTCCACAGCGGCCGATACCTCCTGCTGGTTGATGCTGACCAACTCCGCTGTAACCTGCAGTATCCTGCAGCTCCCTTGTCTCTTCCACTTCAGCCAGTAGCAAGGGCCTCCACTCCAACCATTCCTCTGGTTCCACCTCGATGGAAGTCTCTTTATACAGACCAGTCTCTCCTGAAGACCCCTGAAGACTCTCCGGGGTCAGCCCATTCCTTCAGGGAACCATACTCTCCAACCCCTGAATCAGATGTGGACAGGTCATCGACACACCTGGTCAATATGGCCTCTACCTCCCCTACGGACGATATCAGGTCATTCACTGACCAAATAGTCTGTATGGCAAACGCCCTCAAAATCAAGATCACCTGCACTGACAAAGAAGCTATTGACTTGATTGAGATGAGAGTTCATGTTAAGGTTCCAACTCCACCTTCCATTCTATACCTCCCATCACTTGAGAAGATCGCCAAGCACTTTTGGTCTACTACACCCGCGATTCCATCCACATCTAGGATGATTGAGAATCTATATTAGATCTCCCCCTCGGCTCTGACATGGTTGTTCAAACATTCCAGGCTTAACTCGGCAATTGTGGAGGCTTCCCAACTGGCCTTCACCTAGAAGACTTCTTCGTCTCCTACTGATAAGGAGAGTAAGAAGATCTATGGATTGGCTAAAAAAATTTATGCCTTGGCAGTGCTGGACTTGAAGGTGGCCAACTGTGTGGCCTGCATGGGAGCCTACGTCCTGCACTTGATGGAACAGCTGGAGCCCTTGTTGGATTCGATCCCAGATGACAACGCGGGATTACAGTCTTCCCATATCTAGATAACTGGCTCTTTACCACCCCATCCTGGGAGGAACTCCACAAGGACATACAATTCACCCTGTCCCTCCTGGACTCTCTCGGACTGATGATCAACAGAGAGAAGTCCAACTTAACCCCATCAAAGCAAGTCAGGTTCATCGGAGGGATTCTTGACTCTGACAAATCCACTGCTTACCTACCATCAGACAGGTTACAAGCTCTCCCCAGGGCCAGCCGCAACTGCCTCTTACACAGGCGAATCAGGGCCCACGCCGCGCAAGTAGCCCTGGGACTCATGACCTCAACAACCTATGTGACCCCATGAGTGATGCTTCGTCTCAGACCATTTCAATCTTGGTTCCTCTCTGTTTTCGAACCCACACATGATCCTCCCTCCAAGTGGCTCATGGTACCAAGAACCAAAGCCAAATCACTATATTGGTGGTTTGAACCTGACAGCCTTTGCATTGGGATGCCCTTTTTTGCCCCCGCAACCACAGATCACCCTGACAACAGATGCATCCCTAGATGGATGGGGGACACACACCATGCACCTCACAGTCAAGGACAAGTGGTCCACCTCAGAGAGACTGTTCCACATCAATGCACTCGAGATGCTGGCAGTGGAGAAAGCTCTTTGTGCATTCGAATCCCTTCTTTCAGGCAAGGTAGCACTCCTCTTGACAGACAACACCACTGCCATGTACTACCTCAACAAACAAGGAGGAACGAGATCCCAGACGCTGCTTCCGATCACTCTTCACATCTAGTACTGGTGCATTCAGAACAAGATCCTACCCCAGTCCGTCCACCTTCCCGGGGAGGACAACGAACTGGCAGACCAACTCAGCAGGTCTTCCAACGAATGGCACCTCCATCCCGAGATGGTCGCCGACCTCTTTCACACTTGGGGCAAACTGCTGATCGACCTGTTTGCCACTCACCAAAACACTCACCGTATACAGTTTTGCTCTTGGACTCGAGCTCCAAACTCTCAAAGAGATGCCTTCTAGTTCGAGTAGTCAGGGAGGATGGCTATGCCTTCCCCCTGTTTCCACTCATCACAAAGGTCCTGGCAAAGATGAGATTGGACCAGTCCAATGCCATCCTCATGGTGGTCGAGGCAGCTGTGGTTTGCTCCACTCCTACACCTTGCCCAGGAGGAGTATCGCCACCTTGAGTTCCGTCCCAAACTTCTGTCCCTACATGGAGGCCAAGTCTGACATCCAGATGTTGAGACTCTTCCCTTGGTGGCATGGAGAATCCATCACTAGAGACCCTCCCTTACTCGGTATGGATTGTCATTCAGGCTGCCCAAAAACCTTCCTCAGGAAAGTCCTATCTGCTCAAATTCCTGGACTTTCTCTCAGCCAGAGATCTATCTCCATCCTGTGTCTCAGTCCCGACAGTCTTGGAATTTCTCATGATTCTTGCTGACTCGGGACTGTGTCTCACATCCATCAAGTGCTATTTGTCTGCCATCTCCTCACACTACCAGTTCCAGGGCAGACCTTCTTTTTTCAAGGAGTGCCTTGTGAAGAAATTCCTTAAAGGGCTCAATAACGTCCACCCTCCATCCTCAGTACCAACTCCACCATGGAGCCTGGACCTGATGCTTTCCCACCTTTCAACCAAGCCTTTCAAGCCCATGGCCATCACGGACATAAGATTGCTGACCTGGAAAACAGCTTTCTTAGTAGCCATCACCTCTGCTCGCCGTGCAGGTGAACTTTGTTCCTTACGGATGGACCATCCATACCTCCACTTTCACAAGGAAAAGGTGGTCCTCTGTACTGACATCACCTCCTTCCGAAGGTGGTGTCTCCTTTTCACATCAATCAGGACACTTTGTTACCCACCCTGGCCCCTAACCCGATGACTGATGCTGAGCACCTACTACCCACCCTCAATGTGTGGAGAGCACTCGCTTTCTATCTAGACAGCACCTCGGGTTCAAGATACTCCGAGAGACTATTTGTTTGCTACTTGGAAGCGAAAAAGAGCCTACCCGTGACTGTTCAGAGATTTACTAAATGGGTGGGTGGTACCATCCACTTGTGCTATGAACTGTCGGGTAGAACCCTTCCAGCCCGGATGCGAGCACATTCAGCTAGGGCGGTAGCTACATCCTCCGCTTTTCTGACTGGGGTGCCTTTGGAGGATGTTTGCAAGGCTGCTGTCTGGACCCAGCCATTAACTTTCATCAAGCATTACAGGCTGGAAACCAAGATCAGGCCGGATGCAGCCTTTGGGAGGGTAGTGTTGCTTTCTGGGTTGCATTCATGTTTTTATTGCATTGCATGGTTTATATGATTTGAAACCAAGACAAATGACACTAACAAGTGCACTTTTCAAAGTTTAAAGTTTTATTGTTGTTAATAAAATACAATTGTTTGAACTTTCAAATTGGTATCATGACACTCCCTCCTCCACTGACCAAAGCTTGTCAGTCTAACGCATTCGTGTGATTCACAGAGACCACGAAGAAGGACAGGTTGCTTACCTGTAATGGTATTTCTTCAAGTGGTCATCTGTGAATTCACACAAATCCCACCCACCCTCAATTGTGTCCTGCTCACTGATTAAGATCCTTTCCATCGCTGCTATGCAGCGTACTTTATGGAACTGAGGGAAAAAGTGGGATGTTAGGGGCTTTATAAGGGTGGGTGGAGCTAACACCAAAAAGTTGCAAACAAAGTTTTGCCTAGTGATTCCAGAAGTTTGCAAAGTTACTGTGCAGGTGCAGGAGTAACCCATTTGTGTGAATTCGCAGATGACCACTCAAAGAAATACTGTTAGTAAGAAACCTATCCTTCTCCCAGCATGCAATAGGATCACAACCCTACTATTTAATTCTGAAGCACCAACAGTGAGCTGGGTAATACCTTCTTTCAACCTCATTGCTTTAAGTATTTGCAAAGAATATCCCATCCTTCACAGGTAGTCATTTCCAAAAGAGAGTTCTACCTCTAAGACTGAGGCTGCATCTGCACTACAGAAATAATACAGTTTGATACTACTTTAACTGTCATGGCGCCATCCTATGGAATTCTGGGATTTGTAGTTGTGAGACATTTAGCCTCTATTAGAGCGCTCTGGTTCCACAACAAACTACCTTGTCCTTGTAGAGAGGTTGCTCCTGCTTTCCTATTATTTTGGTTGCCTACTGCAGCACATTTTCCATCTCTATAAAATTTTATAGAGATGTAACAGCTAGAACTGATATGATGATATTCTAAACATGGTCTTATCCTATGCCAAAAAGTGACATAGTGGAAACTTGTAGGAAATGTGATAGCCAGATTTTAGACCCTTTTTTCCCTACAACAAGAGGGAGAGGGGAGGGAATTCAATGTAGTTCATGCCTGTGGCTTTCTGAAACTATTTTCTTAAAACTGACCTGTTTAAATGCTTCCAGTTACTACTAGCACCCTTGCTATGGGGGTAAATTTACCAGCACACCTGGTAGTTATAAAATCAACAATGCATTATGCTGGAGGAATGTTTCAGGAGTACAGTGAAACTGATATTTTGCAAATGATCGGAAGAGCAGGAAGACCTCAAGTAAGTTGGAGTTGTTTTTAAAAGCAATTTAAAAGCAGTTTTCATGTACTCAGATCTGGCACTGTCTGAATTATTTAAATCTATAGCATTTGAAAACTTTAGTCCACAGTACATCTTTCATAAATCTTCCCTGCTTTCTTTTTATATATCTATGGGAAACAGATTTCATCTATGTTTAAACAGGATTCTATGCCCATTTTTTATGAGAAGACTGGGAGGTGCTTCAGATAGAAAGTGCAATGAAAGTCACAAAACTTAGCACTCTAAATTACCAAGGCATAATTATAGCAATTGGCTAAACACCTTCATTTTCAAGGCGTTTGCAGATAATTGTGAAATTATTGATATTATTATTTTCTTACACAGCATGCTTGTTTGTCTTCAAAGTATGCAGATCAGGGTGTAGAATTTCCTTATTGGACTAAAGCAGTGGCTCTCAAAACATTGGGGTAGGACCCCCAGCTGTCTGTGAGAGACTTGCTCAAGGGGTGTGTGTGAGACTTGGAGGCTCTGATCCCTCCTCTTCCCAAACTTTTTAATGAGTAAAATTTACACATGCCTTGAGTTAAATATTGAATTTACTTAAATAAAACTGTTCTAGTTTGAATGATATTATTTTCTTATAAAATGTTAAAATATGAATATAATGAATCTTCAAATGAAAATATACACACTAAAAATAATCATTTTTATTCATATACTATATTGTGGGAGACCATGTCCGCTTATAGATGTAAAGGGGGGTCCCAAGGATAAAAAGTTTGGGTGCTCCTGGACTAAAGAATAAATTTCTGCCCTGTTGCCATGTATAAAACTGTTGAAAACAGTGATAAAATTTTTATTTTTACTACAGCAATACAATTTCCCCTCTCTCTCTCTTTCTTCCCTCCTTCCCATGCAGTTTATTTCAATTTTGCATTTTCTTTTTGGTCTTCATCAGTAATGGGTCACTATTTATATTATTCATTTCAGATAGATTCCCCTCTTAATACTGCTTCTTCTTCGTGGTCTCTGCGAATCACACAAATGGGTTTTGTCTGCGCATGCGCAGCTAGCTCGGAACCTTCTGGAATCACTAGGCAGAAGTTGGATTGCAACTTTTTGGTGGTAGCTCCGCCCACCTCTATATAGGCCCTCGCGTTCCCACTCGATCCTCAGTTCCTTTCGTCTGCCGCTTTTGCAGCTTGCAAGGAACCTCGTCACTAGTGCAGTTACTCGTCTAACGACTTTTGACCATTTTTTCGACTTAACTGCTCTTCGGATTGCGACTTATTGATTTAATAATTTGACCTCGGACCGTCTATCGACTTTGCCTTTGCTTACTCCTTCAAACTTGGTGCTTCTGATTGTGATCTGACTCGGACTGCCTCTCGACTCTGCCTTCGCTTCACGACGACATGGCTACCTTTAAAACATTGTGTTTCTTGCAACTAAGTTGCCGACCTCTGATCAGCACGATGAGTGTATTTTCTGCCTCGGGGATACGCATAATCCTACAACCTACAAAATGTGCAGGAAAATGACCCCGCAAGCTTTGAAGAACCGCATGGTCAAGCTAAAGGCAGCACTTTGGGAGAAGGCCTTGCAGGCCGATTCCCCAGCCTCGGTCCTGGCTACTGTAGCCATCAGTAAGCCTTCCTCAGACCCCCCTCTGCAAAGGGGAAGATCCAGGGAGAGATCCAAGAGGTCTTCCAAAAGTAAAAGGAGCGTGAGTGCTAAGGACTTGAAAAGGAGTGGTAAGAAGTCTTCCAAACATAAACACTTGGAGACTATCAATGAAGCCCCCTTGTCCTCTAAAAAAGCCCGTTCGTTGTCTCCCCATCAATCCACCGATGGGGAACAACCGATGCCCTCTAGGAGCAAGTCTTGATCTGGGGATACTCTCAAGACCCCGTTGTTATCATGCTCAGCGCCTCCATCAGCAGCGTTGTCTGTACCAATTTCTATGGGCCCGTCGGGTTCGAAACCGACCTCTCCGATGGTGTACCTTGACACCGAATCTGAGGCGGAAATTCAGCCTCCAGCCGTGACACCTCGTATGGTTATGCCTCCCATCGTTTCTCCATCTTCAGCCCATAATTTTGGGTCCGAGGAGAACCCATCGCCTACATCTGTTTCGGGCCAAATGCAGCAGCAGGCTCCAATTAATCCAGCTTCGGACCCATGGATCACCAGATTTCCACAGCTGGTTTACAACGAGGCTTCCAACAGCTACATGCTCCCGATTCAACCCAAGCAGTTGCTCCTCATGGAAGAGCAGAGACGCCAGTTCCAGTCCTTTCCTGCTATCCAGCAGCCCCTTCCTGTTGCAACTCAGAAGCCATACTCCATTCCTGCTACACAGCAGCCCCTTCCTTCTCCGGTACCATCGTCTCACCGCCTTCCTGCAGCGCAGCAGCCTCCTTCCTCTCCGGTTCCAACACACCGTTCCTCTCCATCTCCATCTCCGGGACCATCCCGGCGCCGTTATCATTCCAGTGATTCCCATCAGCCTTCGACATCAGTATCTGAGAGGAACATCGCAGATTCCTGGTCTTCGCAGTGGGCACCGACTGCTATCAATACAAAGTCCTTCCGTTCGGACTGTCTTCGGCACCGAGAGTCTTCACCAAATGCATGGTCCCGGTCGCCGCCTTCCTGCATCGCAAGGGGATAACAGTCTTCCCATATCTTGACGACTGGCTTCTTACAGCTCCGTCCCAAGAGAAACTTCTGAACGACATCCAGTTTACCCTCGATCTGCTCAATTCGCTGCGACTCAAAGTCAACCAAGAGAAGTCCAACCTCACACCCACCAAGAGAGTCAGATTCATCGGAGCAATCTTGGACTCAGAGCTAGAGAAAGCCTTCCTCCCGGAAGACAGGTTTGCAGCCTTGACCGCTTCCATCAGGACTTGCCTCAACCGCACCAAGGTTCAGGCCCATTTGGTACAGACGGTAATGAGGCATTTAGCCTCAACAACCTTTGTGACGCCATGGTTGAGGCTTTGCCTCAGACCCGTTCAATCCTGGTTCCTGTCCTCGTTCGATGCCACTTCTGAGTCCCCCTCAAAGTGGCTCATCATCCCACCTCGAGTTGCGACATCTCTTCGTTGGTGGCTCCATCCCGACAACGTTTGTTCAAAGATGCCATTTTTACCTCCTCAGCCGGAAGTCACTCTCACCACAGACGCATCAATGGAAGGTTGGGGAGCCCACTCCAGAGGACTAACAGTGAGAGGAGTGTGGTCACGAGACGAAAAGACTCTACATATCAATGCTTTGGAGATGCTTGTTGTGGAGAAAGCACTCAAGGCTTTCCAAATAGACTTGTCAGACAAAGTAGTTCTGCTCATGACGGACAACACCACCGTCATGTATTACCTGAACAAGCAAGGCGGAACCAGATCTTCAACCTTGCTCAACATCACACTTCGCATCTGGGACTGGTGCATCAACCACAACATTCTCCTCCAGTCCATTCATCTCCCTGGTCAGGAGAACGAACTTGCCGACAGCCTCAGCAGGTCCTCCAATCCATGTCACGAGTGGCGTCTCCATCCCAAGACAGTTTCCCATCTTTTCTCCCTCTGGGGGACCAGAGACATCGACCTGTTTGCCACAGAAGACAACACTCATTGCGAAGAATTTTGTTTGAGGATACTGACCCTGACTTCTCGAGGCGATGCCTTCCAGTTCGTGTGGTGCGGGAGGAAATTTTACGCGTTTCCTCCATTTCCACTCATAACCAGAGTACTCACCAAGATGCAAACAGACAGATCAGATGCCATCTTGATCACTCCGTAGTGGCCGAGACAACCTTGGTTCGCTCCACTTCTTCATCTGTGTCAAGAAACCTACTGCCAACGAGAGTACCGTCCAGATCTCCTCACGATGTACGGGGGCAGAGTCTGCCACCCAGACCTGGACTCACTATCTCTGGTAGCGTGGAGAATTCGACTTTAAGCTCACGTCCAGCTCATCTACAGACAGTAATTAAAGCAGCCCAGAAGCCTTCTACCAGAAGGTCCTACTCTTACAAGTGGAAGAAGTTCAGGGACTCCATCCCGTGTCTCGGTACCAACAGTACTCAAGTTTCTTCTTTCCCTCTCCGAATCAGGACTTTGCCTAGCTTCTATTAAATGCTACCTCTCCGCTATTTGCTCTCATTACCAGCTGGAGGGCAGACCGTCTTTCTTCTCTGATCCCTTGGTCAAGAGATTTCTTAAAGGACTCAACAACCTACACCCACCATCCTCGATACTGACGCCGACTTGGAGCCTGGACTTGGTACTGTCTTACCTCTCTACGAAACCTTTTGAGCTTATGGCCACTACTGACATTAGACTCTTAACATGGAAAACAGCGTTCCTTGTAGCTTTAATTTTGGCTCGCCGGGCCAGTGAGCTATGTGCTCTAAGGATGGACCAGCCATATCTCCGGTTTCATAAAGACAAGGTGGTCCTCCATACCGACATTACCTTCTTGCCGAAAGTGGTGTCAGCCTTCCACATCAACCAGGACATTGTGCTACCCACCCTGGCCCCGAACCTGACCACTGAGGTCGAACAAAGACTACATACACTGGACGTTCGTAGGGCTTTGTCCTTTTATCTGGAGCGTACCTCGGGCTCGATGCGCTCGGAGAGACTTTTTGTATGTTATTCTGAACACAAGAAAGGACTGCCTGTCACTCCACAAAGTCTGTCCAAGTGGGTGACTTCCACCATCCACTTGTGCTACGAACTAGCAGGCAAGACTCCACTGGGCCGGGTGCGTGCACACTCCACAAGGGCGGTAGCTTCATTATCTGCTTTCCTGTTTGGCATTCCTTTAGAAGATGTATGTAGGGCAGCTCTCTGGTCCCAACCAATGACTTTTATTAAACACTATAGGTTGGACACACGGGCCAGACAAGAGGCTGCCTTTGGGAAAGCAGTATTATTATCTGGACTTCATTGAATGTTCTTGTATATATTGCACTAACTCCGTTATGCACTCACTTAAATGAATATATTAAATACTGGGGTTATAGTACAAATGTACATACAGTGATATATGAATTGAAAGTTTATTGGAGTTCATTGAATGTTCTTGTACATGTTTGCACTAACTTCGTTATGCACTCACTTAGGTGAATATATTGAATGCTGGCTTTATAGTACAAATGTACATACAGTGATGTTTCAATTGAAAGTTTATTTATTGTTCATGAATTACCAATACGGATTCTTCTTGAATTCTGACTTGAGTTTATGCAATTGTTTACTATTATTCCATTTGCACTTGAAACTCACTGACTGTTGGGTTACAATCAATTCCTGATGTGCTTGAATTTGATGCCTATGAAGGTTCAGGTGCCTATTACCTTGGCTACATTTGTGCCAATAAACTTTCTTGTTTGCACCTCTAAGCCTTGTGTCAGGACACTCCCTCCTCCAGGGACATTAGCTTGCTAGTCTGAATAACCCATTTGTGTGATTCGCAGAGACCATGAAGAAGAAGGACAGGTTGCACACCTGTAACAGTATTTCTTAGAGTGGTCATCTGCGAATTCACACAAATCCCGCCCAACCTCCCCTCAGTCATGTCCTGCTCTAAGTTGTTAACCTTGCTGTCGCTTTGTAAGCGGCGTACTTGGAACTGAGGATCGAGCGGGAACGCGAGGGGCTATATAGAGGTGGGCGGAACTACTGCCAAAAAGTTGCAATCCAACTTCTGCCTAGTGATTCCAGAAGGTTCCGAGCTAGCTGCACATGCGCAGACAAAGCCTATTTGTGTGAATTCGCAGATGACCACTCGAGGAAATACTGTTACAGGTGTGCAACCTGTCCTTCCCAGTATCAAACGTTTTATTTTTATTTATCTATTCTTACAGTATAACTCATACATGTCCATTCAAAAGTAAGTTCCTTGTTCAGGGCAATTTAATCCCAGGTATATGGCTATGGGATTCAGCCTTGAATAGGCTTCACATTGTCCCTGAGACAACTAGTTAAATATTTCTGTTCAGTTTTCAATTAACTATCCCCTGATTTGGAAACTATATTATTTTACTGTTGATAAAATTTCATTGATAATTTATTGGTAACAATTTTTTACTCTTTGCTTTCAAAGAAACATGAAACAAAGCAACCAATATCATTTTACTATATGCTCAGACTATAATCCCTGTTGTTTATCAGAATCCCTTAATTATAACACATAATCTTATGGCTATTGTTTTTTGTGTGCCATATCAAAATAATGGAAAAGCAGATAAGGATAGTTGAGCTTAGCTACCAGGAACAATTCCTTAGTTTTAGCCACTTCCTATCTGTTTCTGTATATATTTGTTTGCTTGTTTTTCAGTTTGATACAACAGCCACAGCAGTTATCATGACAAGGCTAAGTACAAGAGATAAGTATGTTCAGATGTTAAATGGTGCCGACACAATAGAAAGCAGGTAACCTAAGCCGTTTTTCTTTATGCTGTCCGTAATATGTTTGTTTCTTGAGAAGAAATTTATCTTCTGGATCATGAAGATAGGCCTGTGGGGAAAGAGAAGGTTGGAAAATCTTTATCTTCCCAACATGCAGGAGAATACTACTCAACAAGACAAACAATAATCCTTAGCAGTGTTTTCTCTGAATGCTTGCAGTAATAATTTGAGCAGAAAACAAGCAAATTTGTGTTGCAATCTTTCCTATAGTTACATGCTTATAATTACCAACCATATTATTGTGCAGTGATTAATTTTAAAGAATCAAACCAAGAAAATAGAAACTAACTACAATGTGTTTGTTTTTTATAAATTGGGACAGAGAGCATTAATGGAAGAGGCATTTAGACCAGGGAGAAATTATTCATTTCTTCTTTGTGGTCTCTGCGAATCACACAAATGAGTTATCTCTGTGCCTGTGCAGCTAGCTCAGAAAGTTCTGGTATCACTGGGCAAAACTTCAGTTGAAACTTTTTGGCGGTAGCTCTGCCCACCCGTATAAAGCACCTGGCATTCCTGCTCTTTCTCCAGTTCCTTTCATCCAACACATTGCAGCTAGCAAGGAACTTAGCTTGCTAGAGTCGCTCTCTAATTTTCGATTTTGATCTATGGCTTTTTGACTCTTGCTCTGTTTTTTGACTTCTCCTTCAGATTTCGGCTTTGTGATTGTTTGTGGATAGGTGGACTTAAGGACTGTTTTCTGGACTTCGATTTTGCCTCACAGATGATGACTTGTGTTATAGGATGGCTTCCTTCAAGTGTTGCCTGAAGTGCAACACTAAGATCCCGACTACTGATCGGCACCATCAGTGCGTGTTGTACTTGGTTGAAACCCATAACCCCAAGGCTTGCCCCCTGTGCAAGGGGATGACTACCCAAGCCCTGAAAAGCAGGGACTTGAAACTTAAGGTGGCCCTTTGGGAGCAGGCCCTCAGACCTGCCTCGGCACCAACTCAGGCTTCACAGGAGCCCCTACCATCTACCTCCAGGAAACCTGAGAGTGAGAGGGGCAGATCTGAGGGAAAAACCTCAAAAAAGACTTCTAGGTCTGATAAAGACCAGGGTGATGGAGCTGGGAAGAAGACTTCAAAAAAGAAGCACATCAAGCCCACCTGCTATTGCATACCTCCCATCCCTGGAGAAGATAGCAAAGAGGTCGTGGGTGAAGCCAGCTACTCTAATTGACGTCCTGTACGATCGTCTTCAAGACTGAGCTGGCTCTTCGAACACCTGCAGCCTAATTCAGTCATTGTGGAAAGCTCAAAGACTGCCTTCACCCCTTGCACCTCGACTTCGCCGTCTGACCGGGAGAGCAAAAAGCTTGGTGTGGTTGCAAAGAAGATATATGCGGCAGCAGTTTTGGATTTGAAAGTTTAAAACTACACTGCATGCATGGGCGCTTCTGTCCACCATTTAATGGAGAGGCTTGAGCCCCTTTTGGCATCTATCCCTGATGAGAACAAGGCTCTGGTGCTGGCAATCCAGGCAGAGACTCATGCCCTGGGGGGGGCAACCGAGGATGTTCACAAAATGCATGGCTCTGGTGGCTGCCTATCTCTGACAGAACAGATCACAGTCTTCCCCTACCTGGATGACTGGCTCTTCACAGCTCTGTCCCAGCAAAGACTGAGAGAAGATCTCCAGTTTGCATTGACCCTCCTGAATTCTCTGACTCATGGTCAATGAGGAGAAATCAAACCTGACCCCTTCAAAGCAGGTCAAATTCATTGGTGCACTCCTCGATGCCTTCCTGTCCCAGGACAGATTTCAGGCCCTATGCATTGCCATCAGGAACTGTCTCACTCACAGGTGAGTCAGAGCACATGTGATCGAGGCAGCTCTGGGGCACATGGCTTCAACCACCTTTGTTACTCTGTGGGCTCGCTTACACTTGAGGCCAGTACAGTTTTGGTTCCCGTCTTCTTCGATCCCATTAGCGATCCTCCTTCGAACTGGCTTATGGTACCGAGGACTGTGGCCAGGTCGTTGCGTTGGTGGCTCAGTCCAGACAATGTTTGTTTGGGAATACCCTTTCTTCTTCGTGGTCTCTGCGAATCACACAAATAGGTTTTATCTGCGCATGCGCAGCAACTTTGGAAACTTCTGGAATTGCTAGGCAGAATTTTAGTTGCAACTTTTTGGCGGTAGCTCCACCTATCCCTATAAAGTCCCCTAGCGGTCCTGCTCTTCCCCAGTTCATCCGCCATGCTAGCAGTTTTGAAGGAGCTTCTGTTGGATTCGCTTGTGACTTTGGCCTATCGACTCATGTTTGACTTTTGCTATTCTACGATTACTCTTCTGGATTGTCCTGAAAATCGTCTGTTTGCTCATCAATCGACTCGGATTGACCCTGACTTGGTTTGTGAGATGTTGTCCCGCACTTTCAAACAGTGTGAGAAATGTGGGGGGAAGATTCCTGCCTCCGAGCCCCATTCCTCTTGCCTCTTATCCCTGGGTGAAGCCATAATTTACAATCGCATGGCTTATGCAGGTCCATGACCTCCCAGGCCCTTTGGAATAGGGACAAGAGGCTCGAGGCAGCTCTTTACGAGCATGCTTTTCGTCCTGCTTCAACCCCGGTGGCTGGACCTCTGCCATGGAGGCCCCGACAAAGACCAAATCAAGTCCCAGGAAGAAAACATCCAAGTTGGATGGGGACTCTGGGAAGGATTGGGAGAGGCCCAAGAGAGCTCAGTCTGAGCGTGGTCGCTCCCCTGAGGGCCACCAAGCCAAGAAAACATCAAAAAGGAGGCATTCTTCCAATAGGGAGAAGTCCAGAGATCCCTCCTCTAAGAAGGTTCATCCCTCCACTTCTGAGGGTTCGAAGCCTAAAGATTCAGTTTCATCTTCTGCACAGCCTCTTCCACCTCTGACCTCTAGATCTCCACCCCTGGTAGTGGGACCGTCCTCTGCGGTACCGAAGCCTTCTGTTCCTCAAGGTGCTGCCACCATGGTACCGACACTTCTTTACAATGAGCCCCAGCCCATCCTTGACACTGAGTCTGAGGGGGAACTACATGATGATGTCCCTATCCTGACTCCTCAAGCTTCTTTGCTGCAGCCTGATCAGGTTCGAGATCAGTCTTCTGGCTCTACCACATGCTGGGACTGAGGGGCTCTAGGATCTGAGGCAGATGGTGCTGTTCTAGTAGTAGAAAATGACCCCATACTGAGGGACCATCCTGAGCTGGTTTACAACTCAATCTCCAAGCGTTACCTGATGCCGGTTGACCCTCAGACCCTTCAATCCAGCACCACAACACCACATGCAACTGCCGCTCAAGCCCGAGCACATACATCAGCCTCCTCTGACCTGCCTACACCTCCACCAAGGCACCAGTTTCTACATCTGAGGCCTTTACCAGACTCTCCTCGAGAATCCCGGTCCTGGTCTGTGTCTCATCAATCCCGAGGATGCCATCACTCCATTTCCTCTCACCAGTCAGTGTCGTCTCAATCCCCGTCTCCACGTTCTGATCTTCAGTCTGTGGTTTTGGTCAAACATCATCCTGCCTCTCCAACAGATGATGTCAAGTCCTTCGCGGACCAGGTAGTGTGCATGGGGAATGCGCTGGACATTGAAGTGGTGAAATCCGATGATGACACCATGGACTCTATTGAGAGACGAGTTCATGGGAAGGTCCCAACTCCTCCGGTTCTGGGGTTTCTACCATCCCTCCAAAAGATTGCTCAGCGTTCCTGTTCTACTCCTGCCACCATCCCATCCACTTCACGGAAAATTGAAAATCTGTACCGCATCGCTCCGGATCAGACATCTTGGCTTTTTGAGCATCCCAAACCCAATTCTGCTATCGTGGAAGGCGCTCAAATTCTATCCACCCCAAAGACCTCCACATCACCTGTTGATGGAGACAGTAAGAAGATCGATGTTCTTGCCAAGAAGGTGGCGAATTATGTGGCATGTATGGGGGCCTATCAGCAACATCTCATGGAGATGATGCTGCCCCTTTTGGATGATCTACCAGAGGACAAAAGACCCCTGGCATTGGCCCTCCAGTCAGAAGCCCACTTGATCGGTGGTCAGCAGATCATTTCAGCTTGCCATTCGGCTGACTGCATGGCCAAGATGATTTCTGGCTCTGTGGCTTTGAGGAAATATGCATGGCTCAGGTCTTCGGATCTGACCCCCCATGTGAATAACATGATTGAGGACATGCCATTTGATGACTCTGGCCTGTTCAACAAGAACACGAATGAACGTCTAAACTTTCAATACCAAATGAAGACAGCAGCATGCAAACATGGTATGTCCTCCTCCTTTCAGTCACATCACTTCCGCTTTGGAGGTCAAAGCCCCTGGTATCCTGCTCAACAGCACAGGCCTTATTTCCACCAATAGGGGAAGCCTGAGCAGCCCAGGCAGAGGCACCAATCCCAGTCGTCCTCTTCCTCTAGTCGTTGTCCACCCATCCAGCCATGGTACCAACAGGGTACCGCAAGAAGGAAGCGGAATGCCCCAAAAAGTCCCTATGAAGTGTCTCCAAACCCTTTGGAGATAGGCTGAGGCCTTTTTCTAACACATGGTCTCTAATAACATCCGACTCGTGGGTCCGTAACATCATGGCCCAGGGCTATGCTCTCGAGTTCACCAAGCTCCCTGTCACCGGAGCCTTTATCTCCCCCCCCCAACATCCTACTTGATGAAGTGCGCACTTTCCTGGCCAAGGGTGCTATAGAGTCCATGGCGCCTATTAATCTATGATTTTGTTTTTTCTCCCACTACTTCACAGTACCGGAGAATGACTCGGGGCTCCGGCCCATCTTAGACCTTCGGTTCCTGAACAAATGTATGGCCTACAGGCGATTCCATATGGTAACCCTTGCATCTATTCTACCATTGTTGCAGGAGGACTACTGGATGGCGACCCTCGATCTCAAGGATGCTTATTTCCACATTGGGATTCGAGAAGACCACAGGAGGTTTCTGGCCTTTGCTGTAGACCACCAGTTGTTCCAGTACAGAGTGTTACCTTTCGGTCTCTCCACAGCACTGAAGGTGTTCACAAAGTGCATAGTGCCCATCATAGCCTACCTTCATCAACAGGCCATATCAGTCTTCCCATACCTTGACGATTGGCTTCTGATTGCTCCATCTCGAGATCGCCTTGTCCAAGACATCGACTTCACTATGCCTCTGCTCCAATCATTGGACCTCATGATCAACTTCGAGAAGTCCAGTCTCACTCCGGTGAAGCGAATCATATTCATTGGGGCAATACTGGACTCAGAAAGCTCGACAGTTTATCTTCCTATGGACCGGTTCCTAGCCTTGAAGGAGGCAGTGATGGACTGTTTGCAACAGAGACGCGTCAGAGCTCATTATGTCCAGGTGGCCTTGAGCTACATGGCCTCTACGACCTATGTAACACTTTTGGCCCGTCTTCATCTCAGACCCCTGCAGGCCTGCTTTCTGTTGGTGTTCGATCCCACACGCGACCTTCCATCTCGATGGCTCATGGTACCAAGAGCGGTGTCTCGGTCCCTACGTTGGTGGCTCAATCCCGACAATGTCTGCATAAGCATGTCATTCCTACCCCCGCAGCGTTAGATATCCCTGACAATGGATGCGTCGATGGAGGGATAGGGGGCTCACATCCTCAATCTTACTATCAAGGACCATTGGCTTCCACAAGAACAGCAACTGCATATCAACGACCTCGAAATGCTGGCTGTGGAGAAGGCCCTGCGAGCTTTCGAACCCCTGCTTCAGACCAAGGTGGTTCTTCTATCAACGGACAACACCACGGCCATGTATTACATTAACAAGCAAGGAGGCACGAGCTCTCTACCACTTCTCGAGATCACACTGTGGATTTGGAACTGGTGCATCCCAAGGGGCATCACTCTTCAAGCAATTCATCTTCCTGGAGAGGAGAACGAGATGGTGGATCAACTCAGCAGGTCCTTGAGCTCGTGCCACAAGTGGCGTGTCCATCCCAAGATGGTTGCCTACCTGTTGCCTTCTGGACGTGGGCAGAGGCCAAGATTGACCTCTTCGCCTCCCATCTGAACAGTCAGTGCAGCCAGTTCTGCTCCAGATTCAAGTTCCCGGCATCTCGAAGGGACGCGTTCCTGTTCCAATGGTCCGGGAAACTGGTTTACATCTTTCCACCATTTCCTCTCATTACAAGGGTGGTTGCCAAGATCAAGACAGACCTTTCCTGTTGGTGTGTGGATGATGAGTGTTGTAGTGATGTATTTTGGCACCCAGCAGGATTTTCTAAGCCCATCCCATACTCCACCTTCTAGGTGTTAACTTTATGTTAATTGGATAATGACAGTATGATGTATGTTAACCCAGCCTCTTGTTGTGCATCATCCACCATGTGAGTAACTTTCCCAAGCCTAACGATGTTTACGTATTTGATATCTCTTTGTTATCCATAACAAAGTCAAGTTCCATTAGTTTTACCTCTGGGAAAGTACATTGTTGATGTCTCTATTACCACCTGGCATTGATTTACCCTGTTTCTCTAAATATTGTTTGTGCCTTGTCCAGAAACTGTTATCTGCGAATTGACACAAATCCTGCCCATCTTCCCCTCAGTTGTGTCCTGCTCATTACTAAACTCCTGATGTCGCTACTTGTGGTGAACATTTCGGAACTGGGGAAGAGCGGGACCACTAGGGGACTTTATAGGGATGGGCAGAGCTACCACCAAAAAGTTGCAGCTAAAGTTCTGCCTAGCGATTCCAGAAGTTTCTGAAGTTGCTGTACATGTGCAGATAAAACCCATTTGTGTGAATTCGCAGATGACCACTCAAAGAAATACTGTTACAGGTAAGCAACCTGTCCTCCTTGCTCCTTGGGCCTGAATCATCCTGACCACGGACGCTTCCCTGGAAGGGTGGGGTACACATACACAAGACCTGACCATCAAAGGAGAGTGATCTTTGCAGGAGAAATTGCTTCACATCAATGCTCTGGAGATGATGGCAGTGGAAAAGACCCTCAGGGCATTTCAGACTTTGCTGCTGACAGACAACAACACCGTCATGTTCTGTTTGAACAAGCGGGGGGCACAAGATCTCACACAATGCAGAAAATCACCATCCGCATATGGGACTGGAGCATTGCCAACAAGATCATGCTCCAGTCAGTGCACCTACCAGGAGAGGACAGTCAGTTGGCGGACCCACTCAGCAGATCAGCCAATCCTGGCCACGAGTGGCGTCTCCACCCAGATGTGGTCTCCAACCTCTTCTCCATCTGGGGCACACTGGAGATCTGTTTGCAACCCCCAGAACACCCAGTGTACCAGGTTCTGTTCTCGGATTTGAACACTTGCTAGGTGATGCCTTCCAGCTCGAGTGGTCAGGACGGAGGTTTTATGCCTTCCCTCCATTCCCATTTGTCACAAGGCTGGTGGCCAAAATGAGGTCCGACAGGACGGACGCTATCCTGATCACAACCTGGTGGCCAAGACAACCATGGTTTGCACCTCTACTTCTGATAGCACAGGAGGAGTACTGTTGCCTAGAGCCTCACTCTGACCATCTGCATGATGGCCGAGTCTTCCATCTGGAAATAGACCAGATTCCTTTGGTAGCATGGAGGCTGCATCCAAACTGAACTTGCCCCCACCTGTACAGACTGTAATCCGGGCTGCTTTTGATGTCGCTGGCTGACACAGGACTATACTTGAATTCTATCAAGTGCTATTTATCTGCACTATACTCTCATTACTAACTCAAGGGCAGATCCTCTCTTTTCTTGGACCCTCTGGTGAAGAGGTTCCTTAAAGGACTTTCTAACTTGCACCCCCTGGCTTCATTACCAACACCGGCTTGGAGTTTAGACTTGGTCTTGGCTCCTCTTTCTTCTGGACCCTTTGAGCCTATGACCACAATGGACTTAAGATTGCTGACCTAGAAGACAGCTTTCTTAGTGACCATCACCTATGCGTGTTGCTTTGGAGAAATCTGTGAAACCATACCTTTGGTTTCATAAGGACAAGGTGGTTCTCCGTACCGACATCACGTTCTTCCCTAAAGTGGTGTTGGCCTTCCACATTAACCAAGACATTGTGCTCGCCTCGAACCCAACTACTGACACTGAACGGAGACTACACACTTTGGACGTTCGTAGGTCATTGGCCTTTTACATTGACAGAACCTTGGGTTCAAGACCCTCAGAGAGACTCTTTGTGTGCTACTCTGAGGCCAAGAAAGGACTGCCGGTCTCGGCACAAAGATTTTTCAAATGGGTGACTGCTGCCATCCGTCTTTGCTATGAACTAGTGGGCAAGACCCCATCGGGCTGGGTGAGGGCGCACTCAGCTAGGGCAATAGCTGCATCCTCTGCCTTTTTGTCTGGGGTGTTGCTGGAGAATGTCTGTAAGGCTGCTGTCTGGACCCAACCATTGACCTTCATAAAACATTACAAGTTGGACACAAGGACCAGACAAGAAGCCTCTTTTGGGAGGGCAGTGTTACTGTCTGCTTTACATTGAAAGATTATTTCAGGTGTTGGTGTTGACTAAATTGCACTGTTTATTGCATATTTGAATATGATATGAATGACACCACAATGCATTGGTGGTTACAGTTTACAGTTTATTATTGTTATTAAATTTCATCTTGTTTGAACTTACAAGATTGTGTCAGGACAGTCCCTCCTCTGCTGACCAAAGCTTGTCAGTCTGAATAACCCATTTGTGTGATTCACAGAGACCACGAAGAAGGACAGGTTGCTCACTTGTAACTGTATTTCTTCAAGTGGTCATCTGCGAATTCACACAAATCCCACCCATCCTCCCCACAGTCATGTCCTGCTCTTTGCTAAAATTCATGCTATTGCTGTTTGACAGCATATGTTTTGGAACTGGAGAAAGAGCGGGAACGCCAGGGGCTTTATAGGGGTGGGTGGAGCTACCACCAAAAGGTTTCAACTGAAGTTTTGCCCGGTGATACCAGAACTTTCTGAGCTAGCTGCGCAGGCGCAGAGATAACCCATTAGTGTGAATTCGCAGATGACCACTTGAAGAAACACAGTTACAGGTTAACCACCATGTCCTTCTCCCTTCTCTGGCACTGTTATTTAAATCCAATTCAGAGGCTCTTGTGATTTTAAGTACAAATTAAAACACCAGGAGAGCTGATAATAGATTTTCTTGCCATAAAGTTCCTTATTTATGTAGCACACAAATTCAAATACAAACATTCGTACATCTGAATCTACAGCAAAAGTAATATTGTATTCTTTTTAAATGTCTATTTTCATATTAATCCAACACACAGAATTCCAATGTAACGGCTGATGTTAAGGGGGGATGCATATCACTAAGGGATAATCTGTTTTCTTTCTGGCCATGAAAATTCCCAATAGAATTAGAAAATAAGCTTATATTTATAGATATACCTCAGTTAACAAAGCAGACGTGTTCCTGGGCTTTAGTTCTTTAGCAGAAAACTTGGTACAAGAGGCAACAATAACATAGTGATAGGTTCCTATACCACAAAAGAGAGGAGCAGTTCAACATGTTTCAGCAAACCTTTTATTCCAAATTAACAATATGCACAAGTGAGATGAAATATTCAGGTCAGGTAAGCCTAGCATAGGTAAACAAAAATACATTGAGCCTTCTAGAGATTACTTGAAATCTTCTCAAATGCATCCAAGGATGATATTATTATTTCACCAGCCTCCACTTTTCTTAAGATTTTCATTTTTGTTTTAATTTTAAATATGTGTGGGGTAGCTGTTGAGGTAAGATTATCCCCTCACATCTTTTCTCTCTCTTTTGCTGTTCCCATATGCTCAGTAAAGAATTATGAGGCAGTTGCTGTTTAACTTGCCTGTTGTAGGCAGGCAGACAGGCATGCTCTTCTACAGCAGAATCAGTAGAGTAGAATCCTGATCTTTCTCAGCTCAAGCTTTCCTTCAGTTTATTGCAGACATGCTGCTACAACCCAGTATCACAAGTCTTTGTTTCTCCAGCCCTCCTTCATCATCCTCTCAATGCCAATGCTGCTAAAAACAACAACATCTAGCTAGAATACAAGGAGGAAAGGGAGGGTTGGGCAGACATTTCAAAAAGCACTTTGCAAAAAGGACCTTCTTTGACAAAGACTTTGTTAACTGAGGTATTCCCGTACTTTACAATCATCAGTCACAAAAAAGGGAGAAAATCATGTACCACGACAAGCAGACATCCTAAACCACTAGTGAGAGCACCTCTTCTTAAAAAGATATTAAGCATGTCATCTAGTTTGAGTGTGAAAACAAGTTTCCTTGCTTTCCTTGAAACTGTACTGAGTGTGCACTGGGTGCTACTAGTTGGGAAAGCCTCATTCTATGGCCTATTCAAGTGTACCTCAGTAAACAAGGTAGATTTGTTGTGGGCATGACTTCTTTAGCAGGAAATTTGGTACCAGAGCCAGCAAAAAGAATAGGGATTGGTTCCTATCCCACAGAAAAAAGGAGCAGTTCACTATGTTTCAGCAAAACTTTTATTACATACATATGAAATGAAACAACCAGGTAGGGTGGCTAAATTTATAGATTTTAAAATAAATTTATCTGGATTTTTTAAACAATGGTGGGGGGAGTGAGCTGGTGAAACAGACTTACCTGTTTTCACCTTTTCTTTTTCTCTCCTTTGCTGTTCATACATGTCTAGTAAGATATTTGGGGGGCATCTGCTGTTTATCTTTTTTGTTGTAGGCAAGTGCCACTCAAGCTTTATTTACTACAGACATGCTGCTGCAAACTAACAAACACAAAAAAAGTCTCTCTCCAGGCCTGTTTCACCCTCCTTCCAGTGCTGATGCTTCAAAAAAACTTTCAGCTAGACACATGAGATGGAGGAAAGGGGCAACTGGATTTATTAAAAGACTGTAAAGAGGACCCTCACTCTCAGAGGATTTGTTATGTCTGTCTACTAGCAAAGAGATGATAGGACAATCCTTAAGAGGCAGCAAAAGTTCTGATGCCCAGACTGACAACTATTTTTAAACATAAAGGCTGTATTTGAACTGAGCAGAAGCTGAGATGCCAGCAACATTAGTTCTGCCCAATGACTTGCACCCATAGTAAGCAAGAAGCAATGAGATGATTTTAATCTCTTTTAATACTGAGTGAACAGCTATTGTTTTTCAGTACATCCACTTCAATTTTCCATATATCCCAGCTACTTTCACAAACTGTCATGGGAATGAGAGTCTGAATTACATAAGGGTTGAAGCCAGTCAATGTCTCTGAGGCTGATCACACTAACCTAAGAAAGTTGAAAAAGCTATTTCAGTGTAACCACATAAAAGTGCAGTTTGACCCTTGGAATTAGGGGCTATGCTGGTGGTCAGATGGGAAGCTGGAAGTGGTGAATTTGACCACACACACACACACACACCAATTGCCTGTGGCCTACTTATTTTAAGGATAAGACGTGTTGCTTCTTGTAGATGCCTGGAGTGTTTATATACAATTATTTGCTTTCTGATTTTCTTTTAGTTTGCATATGCATCTTATCGAACACTTAAATGCTGAAATAGTGCTACACACCATTACTGATGTGAACATTGCTTTAGAATGGATACGATCAACTTTTCTCTATATCAGAGCTTTGAAGAATCCAGCTTATTATGGTTGGTTATTCTTAAACTTTCTGGATATAAACTACCCACATCTTTGAAAATTTTACTAACATTTAGAAATTACAAGCAAGAGTAGTGGAGAGTCTCTTTTGTTTTATATTATTCTTTTCAGTAGAGAGTTAGCAATGGAAATGGGAATTGCTAAATTCATGCTGCTTCTCTTTGTTACATATGTACAGGAACTGCCTTCACTGTCTTTTCAGCAAATTATACTAGCTGGTGATCTTGTACTATCTCATACCCTTTTTTGTAGCAGCATACAAAAACAAACAAAGCTTGTGTATTTATGTTTCTTCTTTGTGGTCTCTGCGAATCACACAAATGGGTTATATCTGCACCTGTGCAGCTAGCTTGGAAAGTTCTAGTATCACTGGGCAAATCTTCGATTGCAACTTTTTGGCGGTAGCTCTGCCCACCCCAACTTTTTGGCAGGAGCTCTGCCCACCCCTATAAAGCCCCTGGCGTTCCTGCTCTTTCCTCTGTTCCTTTAGTCCGCTGCGTTAGCAGCTAGCAAGGAAGTTTGCTTGTTAAGAGTCGCTTGTTTCACTTTTGAAATCTTGACCTATGGCTTTTTGACTATATTTCTGGCTTTGACTACTCTTTTGGATAGTGTATTGGTGATTGTTGGCGAATCGATCGACTCAGACTGTTTTTGACCTCGCTTTTGTCTTCTGGCTTCATTTGTCAAATGGACAAAATGGCATCCTTTAAACGTTGCAGTCAGTGTGGCCTGAAGATTCCTACCACTGACCGCCATGACTAGTGTGTGCTTTGCCTGGGCGAGGCACACAATCCAAAGGCTTGTCCTCTCTGTAAGGGCATGACCATGCAGGCCCTGAAAAATAGGGACCTGAAATTGAAGGCCGCGCTGTGGGAGCAGGCCTTGAGACCAGCCTTGGCACCCGCCCAGACTACCCCGGGTGAAGGTCCCTCCACCTCCAGTAAGGAGAGAGAAAAAGAGAGAGGGAGGTCCAAGGAGAGGTCTAAGGAGAAGTCCTCCAAGGACAGAAAGGCCTCTAGGTCAGACAAAGACCATGGAGATGGTGCTGGTAAAAAGACTTCAAAGAGAAAGCACCTTGAGGCAGGAGGTGAAAAATCGGCCTCTAAAAGGGTTTGATCGGTCTCACCAAAAAGTCTTGGCTGGGAGAGGCCTCTGGAGTCGACCAAAACTCTCCCAATAGCGTTCAGGTCCGAACAGGCCCCCTCCACTGTGATACAGCCTTTAACACCTCCGATTCATGTGGATTCGGAATCAGAGGGAGAGATTCGGAAGTCAGAACCACCATCCATGACTCTGTACCAGGCCAAGGAAGCGGTCCCTAGCACTTCTCGGGCTTGAGAGTCCTCACTTGGATTCGAGGCCGATCAGGCTGGTATGGAGGAAAGACAGCTCCATCAGGATCTGCTCCTCTAGCTGTATCTGGACCTGTTCTTCAATTCTCAGACAGGTCGATACTACCTGTCCGTCCAACCTGATGGCACCATGCCGTGGCTCACCCACCTTGACAGCTTACAACACTGCCTCCAGTTCCACCTCGGCATGCCTCCTTGTTTGTGCACAGGCCACTCCCACAGTCACCTGTGTGGTCTCCTTCTTTGAGCCATTCTCACATAGCTCTTCCAGCCCATTCCCATTGGTCAATCTGGCATCTTCGTCTCCCACCGATGATGTCAAGTCTTTCACCGACCAGGTGGTGAGAATGGCCAACGCGCTGGAGATTGAAGTGGCCAGTGGTGACGAAGAGGCCTTGGATCCGATCGAAAGGAGGGTGCATGGCAAGGTACCAACTCCACCAGCAATCGCGTACCTGCCATCCCTAGAGAAGATAGCCAAGTGGTCCTGGACAGCTCCAGCAACTGTCCCATCCACTTCAAGGAAGATCAAGAACCTTTACCGGATTGTCCCTTTGGGACCATCTTGGCTATTCCAACACCCTCGACAGAACTCATCCATCGTCGAAGGCTCCCAAATGGCCTTCACACCCAGGACCTCCTCCTCCCCCTCTGACAGGGAGAGTAAGAAGTTGGACGCAATGGCTAAAAGATACTGAACGGTAAGGTGGCTAATTACACAGTCTGCATGGGTGTGTACATTCAGCACCTTATGGAATGGTTAGAGCCACTTCTTCAATCGGTGCCCAATGAGGACAAGGCCCTAGCAATAGCCATTCAAGGAGAGGCTCACGCCTTGGGAGGTCAACAGATCATTTTGGCGCTCCACTCCACTGACTGTGCTACCAAGATCTTGTTGGGATCTGTGGCTCTATGCTGACACGCCTGGCTGAGGTCACCAGACCTAACCTTTCAGGCCAAGACTGCAATTGAGGACATGGTCTTTGATGATTCTGGGCTCTTTAACAAGGAGACGGATGAGAAGTTGAACTTCAGGTACTGCATGAAGGTGGCGGCCAAGAAGCATGGCATGTCCTCGTACGCCTTCCAGTCTCCAAGACGCTGGTATGGAGGCCAATGCCCAAGGTATCAGCCCTACCAGAAACGGACCTACTAGCAGCAAGAACAACAGCCTCAGCCCCAAGGTCAGTTCCAACAGCCCCAACCCTCTCAGTCCTCCTCCTCTTCTTTGGGCCATCGTCAGCATCAGCCTCAGTACCGACAGGATTTTAGGAAGAAAACCTCTGATTCTGGCAAGAGGAGGTTATGAGATGAGGCAGTGCACTTCGACAACCCTCCCTTTGGAGGTTAGAGGTCTATTATAACACCTGGGCCTCAATCACCTCCGACTCCTGGGTCTTGGACATTGTTTGCAGAGGCTATGCCCTCGAGTTTGAGGAGTCCCCAACCACCGGAGCTGCCCTGTCCACCAGCCCCTCAGACAACCTACTCGACGAAGTGTGCACTTTGTTAGGTAAAGGTGCCATTGAGCCCGTAGATCCCTCCTGGGCCAGGCACTGTTTCTTTTCCCATTATTTTACCATTCCCAAGAAGGACTCAGGCATTAGACCCATCCTGGACTTGAGGGGCCTGAACTCTTATATTTGGTATCAATGCTTTTGCATGGTAACCCTTGCCTCTGTTTTGCCACTCTTACAGAGAGGACACTGGTTCACGACCATCGATATCAAGGACGCTTACTTCCATATCAGCATCCGCAGAGATCACAAGAGGTTCCTTGTCTTCACTGTCGGAACCCAGGTCTACCAATAAAAGGTCCTTCCATTTGGCCTTTCAATGGCACCGAGAGTCTTGACCAAGTGCGCGACTCTAGTGGTAGCCTGCCTCCATTAGCAGGGAATCACGGTCTTCCCATACTTGGATGACTGGCTCTTCATGGCCCCAACCAATCAAAAACTACAGCGGGATATCCACTTTGCCCTTTCTCTCCTGGATTCCCTCGTACTCATGGTCAACAAGGAGAAATCTCACTTGACCCCGACCAAGCTAGTCAAGTTCATCGGGGCAGTCCTTGACTCCAAGAGTCTAAGGCCTTCTTTCCTCAGGACAGGTTTCAAACCTTCTCTCTACAGCCATGAGGGGTTGTCTTCTGCACAGATGCATCAAAGCCCACACTGTGCAGGTAACATTGGGACATCTAGCGTCGACCACTTTTGTTACCCCGTGGGCGAGAGAGACTCTGCCTCAAACTGATAGAGTCCTGGTTCCTGTCTGTCTTCGATCCCGTGTGCGACCATCCCTCCAAATGGCTTGCAGTACCGAGACCTGTAGACAGATCATTGTGTTGGTGGCTCAAGCAGGACAATGTCTGTATCAGGATGCCCTTCTTGACTCCTCAACCAGAGATCAACTTAACAACAGATGCATCCCTAGATGGATGAGGAGCACACACACAAGATCTAACTGTCAAGGGCCAATGGTCCTCGTTGGAGAGGAAACTCCACATCAATGACCTTGAAATGTTGGCTATGAAGAAGGCTCTCTGGGCATTCCAGACTGTACTGTTGGGCAAGGTGGTGCTCCTTCTGACAGACAACACCACCGTCATGTTCTACTTGAACAAGCAACGAGGCACAAGGTCCCAGATACTTTTGCAAATCACAGTTAGCATCTGGACCTGGTGCATCGACAACAAAATATTACTGCAGTCGGTGCACCTGCTGGGGGAGAACAATGATCTGGCTGACAGACTCAGCAGGTCTTCCAATCCCTGCCACGAGTGGCGTCTCCACCCAGAGACAGTCTCTGACCTCTTTTCCATTTGGGGCAGACCAGAGGTCGACCTATTCAGAACCAGGGAGAACACACCCTGTACAGAGTTCTGCTCTTGAGTCTCAGTTCCGAAGTTGTGAGGACATGCCTTCCAGTTCGAGTGGTCCGGGAGGATGTTTTACACCAGGGGTCGGCATACCTTTTTTTGGGTGGTGGTGGTTCCGCTGTCCCCCAGATCATTGGCGGACCGAAGGAAAAAAAGGCACCGGAGGTACGCACTCTCGCGCGCATGTGCACTACTCCTGGCATCATGTGCATGCGTGTGCGAGCACGGGGCGCCATTTTGTGTTCCAAAATGGCACCCGCGCTTGCACATGCACGCGCACGATGCTGGGAGTAGTGTGCATGCGTGCACCATTTTGGAACACAAAATGGTGCCCCGCATCGTGCCCAGTGGCGACAGTGGCGGCAGCAGCGGCAGGACCAGTCACAGACCGGTTGAAAGGCCTCAAGGGGCTAGGTTCGGCTCCCGGGCCATAGTTTGTCAACCCCTGTTTTACACCTTTTCCCCATTCTCATTTATCATGAAGGTCATCACCAAGAAGAGGACAGATGGGATGGATGCCATTCTCATCACTCCATGGTCGCCGAGACAGCCGTGGTTTGTGCCCCTACTCCATCTTGCTCAGGAGCAATATCGCCGCCTAAAGTTCCGTCCCGACCTCCTCTTGATGCATAATGGTCAGATTCGACATCTGGACATAGACTCCCTTCTGCTAGTGGTGTGGAGAATCCATCCATAATGACATTACCTAACTCAGTACAGAGTTTAATATTGTTTTAAGTGGAGGGTGGGTCTGGGAGGGTATATTGTGATTTCTTCTTCGTGGTCTCTGCGAATCACACAAATGAGTTTTATCTGTGCATGCGCAGCCAGCTTGGAACCTTCTGGAATCACTAGGCAGAAGTTGGATTGCAACTTTTTGGCGGTAGCTCCGCCCACCTCTATATAGGCCCCGCGTTCCCGCTCGCTCCTCAGTTCCTTTCATCCGCCGCTTTTGCAGCTAGCAAGGAACCTCGCTACTAGGCAGTTATTCGTTTAACGGCTTTGACCATGGTTTTTGGACTTGACTATGCTACTAGATTGCGACTTTATTCTGTTCATTGGACTATTCACCGCTACAATCCATTTGGCTTGGACCGTTAACGACTTCGACTTCACTACACGTTTTGAATTCGACGACCATGGCATCTTTCAAACATTGCATCTCTTGCAACTCTAAATTCCCGACTTCGGACCAACACGAGGAATGTGTCTTTTGGCTTGGAGACACCCACAATCCAAAAACCTGTAAGCTTTGCAGGAAAATGACCCCTCAAGCGCTGAAGAATAGAATGGTCAGGCTGAGGGCGGCTTTGTGGGAAAAGGCCTTGCAAGCGGCCATTTCCAAACCTTCCTCGGACCCCCCTCAACAAAGGGGAAGGTCCAGGGAGAGATCCAAGAGATCATCTAGACGCGATGAGAGCGTGAGCCCTGAGCAAAGTGTTGGGAAAAGGTCCTCCAAGCGCAAGCACTTGGAGACCATCGAGGAGTCTTCTCTGTCCTCCAAGAAGGCCTGTTCTGTGTCCCCTGCTCGTTCCCTTGAAGGGGAGCAGTCCACACCTCCCAGGAGGCATTCAAGATATGGGGAAAAATCCAAAACCCTTCTGTCGTCCCATTCAGCTCCTCCACTGTCCGTAGCGCCTGTTCCAACTCCTACTGTCCCGTCGGGTTCGAAACCCTCCACTCCGATGGTCTGCATCGATACCAAATCCGAGGCCAAAATGCAACAACGTCCGGCCGCGACACCACACTCAGTACCACCTCCTGCTATTTCTCCTTCTCTGGCCCATAGAAGCTCCGGGTCTGACAACAGACTGTCTCCTCATTCTGACACTGGACGGAGACAATACCAACCTGTGACCAAACCAACCTCGGATCCATGGATCCTGAAATACCCTCAACTTGTGTACCATGAGGCCTCCAACAGATATCTCTTGCCTGTTCAACCAGATCTTGGTACATGGAAGAACAGAGACGTCAGCTCCTTCCTGCTATCCTCAGTTCCTTTCGTCCGCCGCTTTTGCAGCTAGCAAGGGACCTCGCTACTAGTGCAGTTACTTGACTAACGGTTTTTGACCATGTTTTTCGGCTTGACTATACTTTGGATTGCGACTCTACTGATATTTGACTCGGATTGTTCACTGACTTTGTTTTCGCTTATCCCTTCAACGCCGACACACTGATTTGATAAATTTGACTTGGACCATTTTCGACTTCGCCTTCGCTTCACCCCTCCAAACTCAGCGTTATGGCTTTGTTTAAACATTGCATTTCATGCAATTCTAAGCTGCCGACCTCTGACCAACATGAGGAGTGGTTTTTTTGCCTCGGAGAAACTCACAATCCCACAACCTGCAAAATGTGCAGGAAAATGACTCAGGCCCTGAAGAACAGGATGGTAAAATTGAAGGCAGCTCTGTGGGAGAAGGTCCTACAGGCCGAATCACCTGCTACGGCCCTGGCTACCATGGCTATATCTAAACCTTCCTTGGATCCCCCTCGACAAAGGGGAAGATCCAGGGAGAGATCAAGGAGATCATCCAGACACAAGGAGAGTGTGAGTCCTGAGGGCTTGGAAAAGGGCGGGAAATGGTCTTCCAAGCGCAAGCACTTGGAGACCATCGAGGAATCCTCCCTTTCTTCTAAGAAAGCCCGTTCAGCATCTTCACCCCACTCTACCGATGGGGACCGCTCCATGCATTCGAGGAGATACTCTAAATCCAGGGAAAATCCAAAAACCCCTCTCTCCTCACACTCCACTCCGCCACCAACGACTGCGTCTGTACCGATGTCCACGGGCCCATCGGTTTCGAAACCTACCACTCCGATGGTCTGCGTTGACACCGAGTCCAAGGCAGAAATCCAGCAGCCTCCAACTACGGCGCCACAGCCGGCAATTCTACCTACTATGTCTCCTTCAGCCTGCATCTCCGGATCTGATGGTAGACCATCTCCTCGATCCGATTCGGGACAAAACCAAAACCAACCCGTAATCGAGCCAGCTTCGGATCCGTGGATCTCTAGGTACCCCCAATTGGTGTACCATGAAGCCTCCAACAGTTACTTGTTGCCGGTCCAACCCGACCAGTTGCTCCACATGGAAGAACAGAGGCGTCAATTTCAGCTCCTTCCTGCTATACAGCATCCCCTTCCCGCTTCATCGCAAAGGCCTCACTCCCTTCCTGCTATACAGCAGCCCCTCCCTTCTATGGTGCCGTCGTCTCATCTCATTCCTGCAGCTCAGCAGTCCCCCTTCTCTTTGATCCCGACGCACCGTGCTGCCTCTGTCTCGCCATCTCCATCACCTGGACTGTCTCGAGGACGGCATCATTCCAGTACTTCCCATAAGCAGGGGGTCATATCTTCATCCCCTTCAACTCCACCAAGACATCGATCTTCCACATCCCGTCGTCGTTCCTCTACATCCAGACATCATCGATCCCTATCTCCTAGCCCGTCGCCTCCAGCTAGACGCCAATGCTCAAGAGGTGAGCATAAAAATCCACGTCGCCCCTCGACTCCCGATTCCACCCCGTCGTACCGTTCTATCTTGCCGGCTCCGGAGAGTGAATCCGGTGATGACCTTGATTGGTCTCCTACTCAAACCCGACCTCCTCTTAACACACAGTCTTTGTCTCCTTTGGATGATACACATGTCTTTGCGGACCAGATCTGTCACATGGCGTGCGCACTTGACCTTGCGGTTGCCCAGCCCGAGCAAGAAGAGGCTTCTGACCAGCTGGAGAAATGGGTTCAGAGCAGAGTAATAGATAGGCCGGCTATCCCTTACATGCCATCCTTAGCCAAAATCTTAAAAAGATCTTGGGAGGTACCCACATCTACCTCAAATACATCGAGGCGGATGGACAATCTTTATCGCATCGCCGACCCCAAACCTGCTTGGATGATAGACCATCCCCATCAGAATTCGGATATTGTGGAAGGTGCTCAGTACGTCTCCACCCCCAAATCTTCCACCTCTCCAGCAGATAAAGAGGGAAAGAAAATTGATTTCTTGGCCAAGAAATTTTATTCTACTTCAGTCCTCGGCCTTAAAGTGGCTAACTATGTGGAGTGTTTGGGTGCTTACACCCAACATCTTATGGAAAAATTTGGACCACTTCTAGAACACTTGCCAGAAGAGCACAAACCGTATGCCTTTGCCCTCCAGCAAGAGGCCCATGCGGTCAGGGCTCAACACATTGTGACAGCTAGGAATTTAACTGACTGCTCAGCAAAAACCTTGCTTAATGCTATCTCATTGCATCGGCATGCGTGGTTGCATGCAGCTGATTTAACATCACAGGCCAAGGCAACCATAGAAGACCTACCAGTCGACCAGTCTGGCCTTTTCCATAAAGACACAGATGAGAAGTTAAATCTGAAATATGAAATGAAGACTGCCACTCGTAAGCATGGCATCCAACCGCCTCAGTCCTCCAGGAGAAGATTCGGTTTCTACCAACCTAGACCGTGGTATCCTCAAAATCAGTGCCCCTTCCAACAGGATGCTTCACAGTCCAACCACGTAGGAGGCCAACCACGTAGGAGGCAACCTCCTCGCTCCTCCTCATCTTCAGGCCACCGCCAGCAACACCAGAGGCAGGCGTTCCGGAAGAAACTTTTTGATTCCAAGAGGAGACAATGATGTGTTGCCATGCACTCCGCTGACACCACCTTTGATGACATCTTGAGGCCCTTCCTTAACACCTGGGCCAACATCACTTCTGATTCCTGGGTGCTTGACATCGTCAGCTGGGGCTATGCCCTGGAATTCGAAGAGCTCCCACCAACTGGAGCTGTTGTCATCACTAACCCCTCTGACACCTTACTCGACAAAGTGCGCGCCTTGATGGAAAAGGAAGCGATCGAACCCGTCCCCTCCTCTCGGGCTCGATACTGCTTCTTTTCACGTTACTTTATTGTTCCCAAGAAAGACTTAGACCCATTTTGGACTTGAGAGTGCTGAACTCCTTTATTGAATATCAGCGTTTCCACATGACAACTCTTTCTTCTATTTTGCCTCTTTTGCACAAAGACCACTGGTTCGCCACCATCGATCTCAAGGACACTTATTTTCATATCAGCATCCGAGAAGATCATCGCAGATTCCTAGCCTTTGCAGTAGGCACCGACTATTATCAATACAAGGTCCTTCCGTTCGGACTCTCCTCGGCACCGAGAGTTTTCACCAAATGCATGGCTCCAGTGGCCACATTCCTGCATCGCAACAGGACAACTGTCTTCCCATACCTAGACGACTGGCTCGTCATGGCTCCATCTCGAGAACAACTCCTAGTCGACACCCTGTTCACTCTCGATCTGCTCCGTTCGTTGGGACTCAGAGTCAACGAAGAAAAAACCAACCTTATTCCGTCCAAATGGGTCAGGTTCATAGGAGCCATTCTGGACTTAAACCTAGAAAAAGCCTTCCTCCCGGAAGACAGATTTGCAGCCCTCACTGCTTCCATCAGAGCTTGCCTCAAGCATGACAGGATCCAAGCCCATCTAGTGCAGACGGCAATGGGACATTTAGCCTCAACAACCTTTGTAACACTATGGGAAAGATTGCGCCTCAGACCCGTACAGTCCTGGTTCCTGTCCTCGTTCGATGCTACTTCTGACTCCCCCTCGAAGTGGCTCAAGATTCCGCCGCACATTGCGACGTCTCTGACATGGTGGCTCCATCCCGACAACATCTGTACAGGGATGCCATTCCTACTTCCTCAGCCCAACGTCACCCTGACTACAGATGCATCAATGGACGGTTGGGGAGCCCACTGCCGAGGACTGACTGTAAGGGGAGTGTGGTCCCAAGATGAAAAGGCTCTACACATCAACGCTTTGGAAATGCTCACTGTGGAGAAGGCACTCAAGGCATTCCAGATGGACTTGTCGGGCAAAGTAGTCCTGCTCATGGACAACACGGACGACACCACCGTCATGTACTACTTAAACAAGTAGGGAGGAACCAAGTCTCTGACTCTGCTCAACATCATGCTATGCATCTGGGATTGGTGCACCGACCACAACATCCTTCTCCAGTCCATTCACCTCCCCAGACAGGAGAACGAACTGGCCGACAGCCTCAGCAGGTCTTCCATTCCATGTCACGAATGGCGTCTCCATCCCGAGACAGTTTCCCGGCTGTTCTCTCTCTGAGCCACCAGAGACATTGCCCTGTTTGCCACACAGGACAACACTCATTGCACAGAGTTTTGTTCGAGGATACCAACCCGAGCTTCTCGAGGCGATGCCTTCCAGTTCGTGTGGTGCGGGAGGAAATTTTACGCGTTTCCTCCGTTTCCACTCATAACCAGAGTCCTCACCAAGATGCGAATGGACAGATCAGATGCCATCTTGATCACTCCGTGGTGGCCCAGACAGCCGTGATTTGCTCCACTTCTGCATCTTTCTCAAGAAACCTACTGTTGCCTGGAGTATCGTCCGGACCTCCTGACCATGCATGGGGGCAGGGTGCGTCACCCAGATTTGGACTCTCTACCCATGGTAGCATGGAGAATTTGACCCTGAGCTCACTTCCAGCTCATCTACAGTCAATAATTAAGGCAGCCCAGAAGCCTTCTACCAGGCAATCTTACTCCTACAAGTGGAGGAAATTTATGGATTTTCTGTTAGCCAGAGGGATCCCTCCATCCCGTGTCTCGGTACCGACAGTACTCAAGTTTCTTCTTTCCCTCTCCGAATCAGGACTTTGCCTTGCTTCTATTAAATGCTACTTCTCTGCTATTTGCTCCCATTACCAGCTGGAGGGCAGACCGTCTTTCTTCTCTGATCCCTTGGTCAAGAGATTTCTTAAAGGACTCAACAACCTACACCCACCATCCTCGGTACCGACGCTGGCTTGGAGCCTGGACTTGGTACAGTCTTACCTCTCTACGAAACCTTTTCAGACCATGGCTACTACTGACATTAGACTCTTAACATGGAAAACAGCATTCCTTGTAGCCTTGACTTCGGCTCGCCAGGCTGGTGAGCTATGTGCTCTGAGGATGGACCAGCCATATCTACGGTTTCATAAAGACAAGGTGGTCCTCCGTACCGACATCACCTTTTTACCGAAAGTGGTGTCTGCCTTCCATATCAACCAGGACATTGTGCTACCCACCCTGGCCCCGAACCCGAACACTGAGGTCAAACAAAGACTACATACACTGGACGTTCGTAGGGCTTTGTCCTTTTATCTGGAGTGCACCTCGGCTTCGAGGCGCTCGGAGAGACTTTTTGTGTGTTATTCTGAACATAAGAAAGGACTGCCTGTCACTCCACAAAGACTGTCCAAGTGGGTGACTTCCACCATCCACTTGTGCTACGAACTAGCAGGCAAGACTTCACCGGGCCGGATGCGTGCACACTCCACAAGGGCGGTAGCTTCATCATCTGCTTTCCTGTTTGGCATTCCCTTAGAAGATGTATGTAGGGCAGCTGTCTGGTCTCAACCAATGACTTTTATTAAACACTATAGGTTGGACACACGAGCCAGGCAAGACACTGCCTTTGGGAAAGCAGTATTATTATCTGGACTACATTGAATGTTTTTATTCATGTTTGCACTAACTCCGTTATGCATTCACTTAAGTGAATATATTGAGTACCGGACTTATAGTACAATTTACATACAGGAATGTTTCAATTGAAAGTTCATTGGACTTCACTGAATGTTCTTATATATGTTTGCACTAACTTCGTTCTGCATTCACTTAGATAAATATATACTGAATACTTGGTTTATAGTACAAATGTACATACAGTGATGTTTGAATTGAAAGTTTATTTATTGTTCATGAATTACCAATACAGGTTCTTCTTGAATTCTGACTTGAATTTATGCAATTGTTTACTATTATTCCATTTGCACTTGAAACTCACTGACTGTTGGGTTACAATCAATTCCTGATGTACTTGAATTTGATGCTTATGAAGGTTCAGGTGCCTATTACCTTGGCTAAATTTTGTGCCAATAAACTTTCTTGTTTGCACCTCTAAGCCTTGTGTCAGGACACTCCCTCCTCCAGGGACATTAGCTTGCTAGTCTGAATAACCCATTTGTGTGATTCGCAGAGACCATGAAGAAGAAGGACAGGTTGCACACCTGTAACAGTATTTCTTAGAGTGGTCATCTGCGAATTCACATAAATCCCGCCCAACCTCCCCTCAGTCATGTCCTGCTCTAAGTTGATAACCTTGCTGTCGCTTTGTAAGCGGTGTACTTGGAACTGAGGATCGAGCGGGAACGCGAGGGCCTATATAGAGGTGGGCGGAACTACCACCAAAAAGTTGCAATCCAACTTCTGCCTAGTGATTCCAGAAGGTTCCGAGCTAGCTGCACATGCGCAGACAAAACCCATTTGTGTGAATTCGCAGATGACCACTCGAAGAAATACTGTTACAAGTGTGCAACCTGTCCATGTTTCTACTTGAAATAACCACGGGATAGTGCCTTATTTCTTGTTTGATACTTGAAATTTTTGCAAGTTATTGCTATTTCCATGCCATTCTTGGTACTACATGCATTTCTGATGGGTTACATTTCAATTCCTGACACACTTGAAATATATGCATATGACTATTTGAGATGTTTACTTTTGATTTGATTGATGTTTGTGCCAATAAACATTCTTGTTTGCACCTGCAAGCCTTGTGTCAGGACGCTCCCTCCTCCATTGACTTTAGCTTGCTAGTCTGAGTAACCCATTTGTGTGATTCGCAGAGACCACGAAGAGGAAGGACAGGTTGCTTACCTGTAACAGTATTTCTTCGAGTGGTCATCTGCAAATTCACACAAATCCCGCCCAACCTCCCCTTCGTCGTGTCCTGCTCTATTTGATAACCTTGTCGCTTTTTAGCAGCGTACTTGGAACTGAGGATCGAGTGGGAACGCGAGGGCCTATATAGAGGTGGGCGGAGCTACCGCCAAAAAGTTGCAATCCAACATCTGCCTAGTGATTCCAGAAGGTTCCGAGCTGGCTGCGCATGCGCAGATAAAAACTATTTGTGTGAATTCGCAGATGACCACTCGAAGAAATACTGTTACAGGTAAGGAACCTGTCCATATATATCATTTTTGTTGTTATTGTTGTGTGGCTTTAAGTTCTTTCCAGCTTATGATGACCCTAAGGTGAAGCTATCATGGAGTTTTCTTGTCAGGATTTGTTCAGAGTGGGTTTGCATTTATCTTACTCTGAGGCTGAGAGAGTGTGAACTGCCTAAAGTCACCTAGTCAATTTCCATGGCGAGCAGGGATTTGAACCCTGGTTTCCAACGTTGTAGGCTATACCGGCACTGAAGAAATAATGTAGCTTGACACAACTTTAAATGTCATAGCTGCATGGTACGGAATTCTGGAATTTGTAGTTGTGGCACCAGAGCTCTCTGACAGAGAAGGCTAAATATTCACAAAACAGCAAATTCCAAAATTCCATGACATTGAGTCATGGCAATAAAAGCTGTGTCAAACTGCATTATTTCTACCATGGAGATTAGACCATAGCCCAGTGTTTAAGCCACTCAACCACATTGGCTCTCATACCAACTACATATTACAGCCTGGTAGATGGCTCCTAAAACTACCTATATTGGCTGTAAAAATGGAAGATTTTTCAAGTACCTGACAAGTCAGAGTATTTGAATAGTGTGATTTATTTGGCTTGCACCTTAAGTAAAAAAAGATTATAGTAAGGGGGAAATGGATACAGAAAGATGTCTTTGGAATATTGGGTCTGGGGCTCCTGTTTCATCTTGCTTCATAGTAAGGTTAGACAGAATGAAGATTAGGATATTACCTGGCCTGTTTTAGAGCAGTTTTGCTTTTTCTTCATTAGTAAAATGGTAGCATTTTTGCCTATTAATGCCTCACAATATAAAAGTATTAAAAGTACACGGGAATGTGATACTGCTCATATTTTTCCTCCTCTAGTCAGTATTAAATTGTACACCTGCTGTTGATAGAAACACAATTCCCTTGCATGGAATGTTGTCTGATATTTCTGAAGTTTTATGTTAAATAGACTTGCTTTCATAGAGGATCAAATGAGAGCATTAAAATTCAGAAAAGCATTTCGTATCAAGAGAAGAAAGGTCTATTTTTCCCCCAAAGGCAGAGTTTCTGCTTCTGCACTGATCCTACTTGCTGTCAACACCACAGCATAAGGCATTCCAGGGTGTTCGGCACAGTAGGATCTCTCTGTACATGGAACAGCTGCTTTTCAGAGCTGTGAAACAAAGGAAAGAAGTGGTAAACGGAATAGTTACTTTGTTGAAATGCCCTTAAATGATAACAGTTGAGACATTTAGCACCTTTCTCTACATCTGTTTTCACACTAACTTTGATTTTTTTAAGGTACACTTAAAACCATTGTATTGGTAAATGGCAATATATTTACAACAATGAGACTTTTTTTCAAAAGGAAAGTACATATTTGTTAAATCTAATAGAACAGTAGGGCAAAATCTTTGTTCTACATACATTCATTTCTTCTAACTTTTTTATTTGGTAGAAAAGGAAAGCAATTTCATTATTGGGAGATGAGAGAAATGGAGCAATGGAAGATTTAAATGAGAAAAACTAGTTATAAGTGCTTTTGTGTGTCTCTAGTTTGATTCCATACCATGATCATATAGTGCATTAGCTCATCAATAAGCAGTGTATGATTGTATGTATCATTTATCTTTGTGTGTTGACACAGAAAGGACCATTTTAGAACTGTGACAGGAGGAATTCTTCCTTCCTGAGATCCATCTAGCTCCCTTATATCCAATTTTGGGTGCTTCTCTGACTTTTTGGTTAAGATCAAGTGCAATTTTGGGTGCTAGTGCAGACTGATAAAACATCAAATGTATGGAGCAAGCAATTGTTCTAGCCCTAAGGAAAGAGAGTAACTTTTAGTTTTTTGGGGGCTGCATTTGCTAATCTTTCCGAGCTGAGGCTATTTTGTATTGTTTCTGGTCTTTTTTTGTGGGGAAAATGAACCAATTAGGTAGTCAAAGCAGGATCCTGGAAAATTCTGCCTTGTTACCTCTTTTCTCATCTTGGGGTACCTGTGACCAGTTTACTATCCAAAAAGTACACAGTCAGCCAGGTATGTGAACCAAGAGCTCCCACAGTTAAATGGTTTCTTCAAGGAAATATTATTGGAGAAATTCAAGAGCGTGCTGGTGTTTTACTCACAAGACAATAGTAGTAAGGACAAAAGGACACTGTTGAAGAATCTATAACCATATTGAATCTTAGGAAAGCAATAATGAACATTAACATAGATCGGAGGATTGAGGAACCATGACTTTTTGACCACTGAGTTTGTGTATGCCCCAATTTATTTGAATGGATTTTTTGAAATGATAGTTCTTGATGAATAGGCATATGAATAGGTATAGTTCTTGAATATGCCAGTACAATATATGTTGATGATGTATGTGGAGGTTTTGCCAAATGAAGCTGTCATCTAAACATTTCACTATGAGCTTAGATTTCTGTTGAAACTATATTGAGTGGATATAATATGAACCTGTAGAGATTTGATGCCCATCGTGCATGGCTATACAGTTCAAACCAAACGATATTTTAAGGATTATATATGAAGGAAGTTGGGGGCTAATCCTTTATGATTAGATCCATTGATTACAATACGTTGCAGGTTCTTAATCTGAAATCCATTGACCTCTATGAATCCATGAATGGGCTTCAGGGTATCTGTGAACCAGGTACCAAAAGCCTGATTCCCCACCCTCCTTTGATTTCTTTCATGTCTCTTTGAAATGTGTGTGTGTGCATATTTTTCTAGGAAAGAGGCCCATAGCATTTTTTTTTCAGATTCACAAAAAGATCTGTGACTCTCAAAGTTTAAAGAGCCACTGTAGTACATAGTCAGTATTTGTGTCCTATGTTGTTCGTGTCTCAGAATTATTCCCATTTTAAACTAATAATCCTAAAGTGTCTAAGGCTGTATATGCTTATGTTGTAAAAAAGTTGCATTGTGTTATAAATTAAACCACTCATTAAATGTGTATGATTCTTTTAATGAAGGGTTTTCACCTGGACTGGACAGAGGTGGAATTGAAGAAAAGTTGCAAGGTGGGAAGCTTTCTACTTTTCCTGAAAACAGAGATAATATGTTTAAATAGGCTTCAGCATGTGCTGTTAAACATATATGTCTACATTTTGTATGTTTAAAGCAAAGAAATATTAGTTGGCCTAAAGTTTATATAATGGCAATTAAGTTGTACTTGATTACAGTGTCATCAAAAACTGATTCACCTTTGCATGATAGCTTTTCATCTTATGATAAAAATGATTTATTTATGAAATAGAGACATCAGCCTAGATTCCCTTTCAGTGCTACAGCTCTCTTCACAGGAAAGAAATGTATAAAATGGAAGCATAGCCATCCTTGAAATAGTGGAAATAAGTTCTCCAGACTAGTTGGTATTTTAGCATGTTAATAAAAGTTTGAACTCATCCAAGTTGGTTTCTAATTTTCTGAAGTTGCTGACAATATGTTAATTATTCAGGGCACAATCCACAAATACCAGCAACTTCTAAATTCTGATTAATTTCAGCAGAAAAACTAAATATGTTTAAATCTCTAACAAATTAAATAGTACTTAAAATACTTAATTTTAACTGGATCATGCCATTAGTAAATTATATTTTTCTTTACCTATGAAATCTTTATATAATATTTTTCTCAAATTATCATTTAAATTGGACAGAATTATGTTTGAAGAACTTGAATGATTTATCATCATTTGATTTGATCAAGATGGAAGACAAACTTTATTTCAAGCCAACAGGTGATAATTACCATATAACCTATTTATATAGTATTGGAAGTGTATATTGTTAGGTTCATAATGCTTTCTGGATGATTGATTGTTGCCATAATTGCTGTGCTCTAGATACCTTAGGGACATGTTTTCCATGTCCCATCATGGCTCCCCTGGTAAGTCAAGAACAGTCTGTTGACAGTGCATTTAAACTGCAGGCATGAACTTGTTGTGTGCCTTCAAACCCTTTCCAATTTATAGTGACCCTATCATGGGGTTTTCTTGGAAAGATTTGTTCATAGAAGGTATGCCATTGCCTTTCTCTGAGAAAGTATCACTTGCCCAAGGTCCCCCGGGGGTTTCCATGGCCAAGTGTGGATTCAAGCCCTGGCTTGAATCCTTGGGAATTCCTTGGGTCCTAGTCCACCACTCAACCACACTGGTCTCTTAAGCATTTAGTTAGATATTTCTAGTGGCTTAACATCTCAGATCATGAGACATTAACAACTGGTAACAATGAAAACATACCCAGAGGCTAGATTTAAAAGTCATTCACTGTGGAATATTCTCATTGGTGCTCATAGCTCTTGACAATATTATGGACCTCAGTCAGAAAATCAGTTATTGAGCAACAAAGTGTACTTTCCTTGAGAGCCTGGTGGTGACCCTACTGAAGAAAGGTGTGTTTGTAAGGGCAGACTGTACAGAACTGTCCACAGCATCTAAAGTACAGTGTTAGCGATGCATTCTGTCTGCCACATTATGCTAAATTGGGAGCATGGAAAGCTCCTCTGAACATGTATCACTTGAATAACTGCATAGTTGCATGAAGATTTTCCTTTTCAAACTAATATGACATTTTGGATACTAGCGTTTTAGCTAACAGAGTATACCATTGCTGTTTTCTTTTTAAATCTGCTTAGTGGTGTGTTGGGAAGTCTGCTATAAGTATATACTACATATGTCATGTAGAAAGAATGAATTTAATGGTATATCATTCTCAATAAATATTGCTAACTGCTTTATGTAACTATATGGTTTTTCTACAGAAACTGGACGACTAATGGCTTGGTATTATATTGCATTTGACACCATGAAAAAGTGTTTTGTGATTAAGGGAACTGAGACTTTATCTGAACTGGTAATTTCTTTTTTCAAATGATGAATTAATATATGTGAATTATAAATTCCTTTAATGTATTTGCTTATATCTTCTATAAAGCAAAATTTGGTAGTGGTTACTTTGCAGGAGAAGAAAGAGTATTAATGCTATCCTGCAATTTTTGTATAGACTAGTGGAAGAGATCTTACTGTTTAGTGCCACAGCATATCAAAAGTTGAATTCTATTTGAAAAATCAACTTACTTGAAATGTGGTGTTGGAGGAGAGTTCTACAAATACCATGGGCTGCCAAAAAGACAAATAAATGGGATTGAGAACAAAGCCTGAACTTACCCTAGATGACAAAACTGAGGTTATCATACATTGGACTTATGATGAGATGACATGACTCATGGGAAATGATGGTAGTACTTGTAAAGTGGAAGGCATTAGAAAAAAGAGGAAGACTGCCTTATAGGTCAATACACTCCAGGCAAGGAAACTACAGCCTTGAGTTTGCGAGACTTTAGCAGGGCTGTTAATAACAAGGTATTTGAGGTGTCTCATTTATAGAGACACTGTAAGTTGAAGCCAACTTGACAAAAATAAGAATAAAGACTATGCAAGGGTCTTAGGAAAGAGCAAAGAAAGTAGTATAAACAAATAATTTTTCCTGTTACATATCTAAGAAAGGTCTGAGAATCAGTTGTGGAACAGAATAACTCATCTGGATATGATGTTGCTACCATCATGCATCTTTAAATTAAACAATAACTGTAATTATAGTTAATTATGTTATAGCGATAACTTGTAATCTTTCTAGTTCACTCTCATACATCATTCTTTCCCCCCCTTTCCTTCTTTGGAGCATTTGTATACATTCATGTGTTCCTGAACAAGCCATTAATCCCTCATAGGGGTCCTACTTATGTATCATTGGGGTTTGGTTCCTTTTAATGTCAAACAATATTCTGATATTACATCAAAAAATGAGGGCTTATGTACTGTGTCTTGGAAGCCAGTGTTGTAAACCAGGTCTTGATCCTATTTTGCAATGAAAAATTTCAGGGCAAGGATAAATCATTCTTTGCTATTTTGCTTGTCCATGAAGTAACTAATGACACATAGCCCATAAAGGGAGGAAGGAGTACCTGAACACAGAATTCATTTATGTAGTGCCAAACCATGGTTTGGTATTGTAATAAATATGAACTAAACCAAAATGGCATTTTTTAAAATGCGGTAAATATTTTTGCTGTTCAAACTTGCTCAGTCATTGTACAAAACTCATAGATTCCCTCTTTATTGTGGTCCCTTGAAGAAGGCCACTTCTGCTTTGCCCACAAAATTCTGTTTTCAGCAAAAGCAAAAATAGCACAGAATGGGGGGTGTTGGGTTTTTAAAAAATGTGTATTTATTATTGGAGAATTGTGTCCTATGGAAGTATGATTCTCTGTTTTCTGACAAAGTGTGTATGTGTGTGTGTGTGTGTGTTTGCTGGTAGGCTTGGGCAGTTGGCAAATGCCCACAAGGACTTGGCATACATATGTGGCCTTAGAATTGCACAATTGCCACATCTAATACATATTTCTATCAATAACAAAATTTAAATAACCCTGGTGTTTTCATGCTATTTGAACATCTGAAGTTGATATATCATATAGACAAGCTAGAGTGTGGTTTTCTTTTGTAGCTAAATAGAAGTGCACAGATTGTTGTTAAAACAGTATTAAAATATTCATAAAAATCTAAGATGGGAAAACTTTAAATTAATGAAAGAAACTATTGCAGGTCACATTGATATCCAGTTGCAATGAATTTTTGGACATCAAGTTAAGAACGAATGAGAAAAAAATACTGAATACTTTGAATAAAGATAAGAACAGGATAACTATAAGGTATAAGATAAAATATCAAATGATTCCATAATTAAGTGTAATACTAATTATATATCACTCTTGCTGTCTTGCACACAATCATATGTCCTTTTAATCTATATTGACATAAATCTTGTTCTACTTAGAGCTAACTCACACAGGAGATTATAAAAAGAGTCTCCATGTGGTCAGACACCTCTGGCTGACTGTGGCAATGACTTGTTATAACACGTATTATAATCAGCTGGATTCCATTTCTCTTTCCATGCTGCTGACCCTCATTCACCCTCCAGCAGTGCAGACATTTTTCTTGGGACACCACAGAAATTACTGAACAAAGCAGTTGCCGATGTGCTGTGATTCCCCCCTTCCCCCAGCATAAAAAGAATTCCCATGTGTGCTGGATGGCAAATGAGTGTGGGAGAGGTGGCAAAGAGAGAAAGGACTGGACTCAGACTTCTGGCTGATGGAAGCAATTTTCAGAATGAGCAGTTGCTATATCCAGGTGAAGATTTCTGTCCATGTAGAGGCTTTTCTTATCCCTTCTGTAGGAATTAGGTTGTTTTACTGATTTCTGCAGAACTTCCTTACATGTACTTAAAGATTTGTTGCACAACATGTGGTCCATCAGTTTAGTCTAACAACAGAACATCATGTTGAGTACTTGATAGCCCCATTGCTATTTTTCATTTCCAGGCAAACAGCAATGTCAGGAGCATCATTGAGTCCCTAGTGCAATACTGCATATGCCTGGTGGGCAGCAATCACTATGGTGGAACACAAGTTTTTCAATGATCCTAGGTATTTTCACTGCTTAGGAATCACTTTAGGAATGATCATCTACATAGGCCTTCTGTGCTTGCTACACACTAGTGCTTTCTGTTTAGGAAATGTGTCACATCTGAAACCCAAAGTCTGCCATCCTGTACCTGTTTACTTGATAAGAAGCCAATTGAACTTGTGGAATTTATTTCTGAGAAGACATATACTGGATTGTATAAGAAGCCAATTGAACTTGTGGAATTTATTACTGAGAAGACATATACTGGATTGTGCCATTAGTCTCATTGTTTTTCAAATTGGGGCTTTAAAACACTGAATGGGGTGTAGCTTTCTAGGCTCAGTGAATAAAAAAATAACATGGTATATTCTTCTGTACAGATATCCAATGGAAGGAAAAATAAAAACAAGAGAAATGAAAGTGAACTGGTAAGCATTTTGCATTATTTTTTTATTCTGAAATTGAAACAAAAATGCTGAACATTCTTGATAAATGAATCATCCAAGATGTTTTCTGAGTTAGGGATGCAATGGCTCAAGTGGTTAAGATGTTGACTCTATTGACTGCAAGATCAGCAGGTTGGCAGTTCAAGGCCCAGGTGCTGCATGATGGGGTGAGCTCCTGTCACTAGTCCCAGCTTTTGCCAACCTAGCAGTTTGAAAGCATGCAAATGCAAGTAGATAAATAGGTACCACTTTGGTGGGAAGGTAAACAGTGTTCTGTGCAATCATGTTGGCCACATGATCACAGAGAAGTCTCTGACAATGCTGACTCTTCGGCTTAGTAACGGAGATGAGCACCGCCCCCTACGGTCAGACACGACTTGACAACCTTATCAATGGGGAATACCTTTACATGTTTTCTAACCATTCTATAGTCACTAGATTTTATTCTAAATTTGATTTCTTTCTGTCTCAGTAATGAATCCTATTATATTTTTAATTTGGTGTTTTCAACATTTTGAACAATTCAGTATTTCTTTGTCCAGTCTTATTCAGGCACAACTAGGATGTATTCCCATTCAAGATTTCACTTTGACACAAGATATAGGCAAGATTTTCAGAAGCGGAGTAAGACTTTCAAAATGTATGGTTAAATTTAAATTTTGTTGCTTTTGAACTACTTAGTAATAGTCTGCAAACTTTTTTTAAAAAGATGCTTGCTTTTCTTGTGTAGGGTTGTCTGAATTTCTGGCTTCCCGTCAAGGCAACTTTTTAGTGTTATTAAACTCTTTGATTTTAGCAAAATGCTTCAGATGTAGACTTTGGGAAAACTCTCTGTATGTATCCAAACAGCTTGAAAAAATCGGTACGTATCACTCAAAAAGGAAGTGTGAGTTATCTTTGCAATGCTATACATTTGAAATGAAATTCAGTCTGCCAACAGAATGGACACCATTGACAGAACAGATTCCTTGGGCCAAAACACTGCAGAAATAATCCAGTTTGAGACTGCTTTAACGACCTTGGATCAATGCTAGGAAATTCTGGGATCTGTAGTTTCTTGTGGCACATAGTTCTCTAACAGAAAAGGCAAAAAGCCTCACAAAACTACAGTTTCAAGAACTTAGCCACGGCAGTTAAAGCAGTCTCAAACTGGATGATTTCTCCAGTGTGTTTTGGCCCCCTGCCTCCCTTCCAGGCTTCCAATATGCCACAATTTACATGGGGAAATTGTGGAACCCTTCTGAGCAGACCTAAAAGTTCATGAAGTACAAAGAGCAGCAGAGGGAGGGAAAATTCTACTGCTTGAATGGCCAACCACTCACTCGACATTGGATGTTTTGGGCATGGGCATGGGCAGTACAGTTAGCCCTCCACATTCACGACTTTGACTCTGCGGTTTTGATTATTCATGAGGTCAAGGCTGTGTGCGTTCACACTCCTCCTCCTCCTCCTCTCTTCTGGGCTTTTCCCCTTGGGGAAAAAAGCCCAGGGAGGAGAAGCCAGGAAGGGTATGCACGCTAAGCCCTCCCCTTTCCTGGTTGGATTGCTGCCTGCCCCAGGCACCGATCCACCCAGGAAAGGGGAGGGGATGGATTCATCCCTCCAAGCCTCTTTCCCAGGCAGATGGGTGCCCATCCCCTCCCCTTTCCTGGGTGGGTGGGTGCCTGGGGAAGAAGCTTGGAGGGATGGATCCATCCCTTCCCTTTTCCCAAGCAGATGGGTGTCTGGGAAAGGCAGCCACCCATCTGCATGGGAAAGAAGCTTGAAGGGATGGATCCATCCCCTCCCCCTTTCCTGGGTAGATGAGTGTCTGGGGAAGGCAGGCAACATCTGTCTGGGAAGGGGTGGGGAGCCAGTTAAAGGGACTGGAGGGCAGGGGAAAAAGAGTGCACAAAAAGAGGAGTCCTCTTGCCCCACCCACCCCTGTCCCTTTTACTGGCTTCTGTGTGGGGGGAGTTATTCGTGATCTTTCCACATTTGTGGGGGTCTTGCACCCCTAAGCCCCATGAATGTGGAAAGCTGACTGTATTAGAAATAATTGTTAGAATAAAATAAGAAAGGCACACATAATTAACTTAGGCATCAGTCCCATGGAGACATTGTAGAGTGAATTACATTGAATTAGATGGGGCTTCCCAGTCAACATAACAAGGACTGCACTGTTAATTCTAATTAATCCATGCACTAAAACAGGGGTAGGCAACCTTTTTGAGCCAGGGGCCGGGTTGCTGTCCCTCAGACAATTGGGGGGCCGAAGCACCAAAAATAAATAAATAAATAAATATTTTTAAAAATTAAAAAATAAATTTTAAAAAAATATATGCATACACACTCTCTCAGTCCCAGAAAAGCCATGGCAAAACCCCTGTGGAGATTTTGCCAAGAAAACCCCAATAACAACAATAATCAATATCATCATGGCAGGCCGCAGGGGGTGAGGGCGGCCTGCCATGATGATTAGTGTTGCTACCCCTGCACTAAAAGGTGGTCTTTGTCTTTTACCTGCCAGAGATAGCAGGGAGCCCACAGACACATTCAACATTGACATATTCGAGCAGCACAGTTGCTTGGCAAGCTGATAGCATGCCAGCATCTTGACAATACATCTATGTTAAGTTTGTCCAGGTTGTGATATAGCAAATTGTTTCAACATCCTCATTATTTAAAAATGGGCACTTACCTATACTGTTAATCATACCTATAATGCCTTTATATTTAATATATATTTACTGTGTAATTTTCAACAGGTATGTCCTTGTCAAATGCAATGATGAATGCAGGTCTGACATCATTTAAAAAAATTGAAGATACAAATCCAAGAGAACTTGAATTGGTATTTATTTTCTAATTTGCTTATTTTGTGGTTGTATTAAGCATATTGATCTACAACATTATTCATGGGTTGTTGTGTTTTTAAGCTGATGTTTTCTAAACCAGGTTTTCGGATACTTAGGGGCTCAACAGATGGCCGCAAGAGAGCTGACTCTGGCCGCCCTTTTCCTCGCCGGATCAGGCTCACAGCAATTGCACGCCACAGCCCCAATCCAGCAGTTTGGCACTTTACAAAGAACTGGCAAAATGCCACTCCTTTTTAGAGAGGCAAAGGGGTAGCTTTGCTGCCGTGGCAGCGGCTTTTCACTAATTCTTTAGCGCACTGCGTCGAAACGCTGCGCTTAAGGCATGGTATGACACTACCTGCCATCTGGTTGGGTGAGTGGCATGATACTGGCATCGAGGCGGTATTTGGGCATGTGCCATGCAGTCACCACGCCCCTAATCTGCCCCGATGCTGGCTCAAAGTGCCGGCCTGTACAGCCCCTTAGTCTTCCCAGTTTTTGTGTTTAAAATGGCATATCATCTTAGCATTTAGGGTAGTATACAGAAGATTTGCACTGATTCATAATTTGAGCAAATTTCCAAAATGAAACTCATCTTATGGTATATAGGCAGAAAGATGGGCAGGGTTCCTCTCTGTAGGAACAGATACACTCAATACATTTTACAATACTCTCTTACCATGTCTGCTACAGAATTTCATGCAAGCTGGTTGGGACTATAAGCTGACAGATATTAATTTTTCCCAAGATGATGTTTTGCCATTTAGATGGACTTTTGGGAGACAACTGCAACGATAATAACAGGAAGACTAACTTTGACCAATAATAATGTATTTTACATACGTTTGCCAATAATTTGATGTTTTCAATTAATATGAACTCTATCTGAAATTGAATTCTTAGATTTTGAATAGGCATCCTCCTTTTGGGAATCAGATTAAAGAATCAGTAACACGCCTTCCAAAATATGAACTTAATGTAGAACAGGTAAATTATTTGATTCAATTCTCTTCCCCCCCCCCCTTCCTTCTCCCTAGAACAGGTATATGGGGTTGGGTATGTGAGTTTTCCTGTGTTCTGTAAGACTGGTTAGACACTTTGCCACTGCTGAACATGTAGCACTGAAATATTACAAAGTTAAAATCCATATAACTTTGATAGTTTTAGAAAAGCCAGGTGTGGTAGCAGTAGAAGAAATAGGAGCCCCATATTGAAAGTCTTCAGATCATAAATTGGGAAAGTTATCCTGAGATTTGCTGACTTGTACAAAGATGTATAGTTGGCCCTTGGTATCCTCAGACTTGCCATCCGGGGTTCAGTAGCGTCACAGGGGGATGTGAGGGGTGCGGACCGCACCGGGTGACACCCCAGAAGGGGGTGACACCCGGCCGGTCCTTCACCTCCCGTGGGGCTTCCCCAGCCATGGGCCTGGTTTACGGGGCTCCCCATGGTGGCAATCCTGATCCCCGGGGGCGTGCAGGGCTTCTCCAGCCCTCCCCGGCCTTTCCTGTGGGCATGCAGGGCTTCTTTGGCCACGCACTCATGCTCCCGCGTGCACTGGAAGTTGCACACCAGAGGTCCTGCCCCCAGTCAGTGACCTCACCAGGTGACACCAACCCTAAGGATGCCACTGCATGGATTTGAGTATCTGTGCATGGCAAGCCCACGTTGTCCCCAATGGAAGCATATGTATGTGGCTATGCCACCATTAGGGATAGCCTTGTTGTCCCCAGTGGCGGGGCTTGCACACGACTATGCCACCATTAGGGACAATGTGACTTCATCCCATGCTATCCTGCCCCATCTGTTCAGATCCTTAACCTGCCAATTCAAGTAACAAAGCTGAAGGTATGATTTTGTCCATTTTGTAGGTACTGCAAGTCATACTGTAGAAATGTTAGGACCTCTTTCATAGGATCCTTTTTCCTTAGGGATGGAACTCTAAACAGACACAACCCAGAAAGGAGATGGACAGGTTGCTTACCTGTAACGGTATTTCTTTGAGTGGTCATCTCCGAATTCACACAAATGGGTTATATCTGCAACTGTACAGCTAGCTCAGAAAGTTCTAGTATCACTAGATACTAGTGTTTTTATGCTGATGTTTTCTAAACCAGGTTTTCAGATACTTAGGGGCTCGGCAGATGGCCGCAAGAGAGCTGACTCTGACCGCCCTTTTCCTTGCCGGATCAGGCTCACAGCAATTGCACGCCACAGCCCCAATCCAGCAGTTTGGCACTCTACAAAGAACTGGCAAAATGCCACTCCTTTTCAGAGAGGCAAAGGGGTAGCTTCTATTGCAACTTTTTTGGCAGTAGCTCCGCCCATCCCTATAAAGTCCCTGGCGTTCCTGCTCTTTCTTCAGTTCCAAAACATACACTGCCAAGCAGCGATAGCAGGAAATTTAGTAATGAGCAGGATGGCTGAGGGGCAGATGGGTGGGATTTGTGTGAATTCGCAGATAACCACTTGAAGAAATACCGTTACAGGTAAGCAGTCTGTCCTTCTTCGTGGCCCCTGCAAATCACACAAATGGGTTAGACTGACAAGCTTTGGTCAGTGGAGGAGGGAGTGTCCAGACACCAATCTTGTAAATTGAAACAAGATGAGATTTATTAACAATAAACTGTAAACCTTAGGTGCATTTTGGTGTCATTTGCTTGGATTCAACATGCAATAAACAGTGCATTCAGAATCGACATGGATCAGAGGAGTTGGAGGCCGCATCATCCGAGTGGAGAGGGTCAGCTCAGACCCAAACGAAGCTGGAGGGGTTTTGGCCGATTCTACAGCGTTCTTCTGGCCCAGTCTCTTTGGGGAGACCAAATGGGCCCTCTTAGAGGTTGAATGTTCAGCCAACTTTTCCACTCCTGCCTCAAGGTGCTTTCTTTTAGCCGTTTTCTTGCCAGAACCATCTCCTCAGTCTTTGTCCAACCTGGAGGCCTTCTTGTCCCTGCAGGACTTCTCCTTGGATCTCTCCAAAGCGGGCAAGTCTTCAGGTTATGGGCCTTGCCCAAACAGAGCATGCACTGATCATGGTGGTCAGTGGTGGGGATCTTCACGCCACAGCTATTGCAGCGTTTGAAGGACGCCATCTTTCCATTTGACAAAACAAGTTCAGAAGACAAGAGCAAGGTCAAAAAACAGTCCAAGTTGATCAATTTGCCAGCAATCACCAATACTCAATCCAAAAGAGTAGTCAATCAATCAATCAATCAATCAATCTTTTATTGATTAGCCCTTAGGCCATATACCAAAAGCAGGGGTAGGCAACCTTTCCCCTTTAAGGACCGAGGGACTTCAGCTCCCAGAAGCCTCAGCCATGTTGGCCAATAGTCCCATGTTGGCCAATAGCTCCTGGGATTCTGGGAGCTGAAGTCCCTCGGCCCTTAAAGGGGAAAGGTTGCCTACCCCTGACCAAAAGAGTAGTCAAAAGCCAGCAATTTAGTCAAAAAGCCATAGGTCAAAGTTTTCAAAAGTGAAACAAGTGAATCTAACGAGTGAAGTTCTTTGCTAGATACTAACATGGTGGGCAAAAGGAACTGAGGAAAGAGCAGGAATGCCAGGGGCTGTATATGAGTGGGCAGAGCTACCGCCAAAAAGTTACAATAGAAGATTTGCCCAGTGATACTAGAACTTTCCGAGCTAGCTACGCAGGCGCAGATATAACCCATTTGTGTGATTCGCAGAAACCACGAAGAAGAAATAGCATATAGCCACATTTAAGAAAGCCAATAAAGAACAGCTATTTCAGTTTCACCTGATACAACCCAGTGTCCTTTTCACTAAAGTCAGATTTTAACTTGGTTTTCTTATGTCCAGTTTGTCTTCCTGGCATTCTGATAAACAGGTTGTGGATAGAACAATTAACCATAGTTTATCACTATGTGAATCATTCCCCACCCTGTAAGCTACCTTCTTTGTTCTGTCTTGTCACTGCTAAAAGCTCATAGGGCCTGGAACATCTGGAATTGGGGGACAATGTCTCACCAAAAAGACCTCATCTAGCCATTATGGGGCAGGAAATTGGACCTGAAGACATGGCCTTATTTTCCAGCATGGCTATAGCAAACAGATTTCAAAATATTTTATTTGTTTTCAGCTAACAATCCTTTGTTATTGCACATGACTGGTTGGTGATTTATATGGTTGAGAGGGACCAATATCAGAAATTGTGCTTTGGCTTGTTTTCCTACACACAGTTAAAATTAACCATAGTGTTGTTTTCAGAGACCAGTAAGCCATAGTTATATGAAAATAGAATCGATTGTTTCCAATATATGCCTCAGTTGTTTAAAGTCAGAATATGGCCAGTATATACAAACTGAGGCTGTTTGTATTCTTATACCATGTAATATGTGGGGAAATTAGCTTTATTTTTTAATATGTGATTTATTTTTCAAGCTGGCAAATTACAGCGAATCAGTAGCTGAAATGCTAGTGACAGTCATACTAACCAACTTTGAACAGCTGCAAACAAAGAGAACCGCCCCAGATTCTCACTATGTAACCTTAATAATAGGAGATGATGATAATCAGGTGGTTTTTAAGCAAAAGATCACGTACGTATATTAGAATCATTTTAAAAAATTAAAAATTGTACATTGGTGTACATTTAATATCAGTATATTGATACTTTGAAGGGATTCTGCTTTGCTGAAAATTGGAAATTGGACTAAAAAGGTTGAAGTGAGAAGAGCTGTTAAGTCTGAAGAGCTTAGCATAAATCTCATCAGTTCTGAGTATGGTGAGTTAATTCATGTGACTGGGTCTTAAAATCAATTGTGTTAATTTCTTAAACATTGAATAACTTGCTTTATACTATTCTTAAAGTGATTTGTGTTCATTTTGCAGTAAAAGTGCATTCCAGTTTTATACTGTATTGCATAATTATTTGTGTGTGTGTGTGTCTATTCCCCCTCCCCCATTGCCTGTGAATCAGTGTTAGCTGCACATTTCTAATAATCTCATAATACTACAGTTATATTAGATAATGACATGAAAATCTACTAGATAAATTTTCTAAAATCTTAGTGCTTGGTCAAAGTAAAAGACCACTTCCCCAGTATCAACCCACTGCACATTTAAGATCAGCTGCAAAGTCTCTACTTGAGATACTCTACAGTAATGTGTCCCAATGGGCTACCTGATGGTGGCATCCAGATTGTGGAACTGTCTTCTGCTAGATATCTAGTTGCTCATGACAACCTTGTCTTTCAGGCACCAGAATTTGTACAGGCTTTCTGAGGAATAAGCAAATGTTTGATGTGCCTTTTACTGCTGTTGGTTTGGACTTTATCACACAGGGGGAAACCCGGGATTAAAAAGGCATTGTCCCATCCTGAAATCGCCACAAGACACATTATGATTAGAGAGGACTTATCCCAGGAATAACCAGGAAATAGCCAGCAACAAATTATTCATGAAATTCCCCATGAATGATTTGTTGCTGGTTATTCCCTAGTTATTCCTGGGATAAGCCCTCTCTAATCATGATGTCATCTGAAAATCTTCACAGCAATCTCAGGACTTTGCCAGGAAAACACTTTTTTAATCCCTGCTTTTCCCCGCTTTAGTAGATATTTTTAATGTGGCATTTTAGATAACTGTAAAGTGTGATTTTAAAAAATATTTGTGATTTTAACTGTGCTAAAATATTAGAAATTGTTAGGTGCCCTTATAAGGAAGGCCAGGATATAAATGGAAGGGAGACATTGTACAATCCTCACCACAAGTAAAGTAGGACTCGGGGAGGCAATATTATGTGCATCCATAGCCAGAGGCAAAGTAGGATAAAAAAAAAATTGATATATTGGACAAAAATGGCCATCCAATCAATCTTTGAGGCAGAAATTAATATTTATATATGCAGTAGTCTCAATGGCACTATTCAGAATGGGAGAAAAATTGGCAGTACTTTTCTGTACATAGAAAAAGGTGGTGCAGATAATTATATGAAGCTGCCTTCGTATTCAGATGTTCCCAAGTCAAATCCACATTATAACCAGTTAAAGGCTTGTGCAGCAGTTGCATGACTGAGATAAACTTTGCACTTATGTCATAACATTCATTTGACATAGAAAGATTAAATGTATTTCTCCTTCCCATTCATTCCATTTATTAAGGAGGTACCATTATATAAATATTATAGACTTGTATGTAATAACTACGAGTAAGTGAATATTTTTTTCTCTGTAACAGTTGGATTAGATATTCAGCAGAAATATAAAGTCTTTTACTTAGGACCAAAAGGATTTGGAAAGCAAATGGTGAGCAGACATGGGAAATTAAAAGGTGAATATACATCTGAAAACTGTCTGACTTCTCAAGTAGGATCAGCAGCAGCAACAATCAATAAAGGCAAGCAATAGTTCTCTACTAAATATTGAATGTGAGAGCTAGGATAGACAATAGTTAAGTATGTACGTGGTGGCAAAAGCTGGTTTGATGTTACAGAGTATATGAATTGGTTCTAAAATAGTGACTGAAAACAAATGGGTTATATTTAAATGGCTTTAATTATATAGATAGTTTAACTGCATTTTTTAAAAAATGCATGTTTTTATCTATATGTGTCCCTGTTCTGGATTTTTTTTTACTTGTATCCCTTTTTATTCTGTAAGCCATTTTGAGTCCCATCTTTGAGGGAAAGGTGGGATATAAATATACAAATATACCAGTACAGCCCAGTATAATATAAATGAAAAGGTAGTGTAATCTCACACTTCACCTCTTTCTCATTGAATTCCTTAACTTTAATGGCTCAGATCCTGCTCAGAGTTTCTGCACAGAAGCTTGTTAAAACAGATGAAATGAAAATGAAGCATTATGGAAGAGTTAGCAGATGGGAAGCATAATTGTACCTCTGTTAGCATTCAGAAAGGAATGTAAAACCCTCCTTTTCAATAGCTATTTTGAAACCTGTCTGGTGCTGGTCTCTTTTTTTAAAAAAAATGTTTTTGGGTGAGGTTCTGTTGCTGGATTGATAGTGTTTTGTTTGCTCCTACATATGCTTTTAATTGTGTACACCATTCTTATTATTTTAACCTTATTACCAGCTTCTTTTGAAAAATGGGATAGAAATGAATAAATAAGAAAAAAAATTACGTGATGGCAGCCTGATTCTGGCTGTATCTGTTTCAAATTAAATTCTGTTGATTGAAAATGCTATTTATCTGCACATAGTTTAGGTTTAAAAGTAGGCTGCGATATTCAAGATAGTTATATGGTGAAAATCTTCACCGCAGTGGCATTTTCACTTTCACTGGGATATATGTACAAAATAGAGCATTTATGCACTGGCTTTTGCTTTTTGACATTAAACTTTCAGTGCTTACATAAACAAAGATTATTTGGGTAGGTCCTTCTAGTGATCAGAAGCCTACAGTAGTTTTTTTACTGCTTAGTTTGCCTCCCCTGTTGGGTAATTATTTGAAAGTGTAACATGCAGTTGTCGGTGATAAGTACAAAATGCCAGATTTACATTTTCAGGTTTTAAAATACTTTCTACAATTAGCACATGGATACTGTAACATATGAACTTTTTATTTGTTATGAAGAAACAGAGGAAAATAATCAACAAATACTGCAGTACTGTACGATTTAGCTGGAAGTACTGGACTTGCTACAGATTAGATATATACTGAACTATGCTGAAAGTTGGCTCCTTTTTCCCATATCAATAATGTACATTTTAAAGCTATTTTAATAAATTTTTAGAATGTACTGGTAGCCAAGAGATCCTCAATAGAAATCATGGAAATAGAAAATGCAATCATCACTGCAAAAACAAAGAAATATGTGGACATGACTGCTGTGAGTTTCATTCTGTTCTGGATTTTTTTGTGATGTTTCCATGGGAGGGGAAGCTGATTTTGAATTGTCTTCTAAATTCATCTAAATTTCTCATGTAGAGAATATCACAGCATGATAATTATTTTGATATCATGAAAATAATATAATGTAATGTCTATATGCTCCTTATGTATAAATTGTTGTTTTGTGCCTTCAAGTCATTTCCAACTTATTTTTTAATTATTTATTAAAACACATATAACACATAAACAAAAACAATAATAAACAAACAACTTACATATACATACATACATACATTTCACAACAACAACAAAAAACATAAAATATGACTTCCCCTCCTTTACTTTGAATATTATACATATTATTTTTAACTTTCTTATATCTCCTTTAGTCATTTCCAACTTATGGCAACCATAAGGACAACCTATCATGAAGGTTTCTTGACCAAATTTGATCAGAGGGACTTTCCCTTGCCTTCCTTTGAGGCACAGAGAGTGTGACTTGCCCAGGGTCACCCAGTGGGTTTTCATGGCCAAGTGGGGATTCAAACCCGGGTCTCCCAATGTCCTAGTCCAACACTCAAACCACTACACCATGCTAGCTCTCTGTGTATAAATGCACAGACTATATGTATAGGGTCTGTTCCTGTGGCTGGCCTTGACTGTAGGATCTATACATGTGGATCTTGCTTTGCAGTCCATGTATGTACCTATAGGATCTGTATGGACAATACACTGAAGGCATATTGGTTGAATGGAAGCCTTGTTGCCAATCTGACTCTGCCCATACATATTACTGTATTATACATGGGTTTAGTGATATGGGCAGTACTTTTGTGGCTACAAAAGATCCATAACAAAATGCAATAGTTCTTAAGAAGGAAAAGAAAATGTCTATCTCTTTGATCAGGGAGCATAATGTCTAAAAAAAATCTTTTTCAGAAAACTTGGATGTGATTATAGTATACCTGATTGTGAAATGTACAGGTGGAAATAATGGGAATTCAGAAATGTTGCTTCATTTAGCATATGGAAAAGGATTGATCTGGGTTATTTAGTAATCCAAGTCACGACATGCCTTGTGCCTTAGAAATGGTATCAGGTTGGGTTGTTCAAATATAGAAAGGTATCTGAAATTTCAGTAATTTAACATGTGTTCCTGGTTTTTCTAGACAAAATATTAAATGAATACTAAGTAAAACTAAAAACAACAACAATGTATTATCTTTTTAAAAGGTAAAATTGGAGTTTCACAGAAATCTGACATGAAGAGGGAATCAGGGATTTCTTCATATCTCAGTGATTTGAGAAACCGGAATGCAGTGTCTGCTATTCCCCCAGTCAAACGATTAAAGGTACATAGATGCCTAAATGATATGTTATTGAGCCTTGTTAACAGAATGTCTGTATATTTATATTCAAAGCATTTGATTAATGAAATGTAGTCACTCAGGTCAAACATTTGCTGTGAAATAGACAGAAGAATAGAAGGGTATATAATGATTTAAGAATAAGATGGTGTTGCAATAATGAAAATTATCTCTGCAGGTTTTTTTAGAATAAAGTTTTATTGTAATCAGTGGAAACTACTTCCAAGTAATTTTGTTTTAGATCATGACGCTAGAGTCAATACTCATGATTAAGTAGTTTAAAGACACCAATATAACTGCCATAAAGTGTGGTAAAATATAATTTTATCACTAGTAACGTTTGCTAATTTGAGTATTGAAGTTTGAATATTAGACCAAGATAGGACATTATATATCTGTCTTATACAATTTCACTAGAATTCATTGGAATTAAAAATTGGGCAGGTAAGATGACTTGATGCATTTAGCAAATCTGGAAGAATAGCTTTTGACTTGGCTTGAGCTGTAAAAAAGAAATAGTTTGCATCTCTATAGGCTTCCCATCCATTTTTCTCTCTTGATAAGATTTGACAAAACTGTGGGTTTCAAACTGCTTTTCCCTTTCTGAAAATGTTTTCTCATTGTGGAGAAAACCATGGAAAATTGATAACAGGGAATGAAATGTAGTTAACAGAGTATAGATTATAACCAGCCTGGGCTTGCTGAGGTGCTTGCATAGTTGGAAGCTGCTGCAGACTAAATTTGTTCATTTAATTTGTATTTTAAAAAATATTATACACCTTTTCTACTGTATAAAAACACCTCTCAGGAAGTGGGGAAAATAATATTGCTGATATGTGACTTTCCCATTCCTGACAGGGTGTCAGAAATATTTATTTTCTAGTTTTATTTGCACATACATAAAGCAAACGTATTTCATCATATATGTACATTGTAATAATCTCTCTATATTTTAGATGCAGATGTCAAATAAATCTCCAAAGGTGGATCTTAGACATTTTAGTTATACTCCTAAATCTTTTCTTCCAAGATTGCCAAGGTACTGTACTATCTTTACAATGACAATCTCCTACCATTCAGATTGCTTCTTTTCTTTATTATCAACAATCACAATTGTATTTCCTGTACAAAATTAGTTTTAATTTTAATTTTCCTTGGGATTTTGTTCACTTTTATGAAGGATGGGGTATGCACAAGATTCAGAGTTCACTTTGTTGGAAGAGAGCAATGAGGCTGATACTCATGGAAGATTTGCACAGGAACTTAAAGGTTGCAAACTGAATGGTAAGTTATTAAAGGGGTCTCTGGTGTATTCTCCTGGGGATCAGTCCAGCCAAAGTTAAATACTTACCTACAGTGGGTATCAACTGGTAAAGTTATTTCAGTTGAAATCAAAGGGCTGTAACTTTTAGCTACATTATTCATCTTTCTTGGTTTAAACACCAGGAATATAAAGAATTCTTGCAAATTTTCTCTTTTCTTGATGTGTTTCCTGACACATCATGACATCACATCAAGAACATTAAGGAATTTTTAATTGAAAAATTTGCACAAATATGAGAAAAAGATAGATTTTCCTCAGAAAAAAAGTTGTATCCTATTCACCCAAACACATTTTTCTTGCATTATTTTGACAAACAAATATCCTGAAGAGCAAAAAGTTGTTGACATTTGTAAAAAAATTTAGCTAGGTCCTTCTGGGAGAAAGGTTTTGAACTTACTCATTCTTGCATGCAAAAATAAAGTAAATAAAGATTTACATACTTAATCCTACCAATGTCAACTTTTGTGATGAAGCTAAATGGTACATTTGATTATACAAAAATTATCTCAGTTTCCAAGTTAGTCCTTTGATCAGGCTTGTGATTTTCAGTGCTGTTTGTAAAGCTTATGACATCCAAATGCAGTTAATATTTTTTTAATTTAATTTTTATTAATTTTTTAAAAAATGACATTACATAACAACATAACATACTTACATACATGACTGCATCACTATGTGTATCTTTCATTACATACTCTACATTCACCTTCTCCCCTCCCCCCAATATCCAAAATATACTAACCAACAAAATCGTACATTAAATATACAATACACAAACACAATCACGTAAAATACAATGTGAACAATCTCATTATTATAATTCAACCTGATAATGTACTAGATTTATCTAGAGATTTATTGTTATCTGTTTCTTCTTCCCGATCGTTCTTCTGAATACTTCCTCTTTGTATAACTACCGTGCTTATTTCTTTCTTTTTTCCATTTTAAACTTGATTCTTTCCTCTTACTACTGATCTCTGTATTAAGAGTTTATCTCAAATAAATTTCCATCTTTTCTTTAGTCCTATATCTCGGAAGCAGGTCCAGTCATCTTCTTTTCCTCTTAGCATGGCTGTGAGTTTGCCCATATCTATTGCTTCTTGTAGTTTTGTCCGCCATTCTTCTTCTTCTGGTATGGTGTCTTTTTTCCAGTATTGGGCATAGAGCAGGGGTAGGCAACCTTTCCCCTTTAAGGGCCGAGGGACTTCAGCTCCCAGAATCCCAGGAGCTATTGGCCAACATGGGACTATTGGCCAACATGGCTGAGGCTTCTGGGAGCTGAAGTCCCTTGGCCTTTAAAGGGGAAAGGTTGCCTACCCCTGGTATAGAGTATTCTAGCCGTAGTAATCATATAGAGGGCCATTTTCATTGTTTCTTCTGAATTTTGATTTCCAATTTATTTATCATATTCAGTAGAAAGGTTCTGGGGTCTTGTTCTAATTTGATTTCCAACATTTCACCTATTGCTTTAGCTATTATGTTCCAATATTTCGGTGCCGCCTGACATTCCCACCACATGTGTATGAAGTTTGCCTCTGGTTTCTGACACTTCCAACACATTGAGTTGCCGATTTTATACATCTTATCTAGTTTGGCTGGTGTTAAGTACCATTGGTGGAACATCTTGAGATAGTTTTCCTTATAGTTTTGGCATAAGGTGAATTCGTTTGTAATTTTCCAGGATTTTTTCCACTCCTCTAACTGTATAGGTTCTCCTATGTCTTGCGCCCATTTGATCATTACGGCTTTAATTGTCTCATTTTCCAAATCTCTTTTTTTAAATATCTCGTAATATTTTAATATGTTTGTTCTCCTCTTGAAATATAATTTTGTCTATTTCATTATCCTCTATTGCAAATCCATTTAATTCTTTATCTTGCCTAAATTTGACATTTAATTGTGCAGGAACCAATTTATATTCACATTTTCCTGTTGTAGAATTTCTATAGTTTTGAAATGGTGGTTTTCCCCCGCGTCTATTTCTAATGTGTCTTTATAGCTTGTCCATTTTTCTCTGATATTCTTTGTCCTCTTATAAAAAGCTTCCTGTACTGAGATCCATAAAGGTATTTTTGTATAGTATTGTTTTTTGATCTTGTTCCATACATTTAGCAATGTTCTTCTGATTATACGATTATTAAAATCTTTATTTACAGCTGTTTTATCATACCAAATGCAGTTAATATTTTGTATGTATTTTATAGAAGATATACAGTGAAGTGGCTCGCACCTAAATTGATGTCTGTTTCCTTTACAAATACTGTATATCTGTTCCCTACAATAGTGCTGAGCACTTTACATTTAGATTTTCATACAAACTGAACAGACTTCCTAGGATTTTTTAAATTATATTATTTATATTTATCATTATGCCCAATTACAGGTTTCTTTGTTGGCAAGCAGCCTGCAACTTTAAATGAAAAAATCCAACAGACAATGATTTCAAACAAAAATCTCAAAGATTCTTTCATGAATAACTTGACAGATGCAGATAAAAGCAGTGCTTTGTTTTCAGAACCTTTGAATGTGAACTTTGAATTAGGAAATGAGGTTTGGGATGATTACGATGATGGGAGTTTAGTCCATGCTTGCAGTTTTATTGCTGATATGGAGAAAACAAAAAATTCAGGTAAAGCATGTAACATCAGTTTTTAATGTAAATCATCTCTTTTTATTTTGTGTGAAGAATGTATAATCATCTGCAAATTTCTCAATTTCAACCATAATGCACAAAAGATTAAAAAGTACTTCCAAGATTTGTTTGTTCTGTGGAGAGGGTCAAAGAAATGAAAAAAGTTAATACAGATTTTGATACCTACTCATCAAGATAAACATCAGAATTGGGGCTGTAGTATTTAAGACTGTGACTACCAGAGCTCTTCATAGTTGCTAGTCATATTTTTTCTTCAATACACTGAGTATATGGATATAAACATCAAGAATTTGGGTCCCTTTATTTGGTTATGATTCATCTGAATGATGACTTTTTTCTTTTAAGATATCTGATCATGATTCAGATGTGTTTGAATTTCACTCATAAGATGTTTCTGGCTCTTGTGTTTTAGAATCTTCTCATCTGGAATCTATAAACATGTACCTCCAAAGCGCAGGAAAAGCTACATCTTTTCCCCCAAATACACAGACAAAACCTTTTAAAAGGTATGTATAATATGGTGCCAGTAATATATACACAGTATCTAGTCTAGTTCAGGATGTTCCTGAGAAAAAGAACTTGCTAGAATAGTAGATTCTGGAACAGTAGGACAACTGGAACTTTTGAATCAAAGATGGAATCATGTGGCCTTCTAGATGTTGTTGGACTGCACTCCCAGAATTCCTCACTGTTCACTATGCTGCATAGGGCTACATAATTGGAAGCGGAAGATGGAGAAGATGCAATATTCCTGCAAAAAGAAGACCAGGAGCAGATTATGGCACAGGCCATGAATTGCTTATATCAAAAATTAGAGTAAAGAACACTAAACCAACCATCATGCTAAAAAACAACCTTATAGAATTTAAAGATAAAAACATTCTTGTGGAATTTTATGATAAGAACCTTCTAATAGAATTTAAAGATAATATAAAATAGGTTTGCCTCATTGACCAAGAGCCAGAGGAACATTGGACTGAAGCCAGGGACATTGTCAGGGAGAAATGCAAAACAAAACAACAACAAAAAAAAAACAAAACACTTGGTTGTTGTTGTTGTGTGCCTTCAAGTCATTTCTGACTTATGGCGACTATATCATGGGATTTTCTGGCAAGATTTGTTCAAACAAGGTTTGCTATTGCCTTCCCCTGAAGCTGAAACAGTGTGACTTGCCCAAGGTCACCCAGTGGGTTTCATGGCTGAGCTGAGAATTGAATCTGGGACTCCAGAGTCCTAGTCTAACACTCAAATCACTATTGACAACCAAAAAGAAAGAGAAATCTAAATGGGTGACAGATCAAACTCTTCAAACAATTAAAGACAGGTAAGAAGCAACGGTTAAAGATGACAGAAATAGACAAAATGCCACTGTTCAGCAACTTGTGCATAGGGACAAAGAGAATTACTATAATAATCAATGCAAATAAACAGAAGATGACATCAAAAAAGGAAGGACAAGAGATCTCTATCAGAAGGGACAAGAAGCCTCTTCCACAAGATCCTGAAGAACAGGAGAGGTCCCAGCAGACTGGAGGAAAGCAAATTATGTCCCCATCTTCAAAATCTCATCTCTCATCCCATCTCTTTCTTTTATAGATTTACAAGTTTGGTAGATAGAATGAATGCTGTGGATGTAGCCTATCTTGAATTTAGTAAGGCCTTTGACAAGGTCCCACCATGATATTCTTACAAACAAGCTAATAAAATGTTGGCTAGACAATGCTACTGTTAGGTGGATTTATAATTGGTTGACTGACTGAATCCAAAGGGTGCTCACCAATGGCTCCTCTTCATCCTGGAGAGAAGTAACTAGCAGGATCATTAATCAGAATGGAGACTGAAGTCAAAAAATCAGAAGAAGACTAGGACTTGGAAGGGCAGCTATGAAAGAGCTAGAAAAGATTCTGGTTTAAAGATATATCACTGCATACAATCGATTTGAGTATCAGCAGATGGCAAGCCTACATTGTCCCCAATGGTGGTGCGTGTACATGGCCGTGCCAGCATTAGCGACAGCCCCTGTTGTCCCCAGTGGTGTCATGTGCATGTGGCCATGCTGCCACTGGGGACAATGGGGGCTGTCCCTAATGGCAGTACAGCCACTTGCACGTGCCACCATTGAAGTTCTGTTGTCTCTAACGGTAGTGCGGCTGCGTGCACGCACTGCCATTGGGGACAACGGAGCTTGTGCATCTGCGACTTTTGGTATCCGCTGGGAGCGGGGGAGTTGGGAACGGATCCCCCATAGATGTCGAGGGCCAACTGTACTAAAGTTAGGATTGTTTGTGCCAGTGTATTTCTGATTTCTATGTATGGTTATAAAAGCTAGACAGTGAAGAAAGCTGATAGGAAGCAAAACTCATTTGAAATGTGGTGCTGGCAACAAATAAATGGGTTCTACAGCAAATCAGGCCTGAACTCTTCCTGGTAGTCAAGATGACTAAATTGAACTGTTGTACTTTGGATATATGAGAAGACATGATCCTCTAGAGATGATAATGCTGAGCAAAGTAGAAGGTGGTAGGAAAAGAGGAAGATTGCATTCCAGATGCATAGACTCGATCAAGGAAGTATGCAAGTATGCAAGACCTGAACAGGGCTGTTGAACCTGGAGAATTCATAAGGTTGCCATTAAGTAAAAGTCGAATTGTCTGTAGTTACCAACAAACAACAACCAAGGATACTTGCTACCAACCTGCTGGCAATTGCCCATTGCTTCGGTTTGATTCTTCAAGATTGTGCTTTGTTGGGAGCTCTACTCAACTTAAACAGAAAACATTCCGGGGTAGCCTGTTGGCTGGTAATTCACACTGGTCACCTAAGGTGATTGCAGTAGCTATCAAGATATGAAAAAGTTGTGTAAGCCCAGAACTGAAATTTATATTTCTATACAATATATTCTGACCTTCTCTGGAGAGCATAGAGACAGGAACTCGAGGAGGAGGAAGACGTTTATTATTGAGAAGATTATATACTCATACATTTCTGACTTTTTGCTGTAGAACAAGATTAACATTCAAGAAGTGCTCCCACAGAATGCACACAGCTTTTCTCTAGGGTAGCCCTGAACTATTATGTATAGTTCACATCATGCTGACTTCACAGCCAGTAATGATCTTGTATTTACATAGGACCTTATCACACGCGGGCCACAAAGTGATAAGAAACCGAAATAAGAATAAATCCAATACTATACCGAAATGAACCGAAAGAGCCCCCACAATACGTAAATGGCTATCAGACGCAACTAGCATCATTGCGCAATTATCGTGCTTCCATAAAAGTGCATCCTGGATACATATTTGCTGTTCACACACAATTCAGAAAATCCCGGACATGGCCCTGCGCCGGCTTGGGAAGGAGGGGTTTGGGTGACAGCCGGCTGTCAAACACACACCTCCTTTCCAAGCCGGCGCGGGGCCGGGACTCTGAGCAGAATGGAGCCCGCGCTGGCTTGGGAAGGAGGGGTGCGTTTGACAGCCAGCTGTCAAACACACCTCTCCTTCCCAGGGTCCCGGCCCCGAGCCGGCTTGGAAAGGAAGGGTGCGTTTGACAGCCAGCTGTCAAACCCACCCCTCCTTCCCAGAGTCCCGGCCCCACACCAGCTTGGAAAGGAGGGGTGCGTTTGACAGCCAGCTGTCAAACACACCCCTCCTTCCCAGGGTCCTGGCCCCGCGCCGGCTTGGAAAGGAGGGGTGCGTTTGACAGCCAGCTGTCAAACACACCCCTCCTTCCCAGGGTCCCGGCCCCGCGCCGGCTTGGAAAGTAGGGGTGCGTTTGACAGCCAGCTGTCAAACACACCCCTCCTTTCCAAGCCGGCGCGGGGCCGGGACTCTGAGCAGAACGGAGCCCGCGCCGGCATGGGAAGGAGGGGTGCGTTTGACAGCCGGCTTGGAAGGAGGGCACACCCCTCATTCCCAAGCCGGCATGGTGCAGGCGGGGGCGGGGAAATGCTCCACAATACGTATTGGGGAAATGCTCCCCAATACGTATTGTGTGTACACATGTATTTCGGAGACTCGGGCATTGTGCAATGATTTCGGAAGTGCATTTGTACTTCCTAATGAAACCGAAATTCAAAAGATCTCAATCCGTTTCGGATTAGTTGTGGGTTTTTCGCGGTTCTGTGCGACGTCGTGTAAACACACGCAAAATTAATACATATTAGTTCCGGATTTCTTTTGGAAACTTTCTGCTTTGAACCCCGTGTGATAAGGTCCATACTTGGATTTTGGCTGAACAGAGGACCTATACATATTCTGTACCATGTTAAATTAGATATTCTCAATCATTAGTGTATCTTGTACATAAGAGCCAGTATAGTGTTTGAGCATTGGACTACAACTCTGGAGACCAGGATGAAATTCCCACTCAGCCATGGAAACTCACTGGTTACCTGAGTAGAAAATCATACTCTAACCCTCAGAGAAATGGAAAAGGCAACCACCACCACCACCCTGAACAAATCTTGCCAAGAAAACCATGATAGGGTCACCATAAGTTGGAAATGACTTGAAAGCACACAACAATCTTATACATAAATTCTCTTCAGAAATGTCCTAAATGTAGAGAAACAGAAGAGAATATTGTTACAACTAACTATGATATATGCATTTTATATGTTCAGACTGAAAGTGCTGTGAAATGATGCTGATCTTATTATAGCAGTGGGTTACCACCATTTAAAACTATTTTAATGTTCACTTTTTGATTTTATTTCTGAGTGTTTAAGTGCTTGGATTCTCTGTCTTTTCCTTTTTTTTTAGATTTTCTGTATTTAAAGAGAAACCCAATGTCTGCCTGCAGAACTCTGATTCTCCTACATTGACTCCACCAACAGATATGAAATCTCTTGCAGAACGTGGAAATAAAAATGTTGTAAATGAAAATAGATATGATAATGTTAGCCCAAAGGTAAGCAGCATACATGCATGTAAACATATATTTTGTGTTTAGAGAGCCAGCATGGTGAGGTACTTTGAGCATCAGACTATGACTCTGGAGACCAGGGTTTGAATCCACACTGAGCCATGGAAACCCACTGGGTGACCTTGGGTAAGTCACAGTCTCTCAGCCTCAGAAAACAAAGGCAAGGTCCTCTAAACATATCTTGCCAAGAAAACTCTGTGATAGAGTTGCCACAAGTTGGAAATGACTCGAAGGTACACAACAATTACAAGGATTCCATTACATGTATGTTTTTGGAAGGTTGTTTCCATGTTGATCTGCAACTTCTATCAGGTGGAGAATTTTCAAACCACAAGTTGAATGTGATCCGTTGTGCCTTGGAATCCACCTACCTCAATGCAGCATTTAGGCTTCCAAAAATATGAAATTCCCATTCTAAGCCTAAATGCGGATGGGGGGGGGGGGGTAGGGTGGTGGCAGCTGGAGACAGAAGAAATATAATTGCTTTAATTCCCCCTCCCTGCATATGATAATAAGAAGAGGCTGACAGATAAAAGAGAGAAAACAAGGATGGAAGACAGGAAATGGATGACTCACTGCCAGCTTTGCCCCTGTCCATTTTAGAGTTGAAACTTATCCACCTCAGTATGTGGCCCCAAGATACTTTCTCCAAGAAAATGCAGCTCCTAAAATAATAATAAAACTTCTCAAGTGCTCTACAAAGACCTGTATTCTGCAGTGGTTTAAAGTAAATATTTCCATATTTATAGATTCAAGGTTTCCCTGCAGGTTTCCCATTGTGCTGTAGCATTCAATAGTTTGAAGGTTAGGTATAACTGCAATCTGTGTAACAAGAATTGCTACTGCCTCAAGTTTTGAGGACTGTAGCAGTGATTCTGTTGAGTCAAATACTTAGTTACATACCCCCCTTGAGGGGCTAGTGATTCAATGGGAGGTGTAACCTGCAGTTTTGAGAGAGGCAGGTGACCCCTCCACATGCCCATTTGAACTTAATACACTGATTGACTGGGGTAAACAGACCACAGGCATTTAATGGGCATGGCTGGGAGCTCTGCTGGACTATTTGTTGATCATATAACCGTCGGGCCTCATGTCGCCTCAAACAGAACGTGCATACACCTTGTCACTCATGGTTGACGTTACATCATCAACCATAGCATGGTGTACAGCCCTTTTGTCTGGCTGCAGTATGTGTAATTGTCTACATTGTCTCTGTTTAAGCCAGTTATTTTGAAATTGATGTCCCTTTTTTGACTATTGGGTCATAGTTTGGCTTTCAAGAAGAACACAATCTTCCTCAAGAGATGAAGTATGCACAGTTTACAACAACCTCAGAAACAGTCTCGAGGTGTAACCAAGTCAGTGGAAAGGGGGACTTCTTTATCTGTAACAAAAGAATGACAAAAGAGGCTGATCTCAGGTAATGAAAAAAGATTTGTATAAATACTGCCATAGCTTAGTTTTCAGTTTGCATAATTGTATCTAAACAGGTATTCTAGAAAGGTCATATGTTCACAACTAACTGCCTGTCTTCAGTTTCCTATATGCGACTAATTGTTTTCCACTTTGGTTTTATAGAACTACATATTTGTGCTTCAGATAAACTAATCTAATTTTGTAAAGTTTGATGTAGTAAACACAGTGATTCTATTCTGCTTTCTTTTTTCTAGGCATCAGCTTTCTGATGATGATATGAAACCTTTTCTTGGAATATTTGATGGCATTTTCTAATGCCTGTAAACTAGAAACATTGCAAGTGACAAAGAATAAGCTCTCATTTTGAGGATAAGAACTTCAATCACCAAGTCAGGATTTTCTACTTTTTTTATTTATACCAGTTTATTAATAGCCAGTTTTGCCACATGGACTACACAGTAATGAGCAAAATGCTATATGCTTTACTTCAGATATTTAATGTACAATGCATCTTTAATAGATATTTAAATATCTCTGTTTATATGAGGCTGTTGTTTGTAATACTGTAGAATATAAAGCTCTTTGAATACCTTTTATTAAAGAGGATTGCTTTCAGGCCAAGTAATTTGTTTTACTCTGGCAAATAAGTATCTTTGTAATATGCATCTCCTATGTAAATACATTTGTGAACAACTCTTATGCTATCCATAGAAAAATACCTTCTTTGTTGAATTTTTATCTTTGCCAGTTATTTGCATTTAACTGACTTTATGATGCCATATATTACATGAAACAATGGGATTTGAAAATAAAAAGGAATAAACTTAGTTTGCAGTCTCTGCTTTCTTTTATGTGCTCTGAACTGAATGTATATTTTATGCACCACCAGCAAGACTATGTTAGATTCAAAGGTTCTGTTCTATGAATGGAAGATTCTTCTATACACAGAAGACTTCCTTCATGATTAAAAGAGGTCTTTCTTTGTACAGGGCTCTTCTTCCACAAACAGGACAGAAACCTTGGGTGCAGCCTAATATATTTATCAACAACCAAAAAGGGTATTGTACCTTATCAGGTATAAACAGGAAAAAAGAAAAGTTGATAAAATGGTAAAAGTAATATATTTTATAACAAGGATATCAACAATGTGTGTTAGATGCTCAATTTACATTAAAAACAAAGGTATATCATGGAAACTTTGGGGGGTTGCAGACTGTGAAAAATAGTGTGAATTCAGTCCTCTTTTAGGGTTAGGGTTAGTGCTAGGGAATCATGGGAATTGTTATTTTTCTGAGACATTGAACCTTCTTTGTCAGAGAACTCTAGTGCCACAATAAAATTCAGTTCCCATGATTCCCTAACCTTAACCCTAACCCTAAAAGTGGACTGAATTCACACTATTTTTGACAGTCAGCAACCCCCCTAAGTCTTAGATAAAGAACCTAAAATGCACACTTTAAGGATGCAACTACAGTGTGCCTTAAAAATAATAATCAATTTTTGTAATTATATAAGTCCTGAGAGGACAAAGCTCATGCCAAAGGTTTGATAGTCCTTGAATGATAGTGGTAATTCCAACATAAAGAAGATTGCAGGGATATTGTATTGCATAAATGACCCCACTGGAATTACAGGTAAAAAAAAATTGGGTGGTACATTTTTTGATTAATGGGGTTCCTAAATGATGTTAGCTTACAACAGTTGTTGCAAACTTTATGTTGGAATGACCACTAGAAAAATTAAAATCAGAATTGGTGACCACAAAAGTTGTATTAAAAATACAACTGATTAAACATTTTCTGGAATTTAAACATGACATCAAAGATCTCAAATTCTGGTGCACTGAACAAATTATTGTCTCAAATGCATTAAAATAGAGCATTAACCAGGAGGGAGACCTATTGGGTACACCAATTAGACAGTTTAATCTCCTCTGGTTTGAATGAAGAGATAAACTGGATGACAGTTATGTAGGCACATTGTATATTAAATATCCTTACAGGCATGTTGGTTCTGGATTACATATTAATGGTGATATTTGATGTATATGTATACAAACACAGCCCTTTAAGAAACATGTGTCTAAGAATTGTTTCAGTGCTGCATCTATTGTATAGAAATGGATTTGTTTGTTGCCATTGTTGTAACAGGAAATATTTATGATAATTGGTTTATCCTACAGGGATATTGAAGATTGACATTTTAGGTATGGTTCATTCTTTCTTTCTTTTGAAAGAATTCCCAGTAAATGATTACATTGTACAAGGTTTCAACAGGATTAGGACATTTTTTACCTTTGTAAATTTTTTCCTAAACACCAGGTGTGTTTCTGGTATTTTTAAGATCTGACATTTATCTACCAAACACTGCTCTGATACATAGGAGAGAGGTTGGTGAATTCTTTTGTTTGTTATAATAGCGGTAAGTTGTAAACATTTTGACAACTTGTTTTTTCAATACTCTTTTGGGTGAGAATTGAATTATAAGCATTGTGATTTATCTATAACTCCTTGTAGACAGGATACTTATTGATACCCTAGCCACTGAGGAAGACCACAGATCTAAACACGTCTGGCTGGTGATCATTTGAGACTGAATTCACAGAACTTCTGCCAAGAGATACATTGGAGTACTTATCCAGGACTATCAAGCCTTTGGCATGGGCTTTGTCCTCTCAGGACTTGTGTAATTACAAAAATTGATTATTATTTTTAAGGCACACTGTAGTTGCATCCTTAAAATGTGCATTTTAGGTTCTTTATGTAAGACAAAGAGGCAGCCACGCCTCTTTTAGGGGCAGCAAAAGGCCGCTTTAAGAGCTGGTGCCACGCCTCTTCCATGCCCTTCCAGCGCAGCATGTCTGTATACTGATGCCTGATGCCATGCACCATGTGTATGGGCGCTCAGCGTCAGGACGGCGTCAGGCTAGGGTTGGGGCAGCTGGCATATGGCTGCCCTGCCCCAACTTCATCCCCAGGCCAGCCCTTTAGGCCGATCTGCAACGTCACAAAGTTTGCATGATATACCTTTGTTTTTAATGTAAATTGAACATCTAACATACATTGTTGATATTCCTGTTATAGAATATATTACTATTACCTAACTTCTTTCTTTTTTCTAGCCTAATATATTTCCATCTTAAATAGAGAATAGCTTCTAGAATATGTCCAGGTTGCTGTGGTTTGATTTGTTTTCATCCTCAGTCTTCTCTGGAGCCAGTGGCCTCAGGAATGGTTCATAAAACAGATTGCAGCCTACTAACACTTTGCCCCATCATTATGGAATCCATTGATCAACCTAAAAAAGATTTAGATACGCACTGCTAGCCACTTAGAGACTCAGTGTGGTCCCTTTATTTGTGTTGTTTGATTTTGGTAGCAGAAAGTAAAGTCTGCTTGCTCACTAAAATAAAATTAATAGAATATAATCTTTCTACTCTACACTTTGAATAGGGGTTTTTTTTTTTTACTATTGCTGATAACTTTATTGGGAAAAAGTTATTCTCCAAGTTACTTTCTTTTTGCTCTTAAATTAAATCTTGCCCAAGGAAGGGGATTAGTAGTTATTAATGTTTTTATTTCAGTCTTAAAAGAGATTAATTTTCAAAAGATAAGTTCGAGGTTCTTTCTTATAACATTTTCTCCTTGTGTAATATTGCCTTCATTTTTCATATGCTACTCATCAATAATCTGTCCTGCATACTTTAGGGAATAGCTTCACTTTTTTTGCAATATATTTTCCACTGTTCTTTGGATTTTAAGAGGCTTTCATTTACATTTTCATCCATGGGCTGAGGGCACAATCCACAGCAGGTTCATCTTCACCACCACCCCACTTGTTTCAGGGGGGTCTGAACAGAAAATGTTTTTCTCTTGGTTTGTGCCCAAGCACACTGGCAGTAAATGTCTTCCTTTACTTTAAAGCAGAGATGAGCAGCTATGGCCCTCCACATCTTGTAAAGCTGCATCTCCCATCATCCTCAGACAGCATAGCCAGTGATGAAGGGTTATGAGAACTGTAGACCCCAACATCTGAAAGGCCACAGCTCCCTTCTTTGACAGAGTTCTTTCTGCTTTATTCATCAGAGCATTTTCTCATAGCAGATCATCTTCACACAGTGTCCTTATTTACTGTTGACAATTTCACACTTTTCAGAAGTTGAGTTTCAGAGTGCAGAAGTTCTTTCAGGAGCACTGAATCTCTAGGGCAAACTCTGTATTTCACCAGTGAAAAGGTTGGATGTATTTCTTTGTTTTTTCATTAGCTCTCTTGATTTGTCATTTTTGTTTTGCATCATTTATTCATGCTACTTGTTTATGTTTCTTTTAAAGTCTAATTTCCCTTTCATAAATTTGGTTTGGAATTTTCAATAGGAGCAAAAATCTTTTTTTTCAAAGGAAGTTTTTTCAAAGGAGCAGCCCTGGTGGCGCAAGCAGCCCTGGTGGCGCAGTGGTTAAATGCCTGTACTGCAGCCACTCACTCATAGACCACAAGGTTGCGAGTTCAATACCAGCCAGGGCTGAGGCTCGACTCAGGCCTGCATCCTTCCGAGGTCGCTAAAATGAGTACCCAGCTTGTTGGGGGGCAATCAGCTCACAGTTGTAAACCGCTTAGACATCCCATAGCGTGATATGAAGCGGTATATAAATAAGCTGCTTTTTGCTTTGCTTTGTTCTGATTGCTTACTTTTCTGGTTTTGGAGTAATTGTGATACCTGATCAAGATCAAAGGTGATAAAATACTCTGTTAGCATGGCTCCCGACAAGTATTTAGTTTATATTGACATACAGTGCTTTCCACAGAAGCTCCTCCAGTAAAATACCCTTTGAAATTAATAAGGTCACTTCTGTGCTCTCAAGTTCCCCACGTTTGACCTGCAAGAAAGTACTATGGGACCGACGTGGAGCAATGTGTCAGATGGGTGGATGTCTTCCTGTAACCATATTGATATTGATAGATGCCATGCATTATTTCTCATAGTTTTAAAAAAGTATATTTAACTTGATTTTGTTGATTTAGTTTGTGCTTTATTATTTGTTTGTCTGGATATTTATAAATCACTGTTTATCAAAAATATTGGAGTAATAAACAAAAAATATATAATTTAAAAAACAGAACAACAATAAAAGGCAGTAATGTAAACCAGTCCAATGCGCTTAAAATGGTCAGGGAAACAGAAATATTTTGACCTGGCACTGAGGTCAGCACTGTTCACACCTCTGTGTGGAGGATGTTCAGCAAACAAGGTGTCACAGCAGAGATATCTCTTTACTCATTTGTACTCCAGTGAGCAAAAGACACCTTGAGAAGAGCTTCCCTTGCAGATTTTAAGACCCTGGCTGGCCAGAATGTGCCCTCTACATTCAGGTATTTAGCTTCCAACCTATTTAGGGTTTTACAAATAAACACCAGCACCCTGAATAAGGCCAAAAGCAATCAGTGTTGTTCATTTACGTATGGTGCAATAGGTTCTAGTCTGACTACCACATTGATACTGTAGCTGTTGGAGTTGTCACTAGCTGGAGCATCTGGTTTATCATTTTCATGGGCAGTCCCAGCTACTAGACACAACATGGACCACTGTGGCCAGACTATTCCTATTAGCAAATGGTAACGGCTTAAACCAGCCTAAGTTGATAAAAGGTACTCCAAATACCAAGACCCTCTGGGCCTCTGGTGATGAAGCTGAATCCATAAATGCCCCCAAACTATTTACCTGTTCTTTCAAGGAAAGTATGACCTTATCTAGAACAGGCTGCACACCCATTTCCCACACATTCACCCAAGAGGCCTCTATTTTGTTGATCTTGAGTTTTAACTTACTGGCCATCATCCAGTCCATTACCAAGTATAAGCTCTGGTTTGGTACTTGCATGGTTCCTCTTAATTCAGATAACAAGGAGATATAGAGCTGGGTGTCATTAATGTATTATGTGCATCACATTAATAACTTTGGCTGTGGGATCACTCACAAGACGGTTGAGTGAATCAAGGGGAGTTACGCACTCATGATTGCTACAGTACAGAGTGCATAGATTAATTAGTGTCTGAAGGCATTTGTTTATTCTTTGTGATATATATTGTTTGGAACCTTGACTGGTATGTATTTTGATATGTTCTGCTATTTAAAATAATTCAGACATACTGTTAAAGTCTGTATTGGGGTATTTATCCTGTATGTGTTTATTGTTTTATACAGAATGAGTAGAGAAAGTACAGACTTGCAGACTACAGATGTTGGACTGCAATTCCCAGCAGTCTTCACCACTGGTTAAGCCAGGGGTAGGCAACCTTTCCCCTTTAAGGGCCGAGGGACTTCAGCTCCCAGAATCCCAGGAGCTATTGGCCAACATGGGACTATTGGCCAACATGGCTGAGGCTTCTGGGAGCTGAAGTCCCTCGGCCCTTAAAGGGGAAAGGTTGCCTACCTCTGGGTTAAGCTGACTGAGGTTGATGGGAATTGCAGTCAAATAACATCTGGAGTCCCACAGTTTGTCCACTCCTGACACAGAAGAAAATTCAACCAAACCAATGAGATTATCAGATTGTAGTGTATATTGTCCTGTATACTGACATGCATGTTAGAACTCCAGCCTAGCTTTCATTGATTTACCTTGAATTACTTTGATATAGAAAATATATTGATGAGTAACTTACACATCAACATTCAAGTTTCACTCTGCTCTCCGTTGGCAATAGAAGTTACAAAGTATGCAAAATTAAAGACTATGCAGAATTCTAGCTAAACAAAGTTGTGATGGTTAAAACCCAATTCTGTATTATGTCTTGAACATTATAGCAAATTGCCAGTAGAGACCATGGTGGCTTCTTGTCTGTTTTCTAGTCAAAAGGCAGATTGCTGTGTGTGAAGTCCTATGACCATATAATGGCTCCAACCATCCCACCAGATGTACAAAAACTGGAACCAGAGAAGAGCTGAAGTGGGGACAATGCTTGTTCCAAGTGCAGCGCATTCAATATATATTCCAAGATCTCTTTAAGAGATTGGAGCAGGGAAGGAGTGAAGGAGGAGAACAGGAAGCAAATAGCAGAAACTCCAGTCTTCCAGCAATAATGCAATGGGAAGAATTTCAAGACATCACTGTCACAGCCTGACCCCCAGATGCCATTAAAAATTGAAAAGATTACCTTACATATGGCAGGAGATCCTGTTGTAAAGATATTTGACTGACTGAATCCTGACTAGTAATGGAAGGAATACATACTACGTAGGTGACTGTATTGAAAATGTGTTGCGGCAGTAGGGGAAAGGGAGAACAACATCACCAGGATATGTTTTGATAATAATAATAAAAAAGAAAGGAACTCAAGCACTTAATTTTGTTTTTATTGTATTTTTTTCCTAAATAAATAAATAAGATATGGTTCTGTGATAGGATGTTTCAGAAAATCATGAAGTGTTTTTGCCAGTAAAAGCAATGCCCTTTCTTGTTAATACCAAGAAAACCTTTCCCAAAAAGTAATTTGTTGCACCAAAACAACAACAACAACAACAACAACCCTCCAACAAACTCTTGTGTCACCTCAGAGATGGTAATGTTTTATTTGGCATAAACTATTGTGGACTGGAGACTCTTCACCAGAAGCACTCATTTGACAAAATACTATATACCGGTATGTGCTTGAGTGGATGGGCCTTGGGTAAAATCCATTGATCAAGAGGAATGGAAGAAGTGCACAGCAGTGATAATTACTTTAACCGTGGTCATTAGCAAACATTCATCGTAGTATAAATGAGCTGATTAATGCATTTGGTGCTGTTTTCCACAGAGGTCTGTATCCTGGGAGGATTGGATGGTGTCCCAGCATGTCTTTTTGCTATAGAGTCTTTGAGAATAGTCTCAAGGAGAGAGCCCTAAAACAGCCAAAGTTACAAAGGCATAAATGGTGGTTTGTGTAATTCCCAATGTGTGTCCTTCGCATATCTTGAAAAGAGATGGCTATGTGCAACAAAGAGTCAATTTTACTATAATTCAGCAACACACAGTAAAGAGAAGCATCCAGCTACAGTAGAAATGGTGCAAGAGAAGATACTTAAATCATGGGTATCATTTATTTTTTTTGAACTGAAATGTAACACCACATGAGTGCTTTGTTTAGAAAGAAAAGGAATACGACAACCCAATTCTCAGGTGATATACTAGAATGCTATAGTCATTATTCAGAAGAAGATTCTATATAATTTGCATTATAACTATACTTTTTTCTTATAATGGAGTGGAGAAAACAAAATTCAATATAACAGGAGTCACATTTACCATCTTCCTGGTCCGAGGCTCTGTAATAAACTGCATGCTGATACCTGCTTTTAATTTTATTTCAACTCACTTGTATGTTTTCTTGTCCTATGCAATATATTGATTTCAAAATATAATGTGAGGTTGACAACATCAGCACCTGAACATGGGAGGAGAGAACATCTTTATTCTATTCTTGAAAATCAGGATCTCCAAAGGAATGCTGTAAAAAAAAAAAAGTTATATATTTCTTTCAGTGCTTAGACATGCTTCCAGTAATACGCTGGAGCATACAATATCACACATCAGATAAGCTAAGGAATGCAGCAGGGCACACCATTTTAACAACACGATGCAATGTTTTACTTTTAGTATTTTCTATAAAGATATTTTAAAAATTAAAAATGAAGGTCAAAGTGGTCATCAAAACCAAACTGAAAGAGGAAACTTAGTGTTTCCATGCTAGGCTATGTATTAATTGCTCTAAAGCCAATTAAAAGTAACTTTGCATGGTACATGAAACTCATTAGCCTTTCCCAGAACTGGGTTAGGAAACTCATATTGAACTTCTTAGGGGCCGTTCCCACGTACCTTTAAATTGGTTTGTGAATCGTGTTGACACCAGGTGGCTGAAGAGATTGAGGCTGAGACACACTTCCCACTATGAAGTGAATTGCAGCAAAGGCACTATTAGTTCCCACTTGTGAAAATTAGTTCCCACTTGTGAAAGTTCCCATTTGTGAAAATTCTGGGGGGGGGGGGGGGACTAGCTCCAGGGTGGTAGGGCCCTGATCCAAGCCCCTATTGGGGGCCTTTTTCCCAGCTGCCACAGGCTCTCCTTCCGGGATTGCCGCAGTTGGAGATTGGTTGCGGCTAGGGAGGCACAGCGTGTGCACTGGCAATAAAGGGCCCCCGGGGCTCTTCTCTCTGGAGGAGGAGGATGAGGAGGAAGAGGTTGAGGACAACAACAATGTGGCGCTTCTTTCCAAAGCCCAGCTGTGCCGGGGAGGCAAGGGGAGAAGAAGAAGAGGAAGAAGAGGGGTAGAGAAAGAGAGCTTGGGAGGCAAAGGCTGCTCAGATGGGTCTGCAGTGTGGCAGCTGCAGCCGCTGCGACCCTCGGTGAGGAGGCTATGGGTTGCAGGGAAGAGGATTGGGCTGCCTGGACAGGAGGGAGGCAGCCCCACATCTCTTGCTGCACTGGAGGCTGAGCAGCTGAGTGGCCCCTCAGTAAAATGCGATTCAGGTCCATTGTTCACACTTGTTGAACACGGTTCTGAATCGATTTATTCCAAAAAGACCGCCAGAAAACTACTCTTCAAAAAGTGTGGGTTTTTTGGTTTTGTGGCAGTTCAAAGCGACTCCTAACAATCGGAGGTGCTTCTGAAACTGCTCACAGTGGGAACAAGGCATATATACAGCAAATCGCAATTCGCTGTAAATCGTAGTGGGAACAACCCCTGAGGCTCCATCTGGACAACAGAAATAATGCAGTTTGACTTTGTTTTAACTGCCATGGTTCCATCCTATGGAATCCTGGGATTTGTAGTTTGCTGTGGCACCAAAGCGCTCTGACAAAGAAGGCTAAATAGCTCACAAAATTACAAATCTCAGAATTCCATAGCATTGAGCCATGGCAAACTGCATTATTTCTGTGCAGATGCTGCCTGTTACCTCTATGCTGGTGCCAGCTATTCTTTGCCTTTGGTTGAGCTCCAGCCATTCAGCCCCAAGCTGAATCTGGTGCAATTGAAAGAATGGAGGCATTATTTAAAAAGAGAGAGAATTAGTGAGAGAGGAAGGAAAGGGGGAGGGGGGAAGAAGCACAGCTCTTTCTCAAGAAACTGTATATACTTGACTATAAGTTGACCTCATGTATAAGTCAAGGGCAGGTTTTGGGGCCAAAATTATGACCCATGGATAAATCAAGGGTAAAACCTAGGGGCATATAACAAAGAATGCAAAGGACAAAGCAAAGGAAAATGATGCCAAAGAACTTAGAAATTCCAGCAGGCATAACTCTTTGTGCTCACACTAAAAGCTAGATGGATGAGAGAATACAGGGGGTCAATGCCTCTAGGACAGATTACGCTCTTGCCTTTCACCAGGGGATGGTTCCTTTTTAAAAATAAGAGTTAAAGTACATCACTTACATTGACATGTGGATATGTTGACTCAGGTTTTTGGGTCATTTTTAACTAAAATTTCCAGACTTATACATGAGTATATGCAGTATGCACACTGGACATGTCCTAGAATACTTTGGTAATATATCACTCACACTATTAGCAAACTCAGCTGGTGTGTGCTGATAGGAAATATGGCCACTGAGGGTCAAAGTAGACATTAAGAGGAATGTGCACTCCCAAGGAGTAACCCATTTTGCTGTCTGCAGTTGGATTTCTTCAGAGATACATGTCTCAGAAAATAGACTAAGTAAAACTGTGTTTACCTTCCAATGACTAATCACTCAACAAAGCATTCTAAATGTGAGCTGCATAGGCGAATGAAAGCATGTGCTCTGATAAACAGACATTTTTCATCATTTGTGGGAGCACCTTTGCAAAAATAATAAATTCTATCATTTTGTCCTAGGAAACAAGAGAGGAGGCTCCAGAATGCCTGGGAAAGTCCCACAATTTGATGAAGTTTTTCCCCCCCTAACCTCCCCCGTGGAGCACACACACACACACACACACACCGCAACACAAACCACTGAGTAACCATGGAGTTCTGAGGTTTAGAGGAAAAAAATTAAAACTGGAGGAAATGGGGAGAGGGCTTAAGCTTCTTTAAACTTACAGAACTTGAATCTAATAAGTGGGCATGGCTGACTGGGACCTGGAACAGAAGCACTCCTGCTAGTAAGTGAAAATAGAACACAAGATTTTGTTGTGTGTCCCACAAATTAGAACTAAAGCAGAGCTTCAGTAAGAAGAAACTATGAATCCAATGGTTCCAGCTCTGTCTCAGTCCAGTTGCAGTTGGGGTCACCCATCTGTATAATTTTTTAAAAGAATTATCCTCTAGATCAGTGGTCCCCAAACTTGTTTGGGCTGCCACCTTCTTTCCACTTAGGTGACAACCCTCGTGCCCACAGTGCCTATTTCGTGATATTAGGTCTACTGTTCTACTACATATTTAAAACAAGCAATCTTGGTTGCTGCTCTCTTTGCACCCAATCACCTTGGGAGCAGCAACTGAGCAGCTGTCTGAGCAGCAACAGTTGCTGTTTGATGGGCTGCTTCGTCACTCTTCCCCATGCATCCGGTCACCCTCAGAGCAGCAACCAAGCAGGCTGAGCAGTGATTGAGAAGTCTCTCACTCATGCCAGCCTCATGGCAAAGGTCAGTGCAAGCAAGAAGCATCTCAGTTGCTGCTCGGCAAGTTATATGGTTGCTGCTCCAGTAAAGGAAGGACTCTCAATTCTTCTTCACTGGGCAGAAAGGGGTGCAATAGGTGTGTGTATGGGGAGTTTATAGAGGCCACATGCTCTGGACTAGAGACTGGTGTAGACAGGGAAAGGGAGAAATTTTAACAATAGGAGCAGCTCTGAAAAGGCTCCTCCCCCTCCTTTCCAAGAGACATGTCTACACCAAACAGCTTCAAGCCCCCCTCCCCCATACAGATATTGTTTTTCTGTTACCTCTTCTCTCAGCCTGTCCAAGAAAGCTGGAGCACCAGTGTGGCTCCAACTTGCCAGTCAAGTGCCAGCAAAGCTCACAAAGCTTAAGTAGGGTTTCAGATCTGAAAGCTCCTTTTTCTGTCACTTCTTCCCCACCACCATGTGCTCTAATTCCTTGCTCCAGTCGGTCAGCCTATCCCAAAATGGTGCCACTCCAAGTCACAGAAATGATGCCCTGTGTGCAAGCTTCACAAGAGTTTCCCACCACTACTAGCAAAAGATGTCGCTAATGGAGTGAGCTCACGTGGGCAGGGGAAAAGCGACAGTTCAGTACACAAAGTGATCTGTGAGGCTTCATGTTGATTTTAAAGGACCCTGAAAAGAAGTTTCATGCAACCCATGTCCCCACCATGGATCTCAAGGCTGCTGGTTCCCCTTCTTTCAACCCCCACCACCATCCCCTTTCCCACTCACTGCCCCCCTCCTGCCCCCTTTCCCCTTCACCATCCCCCTGGATCTTTCCACCACCCCCAAGGGGGGTCGTACTGTCCACTTTAGAAATCACTGTCCTAGGTTATTGCTCCATTTAGCAAAGGGCAAACAAGAAGGCTGCTGTGTTCTCTTATCAGAGCCAGGTCTGCTGCTTTAAAATGCAAAGGATGCAACTTTGAATATTGACATCAGCTTTGGGAAGACTCTTTTAATTGAAGAAAACTAACCAAGAGGACAACTCTATGAGACTGGAATTTTGTTGTTGTTAACTGCCCTCGAGTCGATCTCGACCCATGAATGAGACATCTCCAAGACCCCCTGTCCTCCACTGCTCTGCTTAATTCCTGCAAGCCCTTAATACCCGTGACCTCCTTAATAGAATCCATCCATCTAGCATGTGGCCTTCCTCTCTTCCTACTTCCCTCCACCTTTCCCAGCATTATTGTCTTTTCCAATGAGTCTTCTGTTCTCATGATGTGTCCAAAGCATGGTAGCCTCAGTTTGGTCATTTTGGCTTCCAGGGAAGTTTCTGGTTTGATCTGTTCTAGGAACCATTTGTTTGTGTTTTTGGCTGTCCATCCATGGGATCGTCAGCATTCTTCTCCAGCACCACATCTCAAAGGAGTTGATTTTCTTCCTATCTTGTTTCTTAGCTGTCCAGCTCTCACATCCATACATGGTAACAGGGAATACAACGGCTTGTATGATTTTGACTTTTGTGCCCAGTTGTATGTCTTTGCATTTTAGGATCTTTTCTAGTTCTTTTACAGCCGCCCTCCCCATTCTTAATCTTCTTCTGATTTCCTGACTGCAGTCCCCATTTCTATTGATATTTGATCCCGGGTATGAGAATTCTTTTACTCTTTCTATTTCTTCACTGTCTAGGTTGATCTTGTGAAGGTCCTCGGTGGTCATTATTTTTGTTTTCTTTATGTTCAACATTAAGCCTGTCTTTGCATTTTCTTTGTTGATCTTCCTTAGTAGATGTTTCAGGTCTGTGAGGTTTTCTGCTAGTATTATGGTGTCACCAGCATATCTTAGATTGTTGATATTCCTTCCTCCCATTTTCACTCCTCCTTCTTCTGAGGCCAAGCCTGATTTTCTTATAATATGTTCTGCAAACAAGTTGAACAGATAGGGTGAAAGGATGCAGCCTTGTCTGACCCCTTTGCCAATTGGGAACCATTCTTTTTCTCTGTGTTCTGTTCTGACAGTAGCCTCTTGTCCTGAGTACAGATTCCTCATCAGGACTATCAAATGTGTTAGCACTCCCATGTCTTTAAGGGCATTCCATAGCATTTCATGATCTATGGCTATGCAGTCAAAAGCTTTGCTATAGTCTATAAAGCACATGCTGATTTTCTTTGGGAATTCCCTGGGGTATTCCATTAGCCATTGTATGTTTGCAATGTGGCTCCTCATACCTCTTCCTTTCCTGAATACCGCTTGGGCCTCTGGGATTTCTCTCTCCATGTATGGTTGGAGTCTATGTTGCAGAATTTTGAGCATAATTTTGCTTACAGGGGAAATCGGTGTTATAGTTCTATAGTTGCTGCAGTCTCTTGTGTCTCCCTTTTTGTGGATGGGAATGTATATTGACCACTTCCAATCTATTGGCCATTGTTTTGTTTTTCATGTCTGTTGATATATGTTGGTCAGCACTAGAGTTGACTCTCTCCGTGTGGATTGCAGCAGTTCAATTGGAATATTGTCTGTTCCTGGTTATTTGTTTTTAGTTATTTCTCTTATTGCAGTTTCCACCTTCTTTTTTTAGAATTTGGGGTTTGTCTTCATATGGCTCTTCATTCCATGAGTCCTTCATTTTGTCATCTCTTTTGTATAATTGCATCCAAAGTCTTTTTATTTCTTCCTGATCTTGAATTATGTTATTTTTATTGTCACAGAGCATCTTGGTCCTTGGTTTGAATTTTCCTTTGATTTCTCTGATCTTGTGAAACAGATCTCTTGTTCTTCCTTTTTTGTTGTTGTCTTCTATTTATTTGCATTGGTCATTGTAGTAATTTTCTTTATCTTTCCGCACAAGCTGTTGTAATGTTGTATTCATAATTCTTAGTTTGTTCCTATCTCCCTTTTGTTTTCCTTCTCTTCTTTTCTTTGTTGTTTGTAATGTTTTTTCTGTCATCCATGGTTTTTTTCTCTTTCTGTTTGTTTATTGAAAGTGTCTGTCTGCATTCTTCTTTTATTATGTCCCTGGCTTCAGACCATAGTTCCTCTGGTTCTTGGTCTATTATGCTTAGTGGTGCGAATCTTTTTCTTATGTTATCAATACATTCTGTTGAGATATTATTTAGATCATATTTTGATATAATCACTGGTTTTGTTTTCTATAGGGAATGGCAAATTGAGAGATGTGATTGTATAAAGTTATAGTAAGCCTTGAAGTATCTGGGAGCATCAGGTGATATGGTGGTCAAAAGAAGAAGAAATCCAGGAAAGCAAATGAAGCTGATAAAAAATTAAATTTATTGTCAGATTACCCCATATGGAATGTGGGTGTCTTCTAAAGAAAAGTTACTTTTTTGCCTTGTTCTGGGTCAAAGCTTGAAAATATGTTTAAAAACTGAAATTCCCAGAATCCCATCCCTCATGCTTGGGATGGGGAGCTGAAGTCCAAAAAAACAAAAACAAAAAACAAAACAAAACCTTTCTAAGTGCTGCTTTCAGGTTTTATCCAGCCCCCAGCATCCCAGCTACTTAAGAAAAAGTGAAATTCCAGTCAGATTGTTCAAGTGAGCAAGCCATGTAACATCCTATGAAGAAAAACCTTGAAGGTCACTATCCAGAGCTTCTGAGAAAATGGATCTTTTTGTAAAAAAACAACAACAAAAAAAAACATTAAAGCCTTTCTTGCTGGATTCTTAAAAGTCTTCCTGGTGTAGACAATGGTGTCATGAAACATTCTCATGGAGGAAGAAGAGATGCTTTTGCTTGGGTAAATGAAATTGTGTTTCTCTTGTAACTGTGAAACTTTCTATGAAAGGATGCACATAAGTTTCAAAATATGAAGGCAGCTTGGAACTGCAAATAGATATGATAGATTTGCTACTCCCCCACCTATTTAAAGGCAAAACCTATTTATGAGGCTTTATTAAGTGCAAATAATTCCCAGAGCTTCAGCAGAGAAGAAACAGCTGCAGAATGTGAGCTCATTTGCATATAAATGACATGATTTCAGCTCTGAGAGGAATATTGAAAAATATACATTTCTATACTGAAAGCCTGGTGAGCCACACATATTAAGGTCAGATCGTATAATCCCTCCGCCCCAGCTTCTGCATGTCAGTGATAGCAACAGATCACACTTCCAGACGTGTGTGGTTGGTGTCAATTTTTTTCCACTTGGTAAACGTATATTTTGAAATGTACACTAATTAAGCAATCACTTGTAAGTGTGCAAGCACACACAGACACACAGAATTTTAAAAAGGAAAAAAACAGAGCAGGCCATCTGAGCTATTTTTTAAATGCTATGGGCATCAGGAATGTCTGACAGTGAAAAATCTTTCTAGTTCTTGGGGTGAGGTATGATCTTAACACCATTACTCAAAGCCATTTTAATCACTGAAATATGGCTTTCAGGTCAGGGTGCAAAAAATGAAGGGCCATTTAGCTGAATGCTGCAAGGACTTTCTCACACCATCTGGATGTCCCACCACAATTGCACTAGTTTAAGAATGGAAGCATACCGGTTTGGCATAATTTCTTATCACACTGTTCCCCACAATAGTACATTGGTTATTGCAATGGGGTGAATGAGTGATCGCAACTGCCAACTGCCTCTTGAAACCGGCAGCTGTGGGAATGTGCACATAGCAGGTGACTTCAGGAAGGTATTGGCAGGTGTGATTGTTGCTTTTCTCCCTCCTGAAGCACAGGACTGCTGTGTGCATGTTCGCACAGCAGCCCCGCACTCTGGGAGTGAAGGAACAAGGGACTATGGCTGCTGCACAGCCTGCTGTGTGATTGCACACACAGCAGCTGGCTTTGGGAAACTGTCAGTGGTCACTATGAGGGGAAGGGAAGGAGAGGGGGAGAGGAAAAGAATCATGCCCACAACATCACGTGACTGCCTGAGAAGTGTAACTGCAGCAGAAGGGACCTATCGCACAAAGGCAGTAATGTAATAGCAGCAAGGTTTAGAGCCTATTGATGGGTTTTGCCTGTCAATGAAAAGGTGAACTACAGTAATGAATGGAATGCAAGGCAGCAGCAAGATGAATACGACACTGTGTAGTAAGTACCAGCTAAAGATGCTTTTATCCTGTTAAAATTCTGCTATCATAGCCTTGTGTGATAAAGTCCCAAGTAAAGCAAGCATTGTAGGTTTTTTGTACAGTCAGCCCTCTGTATCCATGGATTCTATATCCCAGATTCAATCATCCACAGCAGTCTCTGTGAATCACACAAATGGGTTATGTCTGTGCCTGCGCATCTAGTTCAGAAACCTCTAGTGTCATTAGGCAGAATGTCAATTGTAACTTTTTGGCAATAGCTCTGCCCATCTCTATAAAGCCCTTAGTGTTCCCGCTCTTTCTCCAGTTCCTTTTGTCCACCACAATAGCAGCTAGGAAGGAAATTTGCTCTGTTAGAGTTGCTCATTTCACTTTCAGATTGATCTAATGGCTTGAACTTAGACAATTTTTCTGGACTCTGACCACTCTTTTGGACTTTGGATTTGAGATTGTCACTGAACACTTGACCTTGGACTGCTTAACTTACCATTTTGTCTTTCAACTCTGGTTGAAAATGGCTTCATTCAAGCGATGCGACAAGTGTGGTGCCAAAATCCCCACTACTGATTGCCATGATCAGTGTGTTTTGGGTTTGGGGGAGATCTCAAGGAGATGCCTTCCAGTACGCCTTCCCCCCATTTCCAGTCATCATGAAGGCCCTAACAAAGATGAGAACGGACCAGTCCAACACCATCCTCATCACCGAATGGTGGCCGAGACAGCCCTGGTTTGCTCCCCTCCTTCATCTCTCCTGGAGGGAATATCATCAGCTTGAGTTCTGCCCCGAGCTCCTATCTCTGCACAGAGGCCTAGTCCAACACATGGACATCAAGACACTTCCCCTGGTGGTGTGGAGAATCCATCCTTAGAGGCCCTCCTGGACTCGGTACGGACTATGGGATATTAATGCCTGTAGCCTTGTCCTGTGCTCAGGCTGTGTGTGTGTGTGTGTGTGTGTGTGTGTGAATCTAGGCTGGGAACATATGGCTTTTGAATCACACACAGTGCCTAGAGGCCTCCTCCCACATGCAAATAAAATCTAAGCCAAAATAAGGAAAATACAATCCAGGAAGCAGACATCTTAAATGGCTATATGCCTCTCATGCCCCTTGTTTTGGCACCAAAGCCCCCCAACACAGGCTGGAGGAAACCAGAAATGGTTTCTAGTCCAGTCTTTTCTGGTTTTGATTTCTGGTGCCCTTGGCACTGGTAGGTTATGAACCTACTCATGGCAGGTTCCCAGGAGAGGACATTGGCCCATGTATACAACAGAGTTGTCCACCACTATGTAAACAAGCCATCAGTCTCCAGTTATCTATTTTAAGGGAACCAGCCCCTTTTCAAAATGCCTGCATCACTGGAGTTCTCAGTCATTTGGAGAATTAGAGTTCAGAGAAGTAATGCTAAGCATATGTGTATGGAGGAACTTCTATTCTGCAGCAAAGGCAAGCAGTAATGGGACTGCATGTGTGTTAATGGTTGCCTATGCCCCAGCACTGAGATCTATGAATGTATAATTTAAATATAAATTTTCCACCTTCAGCAATGGAAAAGAGTGAGGAGTGGAATTAACATTCTTCAAACTTTGCCAGGCTGACATGATGTATTCTGGAGTCAGGAGAGCTGCTGAGAGAATAAAGTCATACAAAGGAAAGATAAGGCACCAGTGTGAAGGCTGGTCCCCCCGCCCGACCATCTCTGGGGTACAATTGTCTGTGACAACCTTGTCAGGAGACCCTTGGACACTTTCTCACTTCCTGGAACAGCTTTACTGAAATGCCAGCATCCGTTGGGGATGATGGTGATAAAATGGGCATTGTGTCCTACAAGAAGACAAAGTTGGCAGTTTAGATGGTTGAAAAACAGTTTGCGATAAGCTTGTGGTTCCATAGAAATTACTCCCAGCCCCTATATTTTATTTCAGCCAATCAGAACATTCTTAAAAGTTCAGGCAGTTAATAATATCTCACATCTTTGTAGCTTAAGGGATACAGCTTTCAAAATTATTGTAGTGGGGGAACGATAAATTCCTGCACCAGAAAGGCTGCATGCCATATAATTTATTTTAGATTTCCATCTAGGGTACATTATGACACTCCACATGAAAGTCAAATTGTCCATGTAAAATGCTTTCCAGGTGATAAGTTTACCCCAAGGGTTCCAGTACAATAATAGATTCAGAGTTATATCTGGCTCTCACAATCTATAAAGACTAGTTATCAGTTTTTTGAAGGATCTGATAGGCAGAGCAGGAAAAAAACATGCAGAGGTTGGAGAGTGACATTTTTCTCATTAATGGGAGTGATGTTAGAGCCACCAGCTCCTGCTGGATTTGGCAGTAAATACTCCTGCTGACATACATTTTGGAATGCTGAAGTTCTCACTGAGTCAAAATGCATTTATCTAACCTTGTTCAGAGAGGAGTACGCACTTACAATATTTCTGCTACATAAGGTTTGCCCAAGCAGCTTTTTAAAAGTGTGGACATTTGTCCTTTGACTGGTTGCTTAATTCCAAACCATCAAAATTTAAGAATGAGATTCAGCTACAGGTTGAGTCTCCCTTCTCTGGAAATCTGAAATCCAAAATATTCCAAAATCCAAAATTGACCATATGGGTGGCTGAGATAGTGACACTTTTGCTTTCTGATAGTTCAGTTTACACAATGCACAAATGTATCATGCACAAAATTATTAAAATATTATGTACAAAATTGCCTTCAGGCTATGTGTATAAAGTGTATATGAAACATAAATGAATTTCATGTTTAGATTTGCATCTCCTCTCCAAGATATTTTATTATATATATGCAAATATGCCAAAATATTTAAAAAAACCCAAAATCCCAAAGATTTTTGGTCCCAAGCATTTCAGATAAGGGAGATTCAACCTGTAATTACTTGGTAACATAAGGATTTGATCAAAGAGAATTAGTCTCTTGTTACGGTTGGAATCAGAAAACTTTCTCCAATAGACAATGCCATGTGCATTATATTGGGTTTCCTTAAAAAATCTGGAAATTCTCTCTCCTCAAAAAGTTACATTACCATTCTATTCCAAATTTCCAGGGGTGATCACTACTTTAGCCTCTTCCAGCAAAAGCAACAGAGACTAGCATCTGATGAATCAGAACAAAGTAATCTATTATTCACAAAAGCCAAAGACAAATAAAATGTGATAGGGGGGTTGCAGACTGTCAGAAATAGTGTGAATTCAGTCCACTTTTAGGGTTAGGGTTAAGGTTAGGGAATCATGGGGACTGTATTTTATTGTGGCACTAGAGTTCTCTGACAAAGAAGGTTCAATGTCTCAGAAAAATAACAATTCCCATGATTCCCTAGCACTAACCCTAACCCTAAAAGTGGACTGAATTTACACTATTTTTGACAGTCTGCAACCCCCCTTAGTCTTTACAGTCTTTGGCTTGCCATGTGATGATTTAGCTACTTGGAACTACAAGCAATGAGCTGCATCAATCTTGTTGCTTTTTTGTTTGTTTGTTGCTTTGAGGAATTGGTTTGAGAAACAACAACAACACTGGGTAGGGGTGTTCATGCACATCAAAAAACCCAGCCAGCCATTTTTGATAGGGCTGGTTAAAACACTGTAATCCAGAGTGCCTGTACTGCAGCCACTCACTCATAAACCACAAGGTTGCAAGTTCAATACTAGTCAGGGCTCAGGCTTGACTCAGGCCTGCATCCTTCTGAGGTCACTAAAATGAGTACCCAGCTGTTGGGGGGCAATGAGCTTATGACGTAAACTGCTTAGACACTCCATAGCACAGTATGAAGCGGTATATAAGTGAAGCTGCTTTTCTTTTCTTTTCTTTCTTCTTTGTGGTCTCTGTGAATTCACACAAATGGGTTACTCCTGTGCCTGTGCAGTAACTTTGGAAGCTTCTGGAATCACTAAGCAAAACTATGTTTGCAACTTTTTGGTGGTAGCTCTGCCCACCCTTATAAAACCCCTAGCATCCCACTCTTTTCCTCAGTTCCTTTTGTCCACTGTGCCAGCTGCTTGAAAGGAACTTCGCTGTTTGGAATCGCTTGTTCTCTTCACTTTGACTTGGATTGTTGATTTCAGATTACTGACCATTATTTCGGATCTTGGACTTGACCTTGTTTGCAAATCGATCAACCCTGGGCTGGCTCTTACTTTGAATTTGCTGCACGGTTTAATTTCAACCCTGGTTGAAAATGTCGACTCACCCCTTTAAATGCTGTGAGAAGTGTGGAGGAAAGATTCCTGGATTTGACCCACACTCCTGTTGTCTCCTGTGCCTGGGCAAGGTCCAGTCTTGTGCCCAGTGCAGGTTCATGACAACTCAAGCCCTAAAGAACCAGGATAAAAGGCTTAAGGCTGCTCTGAACAAGCACACCTTAAGAGCAGTCTCTGCTCCAGCTTTGGAGTGTTTTGCTGACCCTCAGCTATCTACCTCAGGGAGTCATGGTGACAGGGAAAAGGAGAAGGAGAAGGGAAAACTCAAGGAAAAGACTTCCAAAGACAAAAAGTCCAGATCAGAGGGAGACCAGTCTCCGGACAAACCCAGGGCCAAGAAGACATCCAAATGGAAGCACTCTACCAACAGGGATTCCTCCTCCAGGCGGAAAAAAATCCTCCAACAGGTTGACCTCTAAAAGGGCTCACTCCTCCTCTCTTCAGGCAAACTCTGATCACCAAGGCAAGAGAGTCTTCAAGGCCAAGACCCTCCTACAGTCTTAGCTCCTGCTCTCTTCTTCTGGGATCACCACCGACAAAGAGTTACCTTTACTGATTCCTAAAACACCCACGGCTTCTGCTGAGACTTCTCAAGTCATCGACTTGGACTCAGCATTGGAAGGCGAGCTACAGGACCCAGAAATTCCCATCCCGACTCCCTGTCAAAGAACCTTTATTGACACAGAGCATACTCAGGGTTGAGCTCTCGAGTCTTTACGACACCATGACCAAGCCACCCTTGGGACTGAGGGCAATGCACTGCTCAAAAGGATGCCGACGCCTCTCTGTTTCAACAATTCCAGACCTTTTCTACGATTATGATATGGGCCTCTACCTCATGCCGGTTGATCCCAACTCGCTTTGACGCTGGGTGGAGCGTGTGAGATCACCTTCCCCATGCCAGCCAGTCTGTATCATGACACAGGCTAAGGTCCTCAGATCTTCTACCCAGGACCGTCCATCTGTTCCAGCCTGTCCTCTACCAACACCTCAGAGGCCTCTACCTAAGACTCCAAGCATTCTTGGTCCCCTCAATCTCAATGGTCCTGGTAGCCACATTCACAGCCATCCCAGTCACCACAATCTCGGTCTCGATCTGTCTCCCCAGCTTTGGACCTAAAAGTGCCACACTTGCCACTCGCACTCATAGAGCATGATCCAGCTTCTCCATCTGATGACGTGAAGACTTTTGCTGACCAGGTCATCCGGATGGCCAATGCCCTGGAGATTGAAGTCGTCGTCATGAACCGAGGTTCTCTGTTGTTCTTTTGATCCAGAGAGAAATTTAGCTATCCTAGACTGTAAGATTTTCAGTATAGACACATGGGAAACCAGATCTGGGTTTAAACACTATGCATGTAACATTTATTTAAGACAATCACTTTGGTATCAAGAGCTGTGGCACACACACATTCACTCAGACATACTCACGGGCCCCTTTGCTGGACAATTGATCAGTTCATCCCCGAAGAGCTGGGATGACACCTTGCCTGAGTAGGTGCCAACAAAGTGAGGCTGGTAGACCACTTCTTCTATACCTTGTTCATCTTTCTTTTGACGAAAACATGTTTTTCCGTGGTTTCCATAGTTTCAAAATATACCAGTGTCTTATCTTGTTGACATTAAAACATCCTGAACCATCACGCCAAGTTCTTATCAGTTGATGCCGCTCGGAGTGTCCAGCACACCTTGTTTGTACAAATTTTTCAAATTCCATCTGCTCTGGCCAATTCAACATTCCTTTTAATTTCTCGCTTTCAATGTCCAAATCCTTCCCACATCAATGCATTGCACACAGCCATGTTCTCTGATTTGGGACCATACAGTCAGCTCAGAACCCACTCATTCATTACATCGTCAGGACTGACGATGACACTATGAACTCCATTGAATGAAGAGTCCATGGGAAAGCCCTGACACCACTGGCCTTGGGCTTCCTGCCATCCCTTCAGAAAGCCAGGCACTCCTGGAAGACTCCAGCCATGATCGCCTGTACATCCCGATAGATTGAAAATCTTTACAGGATTGCTACCTCTTCTTCCACCTGGCTGTTTGAACATCTCAGGCCGAATTTGGCAATTGTTGAGGGCACTCAGTTGGCCTCCATCCCAAAGACTTCTATGTCTCTGGTAGATTAAGACAGCAAGAAGGTAGATGGCTTTGCTAAAAAATTCTATGCGTCTGCTGTCTTGGACCTTAAAGTTGCAAATTATTTGGCCTGCATGGGGGCATAACAGTAGCACATTATGGAGCGGATGCTCCCCTTTCTCAATGACCTACCAGGTAACAGAAAGCCACTGGGCCTAGCTCTCCAGGCCAAGGCCCACTCCATCAGAGGCCAGCAGATCATTTCGGCTCGTCATTCTGCTGACTGTGCCTTCAAGGTCCTTTCTGACTCCATGGCCCTTCGATGCTGTGCTTGGCTATGGTCTTCAGACCTTGGCCCACAGGTCCAGGCCCTGATCAAGGACATGCCCTTCGATGACTCTGAACTCTTCAACAAGGAGATGGACAAGAAGCTTAACTTCTGATACAGGATGAAGACAGCTGCATGGAAGCATGGTATGTACTCTTCATCCTATCAGACATCCCAGCATCATCAGAATGGAGGCCAGTGGCCCTGGTAGCCCTCATACCAACAGAGCCCTTACCAGTCCCAGGACCATCAATACCAGTCCCAGGGCCGGCATCGACAGCACCACACCTCACAATCATCTTCCTCTTCTAGTCACCGACAGCCTGCTCAACCTCAGTACTGCCACAGTTACAGAAAAAAAGACCCTGAGCAGGGCAAAAAGAGGTTGTGAGATGAAGTGGTGCACCTTGTCCACACACCCCTTTGGGATAGACTGAGGCCCTTTCTTAACATCTGGGCCTCGATCACATCTGACTCGTGGGTCCTTGACATTGTCTGCAGGGGCTACACCCTCAGGTTCAAAGAGCTCCATATGCTTCTTTGGAACCACACATGCTGCAAATGCAAGTCTGGGAAATGCATGCTGCAATTACTGATCTCTAGCTGCAGTGGCATCACTAGGGAGTGCAAACCACATCAGCTGACACCCAAAGAAGAAGTGACACCATTGCTCCCCAAACATATGCCTTTTGGCAGAAATGGGTTGTGGCATTCACCTGCTTCCCTTTACAATTATTTAAGAGATGGTGGGAATGGGGTGAAGCTCAGTGGAAGGAGAAAGGAGAGGCCCTAGAAATTTTTAAATTAAAATTTCAAATTTCAAAATTTTACTTTTTAAATTCTTTTTTAAAAATTTCTTTGAAAACATCACATTTTAACCAAAGATTCACAATGTATAGGTAAATACATTTAGGTTGTGCATATGATATTTTAATTTGAAGGTATAATTTTACTAGTTGTTTATGTCACAACTATTAGCATTACATTAGGTGGTATATGGGAATTATGATTTACAAGTAACATTAGTGCAAAAAAAGCATTACTAAGGATTCTGTATGGTGTGAAATGGGAGGAGGTCATTGTGTGTGGGGGTGGGTGACACCAACTCTAGGTACGCCACTGCCTGGCTGGTTCCAGACCAAAGATCTTATGCATCTGAAGTCCCTCAAAGAAACCAACTCATTTCTGAAACACATTAGAATTACTTATTACTGTTGACCCAAAGAGACGGGAAGGAATAGTGCAGAGCTATAGTCAGGGCCTGAATTATGTGGTGAAGGAGAAATGGGAGGTAGGGTCCCACTTACTGAATTTGGCCACAAGTTACTATTTCATAAGGCTACAGGAGAAGACCAAAATAACTTAAGCTCTGTCTGTGTGAATTGTCTAATTGTTCCTTGTACTTTTAATTTATTTTACAAGTTGTGAATTTGATTTTGCTGGGTCTCCGGACTGTAATAAAGAATTGAAATTGATTGAAATTGAAGTGAACTAACACAAAAGTTATTAGGGTTGTTCTCACTTAATTACCCTAAAGGCACCAGATACCAGAAGCTGAGCCAGGTCAGTTCTGGTTAGTTCTTGTATGGGAGACCACCACTGAGTACCAAGTGCTGTAGGCTATATTTCAGAGAAAGGAAAGGGACAAAACCACATCTAAGTATTCCTTGCCTAAGAAAATCCTATGAAAAAATAATGGTTGACAGGTGACTAGAAGGCACACTCAGACACTCACATACACACACAAAGGAGCTTAATATACCATTAATCCCCTTTGCAGACTGCCAGAAATAGTGCACATTAAATTGAGGCACTGCCCTGGCTCAGTGCTAGGGAGTCATGGGAATTGTATTTTTTTCTGGGACATTGAGCCTTCTCTGTCAGAGAGCTCTGGTGCCACAATAAATTACAGTTCCCATGATTCCCTATCACTGAGCCAGGGCAGTGCCTCAATTTAATGTGCACTATTTCTGGCAGTCTGCAAAGGCCCTAAATAAACCTTCTTACCTCTCCTGAATTCAGTCTTAATTCAGGTTACATCTGTATACTATCACAGGGATTTTGCTGCCGAATCTGACGCCTGCATCAATCCTGGGTCCTAGGGACGCTCCAGCAGCCATTTTCTTAAGTCAGAAAACTCTTGGTTTCGAAAAGAGGTGCGCTGAGTGCCCTTGGGCCCCAAGCTGCACTATTTCTGGCAGTCTGTAAAGGCCCTGAGTCTGAAAAAGAAATCCTGACATTTAACACAACTTAGGGGGGATGCAGACGAGGGCGTCCAAGACGCCCTGGTCCGCAGCGCCGCGGGGCCAAGGCAGCCTCACCGCGGCGCTTCCCCGCCGAATCTAAAAAGAGCGCCAAATTGGCGCTCCTTTTAGATTTAAGGGAAAGTGCACCCCAAAAGCGGCAGGCGGACTTTCCCTGACTCAAACGCTGCGGCGAGTGCGGTCGCCGCGGCGTGAGGTCAACCCGGAAGTGCCGGCCGTGCGGATGGCCGGCGCTTCCAGGGGCGACCTCAGGAAGAGGAAGGGGCGCCGAACGTGCGGCTGCCCCTCCTCTTCCGGGCCCGGAAGATGACCCAATTAGTCGTCTGCCGAGGCCCTTGAAAACTGGATTAGCCAGTTGCCTGTATTACAGAGCTCACTCCTGTATCTGAAGTGATGCCAGAGGATAATCCTCTGTTAGGGAAGGCATGTCCAGTCCAACTTTGGTATAAAGAAAACAAAGCATATCAGGGCATTACAACCATCTCTCAACAATTGGAAGCTGGATGCCAGACTGAGCCCAGTCTTCCTTGTTTTGATGAGACGTATTTCATCCCTATCTGAACTGCAGTCAAGCATTCCACATTTGCATATTTGCATATGAATTAGAACAAACATGGTGCAAAACCATGCCCTGTTTTTTGTCCTCTTTTTCCTCCTCTTCAGGCAATGTGTGAGTGGCCATCATGTTGGGAAGCTGGGAGACCACAGATCCCTCTGACCACTAGGCATTATGTCTCAGTTATGAAAATTATATGATTACTAAACCTTTTGATCAACTCCTTCTGTAAACACTGTCAGTATTTCATTGATATCATTAATTGGGGGGGGAAACCCTCTCCTGCTTGCTTGATCTCTTCTATCCTGTCTTTCTAATAGCATTTGTTTTTGCTTCTCTGCTGAGAATGATTTAAAAACATATCATCTATGCACTTACATTCCCAGTTGCTACACCAGTGGAATGAGAGATGAATCTTTGCCAGGAAACGGCATTGATAATATTGTTTATGTCCTGGCTAACATCTGAAAACAGCTGTGCTTGCATACAGATTTCAACAAGAGATTTCCAAACATATTTGCTTAAAAGGTCAAGGAGGAATACAACCCCCATGATGCACTACACACTAAGTGTTTTAATATGGCTTTCATACAGGTCTCATATTGGACATTTTCCCTTCCTAATTATGCTAACAACCTCCAGCCTGAGGCATGATGAAGAATCTTCCATCTGCTTTGGAAAAAAATGCAACAAAACAGCTCATCTTTTTTAAAAGCACATATTCCTTGTTTCCTTTCCTAATATGAGCAGTTAAAGAGGCATGTCCTGCTTTTTAAGATAAGTTTTGTTCAGCTCTCCTTGCTCTTTAAAAAACAGCATCATTTAATACTTTGAGCAGATGTAATTTCCTAGGGGTGAATAGTCCCTGCACTGGCAAAGGCAGCGGCTATTTCAAGCTGCGATTGTGTGTCATCTTGTCATCTGGTGGCCAAGGTGTCAGGGATGATGGGAGTTGTAGCTCTTCACCTCTGGCTCTAACTCACCACCTTGTTATGCAGCAGAGCTGACCAGCTTTGATCAGTGGTTGATGCTTCTTTCCCAAGCAGCAGAGTTTCAGAGAATAGGCTGAAGACCCTGACAAACTCTCCAAGCCTTCTCACTCTTCTTCCTGAGATGTCTCCAAACTTCTCCAGGAATCCTCTGGCTCTTGTATCTTCCCTCAAGACACCAGACAACTCAGTAGTCTTATATAAAAGATCTACTTTATTCTACTATATACAAAAATACTATATGCCCTACAAATCACAATCTCTACACTTCACAATATCTCCAAAACACTCCACAATGTACATTAGCAAACATTGCAATTTATAGCCATTGTTAGACACCACCCACCAGTCAGTTTCCACCCAGTGGGTGTGTACATACATCTTGATTGGTCCACATAGATCATCCCATACCTAAGACCAACCCAAGTGTTTCATCACTTTACCTTGACCACTTAATGAGTCTCAGGTGTTTACAATCTATCACAGGTATTCTCAATATACCTTCTATAACTTTGTCCTTGGCTCTCAAGGCTTCTTAATTATATTATCTTTTTCACCTGTGTAGCTTCATGATTGCTCCTGCTTAGTCACTTTGACATTCACATACATATTTTTATTTCTATTACTGTATATCCCATGTTGCTTTTTCCTTAACAATCCCCTCCGAAATAAAATATTGTATGTGTCTTACAATGTCATTCCAACCGTTTGTGTCAGTCTTTCATGTTTTTCCGCCGTCAATGCTTTTGTGAACAAATCTGCTATGTTGTGTTGTGTTTCTATATATCTCAATTCTATTTTACCCTTCTGAACCATGTTTCGCACATTTTGATATCTTACTCCAACATATTTTGTTCTGTTCTTCAAACTTTCAGTTTCAGCCATTGCTATGCATGACTGTGAATCTTCCAGAATTTCTACTGGTATCTTGTAACTTTCATTTAAATCATTCAATAACTGCTCAACCCACTGTACCTCATTTACTATCTCATTTAAAGCTGCGAATTCTGCTTCCGTCGTACTTATCGCTACATTTGTTTGTTTCCTACTTCTCCAGACTATTGGACTTTCACTGTACTTGATTATTATTCCTGTAACTGACTTCTTGTCTCCTAATTCTGATGCAAAAGAACTGTCTACATAGCAATCTAAATCTGAATTACTGTTTCTAATTATCAATTTCTTATCTAGAGTTCCTTTCAAATATCTCAATAAGTGTTTTACTGCTGTCCAGTCTTCAATTTTTGGATCATTAACTCTTCTGGACAATACATTTACAGCATATGAAATGTCTGGTCTGGTGTGGCAAGATATGAATTGTAAAGATCCTATTATACTCCTGAATAAAGTCTTGTCTTCAAAATCTCTAGTTGTTTTTTCAGATACAAAACCAGTTGTCATTGGAGCTCTTACTATTTTAGCATTTTGTAATCCACACTTTTCAATCAAATTTTCAATTTTCTTTCTCTGACTTAACAAACAATGTCCTTCTTCTGTCCACTCAACACCAATACCTAAATAAGACTTTAATAAACCTAGATCTTTTAAGACAAACTTTTCAGACAATTCTCTTTTTACTGATTCAATTTCCTGTTTTGACTTTGCTGCCACACATAAATCGTCTACATAAATCACTAACACTATGTCTCCTTTTGTATAGACGCAAGCATCTGCAATGCTCCTTTTGTATCCTAGCTTAACTAACTCGTCATTAATGCACAAATTCCATGCTCTGGCACTTTGTTTTAGTCCATACAATGCTTTTTTCAATTTATAAACTTTCTGACTACTATTTTCTTCAAAACCTTGTGGCTGCTCCATAAATATCTCTTCATCTAAACTAGCATTCAAGTAGGCTGTTTCAAAATCAAAATGCTCTACAACTAAACTTCTTTTTGCTGCTACAGCCAGAACCATTCTCAGAGTTTCTGGCTTTGCAGTTGGAGAATATGTCTTATCATAGTTCTCATACTGCTGTTGTGCAAAACCCTTAGCTACTAACCTTGCTTTATACTTAATACTTCCATCTGGCATTTCTTTCTTTTTGTACACCCACTTACAACCAATTACTTTCTTGTCCTTGGGTCTATCAACGACTTCAAAAACATCTTTATTTACCAGACAACCAAACTCATCATCATCCATTGCATCAATCCATCTTTCCTGTTCTTCTCTAGACAAACTTTCCAACTCTTCAAAACTTTCAGGCTCTTCCACTGCTAAACAAGCTCTTGCATTTGTCACAACAAACCTATCTGGTGGCTTCCTAACTCTGTGACTACGTCTGGGAATAAACACTGCTGATCTGCCTCTTTCATCCTCACTTTCTGTGCTGGGAGTTATAGTTCTATGGCTAAATCTCTTGTCCTCAGTCATTCTAGTAGTAACAGGTCTAGATTGTGTCTCATTATCTGAAGAACTATCACTGCTGCTAGTGGATACTTCTGGCTTAACTGAAACCCCTCCGTTTCCTGAAGTTGGTTCAGTTTGTGTTTCTGGCTCATTTGAATTTCCTAACCTCAAGAAAACTTCCTTATTGGCATGCAATTTGTCCCAACCGGCATGTCTCTCGAAATTTGCAGACCTAGAATACTGCACTTCCCTTCCACCTAAATGAAACTTATAGCTATTTCCTGAATACCCCAAAAACCTAAGTCTTTTACTTTTGGGTTCTCCCTTTTTCCTGAAACAAGCTGGTATGTAAACATAAGCAAACTGTCCAAAGACTCTCAAATACTTGTAATTTGGCACTCTCCCATACAATACCCTGTAGGGAATGTCTTCAATTTCAGAATGATACAGTCTGTTACTAATATGTACTGCTGTCAAAGTTGCTTCTGCCCAGAAACTATCTTTTACCTCTGCATCTGCCATCAAACAAGCAGTTATTCTTTTTATATCTTGTATTTTTTTTCTCCGCTAAACCATCTTCGTTAGGACAAGCGGGATTAGTAGTTTCATGCCTTATTCCCACCTTTTGAAACCAATTAAACAATTGATTACTTAGAAATTCTCCTCCTCGGTCAGTAACAATGGTGCCTACTCTAATATCAAATTGTCTTTCCACCATTCTCACCCATGCTTTTAAACTTTGCCCAGCGTCAGATTTGTTTTTCAATATTCTTACAAATGCAAACCTTGTAAACCTATCAACAATTACTAGGAAATATTTGCTTCCCCCTAAAGATAAACAACTAGCTTGGGCAACATCTGCATGTACAAACTGAAATGGTCTTTGAGCAATTCTTTTGGTTTTCTTGGCTACTGGAAAAGCTCTGACCTTTACCTGATTACATACAGTACAATCTAAGTGATTTTTGCATTCAGCAACTTTTAAATCTGGACACATACTGATTAACTTCTTTAAACATTTGAAACTAGCATGGCCAAATTTTCTGTGAAGTTCATGTATGCAGTCTTTGTGAATTGGACTATTGTCTATGTTATTAGCATTTTCAACCCTGTAGCTATCAATATTGTCCTCCAAAAAATAAAGTTTATCCTTTTTCAAGCCTATGCCTCGCAATTCCCCATTCAGTTTTATCTTACACATGTTCTTTTCAAAAATGACTGTGTAGTCTCTGTCTGTTAATCTGCTTACTGATAACAAATTATTTTCTAACTCCTTTACATGTAACACATCATTAAAGTTTTCCTTTAGCCCTGGAATGAAAACTGTACCCATTTGATTTACAGTACTGAGCTCTTTCCCATCAGCTAAAACTACAGCATTTACATTAGCTGATTTTCTATTACTTATCAAATTAATATTGTTACACATTGAAGATGATGCTCCTGAGTCAATTAACCATTTACAATTAGTATTTTGTTTTTCCTTAATCATGATTGCAAACCCCTTTTTATTACCACTGTCCTTCAAAAATGGAGGTTTGGACTGCTTTTGATACTGCCGCGGCTGCCATCTGCTCTCCTTTTGCTTGCTTCTTTCAGCAGCGAATTGTTTACATTGCCTCTGCAGATGACCAATCTTCTTGCAATAAAAACACCTCCGTTGCTCCCTGGTATAAGCTGCTTCTTCCCGCTTTCGTAGATCAGGTGTTGTTTGTTGTTTTGGCACAGTCCTTAAGCTTGCTGAGTCACCCTGCTCAGACTTTCTTCTCAGGTTTTCTTCCAATATCCTGGCAACAATTAAGTCTCTGTTCAGCTCAGCTTCTGGCAAATTTTGCAAGCTATTTGTAATGTTGTCCCAAGAAGAATCTAGCGATTCCAGTAAAATGTAACACTGCTGCTCTTTGCTAATTTTCACTCCTCTCAGTTCAGCTTGCACAAATAAATCTTGCATTGTTTTTAAATGTTCTATCACACACTGTCCTTTCGTCATCTTTTGTCTGTAAATTCTTTTAGACCAAAGCATTTTTGCAAACGCAGTTGAAGGTGTGTGTAATCTCTGCAAAGTATCCCACACATCCTTGGCGGACACTTTATCTCTTACGTCGTTAATCAAGTCTTCTTCTAGCATGAGATAAAGACATGCTTTTGCTTTAGCGTCTCTTTCTTGAGTGCCTGCATCAGCATCAGCTGCCAGCCCTGATTCAACTGGCGACCACAGAGACTCCTTTATGAGTAGAGATTGGGCATATATTTTCCAGGTAGAGTAGTTATTTCTATTTAATTTACTAAACTTTAGGATCTCCATCTTAATTTGTGCAGTGACTCAATTTGACACAGTCCCTCTGAGTATGCACAGCAGACAAAAAACAAAATGATTTACTCACAAGGCTCCACAAAACCTTCTTCCACTCTCTGGAACTTTCAGCTTCTGTGGATGCTGGTTGCTCTAGTATCTGGGCCCATAACCCTTGTCAGGGATGATGGGAGTTGTAGCTCTTCACCTCTGGCTCTAACTCACCACCTTGTTATGCAGCAGAGCTGACCAGCTTTGATCAGTGGTTGATGCTTCTTTCCCAAGCAGCAGAGTTTCAGAGAATAGGCTGAAGACCCTGACAAACTCTCCAAGCCTTCTCACTCTTCTTCCTGAGATGTCTCCAAACTTCTCCAGGAATCCTCTGGCTCTTGTATCTTCCCTCAAGACACCAGACAACTCAGTAGTCTTATATAAAAGATCTACTTTATTCTACTATATACAAAAATACTATATGCCCTACAAATCACAATCTCTACACTTCACAATATCTCCAAAACACTCCACAATGTACATTAGCAAACATTGCAATTTATAGCCATTGTTAGACACCACCCACCAGTCAGTTTCCACCCAGTGGGTGTGTACATACATCTTGATTGGTCCACATAGATCATCCCATACCTAAGACCAACCCAAGTGTTTCATCACTTTACCTTGACCACTTAATGAGTCTCAGGTGTTTGCAATCTATCACAGGTATTCTCAATATACCTTCTATAACTTTGTCCTTGGCTCTCAAGGCTTCTTAATTATATTATCTTTTTCACCTGTGTAGCTTCATGATTGCTCCTGCTTAGTCACTTTGACATTCACATACATATTTTTATTTCTATTACTGTATATCCCATGTTGCTTTTTCCTTAACACAAGGTTCTAGTGAACAGCTTCTCTGTACTTAGATGGGCTTGTCCTCAGATGGCATACTCTCCAACTGTGCTGATTTGGCAGGGACAGGCCCAATTAATCCTCTGTTGTCCTGCTTTTTCAGCTTCTTTTAAAATGTCCCAGTATACTTCTCCTCCTCCGGCTTTCTCCCTTTCTTCTTCTTCATTGTTGCAAAGTGCAAAAATAGTTTGCACTCAGTTAACTCAGCAGGGAGAAAGGAGAGGAGGAGGCAGGATCGTGCCCTTCCCAGTAGACGCAGGGGGGAAGCAGACGGCGCAAAGTGCCATTTTGGAGGCAAGAAAGAGGAGGGGCAGCCGCACGGTGGGCAGCCCCAACCCTTCCCAAAGGCATTGTTGGAGCGCTGGCCCTCCGCACGGCCGGGGCTCCGATGATGCCTTTCCGCCGCAGCGTCCACACACGCTGCAGCGGAAGAGTCGCCGAAGGTGCGCCGCCAGCCTTTTGCGGCGCACCTTCGGCAACTTGTGGAAGGAGCGCTAAAATAGCGCTCCTTTCTGGGGCGGCGAAGCTGTGCTGCGGGGCCGAGGTGTGGGGATACCTTGGCCCCGATCTGCAGCTTCACGGGGCGGCCCACAGCCGCCCATCTGTTTCCCCCCTCAGGCAAATTGCTGCAGCCTTTCCTAGCTTGTGTGTACTTCCTCATTAATACATTTTGCCATCTTAACTGCACTTGGATGTTGTTTGGCTAGGTATCCTAGTTTTCATCTGTGAAATGTTGGAGGGTATCAGATGGGAGACATTAAGTTTCCACCAGGGACCTACTCCAAGCCCCATGTGCTTGATAAAACCTGCCAGGATTTGTGTTCCTCTGCCACAGTCTCTGCATCACTTTATACCTGCCAGTCATTTCCATGTCACTTTATAGCCATGATCAAACAGTCAGCTGTACCTGGGTCATGGTCATATGCCAGTAAGAGTTTGCACCACAGGCAGGCAAACCAAGCAGAGAAAATGTGGAAGTAAAATCAGTCAATAGCCAAACTGGACTTGCTGAAGAACCACAGCAAAAGGTGTGGCCACTTTTGTTGTTTAACTGCCCTCAAGTCAACCCCAACTCATGGCGACCCTGTGTATGAGACATCTCCAAGACTCCCTGTCCTCCACTGGTCTGCTCAGATTCTACAGGCTCAGACCTGTGGCCTCTTTGAGTCTATCCAACTGGCATACATTCTTCCTCTCTTTCTCCTACCCTCTACCTTTCCTAGCCTCATTGTGGGGGGAAGCAGATGGGCAGCACGGGGCCGCCCTGGGAAGCTGCGGATCAGGGCCGAGGCATCCGCATTCCTTGGCCCCGCGGCGCAGCTTTGCCACCCCAGGAAGGAGCGCTAAAATAGCACTCCTTCTACAAATCGCCAAAGGTGCACCGCAAAAGGTTGCCGGCGCACCTTCGGCGCCTCTTCCGCTGCAGCGTGTGCGCCCGCTGCAACGGAAAGGCATCCTCGGAATGCTGGCCATGCGGAGGGCCGGCTGCTCCGACGACGTCTTTGGGAAGGGGTTGGGGCGGCCAGCTTGTAGCTGCCCCTCCCCTCCCTTGCTCTGAAGACTTCTTTGCGCCGTCTGCTTAGGCCCTGTCTTTTCTGATGATTCATGTCTTCTCATGATGTGGTCAAAGAAAGAGGGGGCATCATAAGGTTTTAATTATCCCCTTTAAAAAAATTGACAGAAAGCTTATTTTGATTTGTAGTTGTTAATTTATCCCCATGTGGTCACCATCTAGATTTACACATTTTTCCCAGTGTTTCTTGACCCTCCAAATACCCTTATTGTAGAAGTCTGCAGATTACGCTGTAAACTACTCTTCCACTTCATGAATGATGTCATCTGTGTTGTCAAATCGGTGGCCTCGCAACAGATTTTTCATTTATGAGAAAAGAAAAAGTCACTTGGTGATGATGACACTGACAAAATTTCATCCATATACCATAATAATAGCAATCAAAATTCGGGCTAGAGTCATAGTGGATACTGCAGTTGATTGCCATGGGGATGATCTTATCCATTATCGGAGTTGTGCTGGGGAAAGGAAGGTATGGTTGTAACAAAGGGAACATATGTTACAAAAGAAGACGGGATCACTGTTTGAAAGCTATCCCGCCTTCAGTTCCCGCTGTTTCCCAGAATGGTTTGGAGAGCAGTCCAACCATTCCACAGAACCTCACTCTGCTCCTGTGCAATGCCAGGTCGGTAAAAAACAAGACCCACATCATCCAGGACCTCCTCCTGGATGAGGATGCCGACCTGGCTTGCTTCACAGAGACCTGGCTGGGAGAGGACAGCGCTGCCACATGGGCGCAGGCCCTCCCAGCCGGGTACTCTGTTAGTGAGCAGGTGAGGGGAAGTGGGCGGGGAGGCGGAGTGGCTCTAGTTCATAAGAACACCTTGACCTTGACCAGGATACCTGTCCGGAACACGACCCACTTCGAGTGCATGTACCTTAGCCTGAAGACCAGGGATAGAGTGGGGATTCTGCTAGTCTACCGGCCACCCCGTTGTCTAGCAGACTCCCTGACCGAGCTGACACAACTGGTCTCTGAGCTATTGTTGGAGACCCCTAGACTTTTAGTTCTGGGGGACTTCAACATTCCGCTCAAGACCAGCTTAACAGGTGCGGCTTGGGAGTTCATGGAGATCATGACAAACATGGGCCTATCCCAATTGGTCAATGGGCCCACACATTGTGCAGGTCATACACTCGATGTGGTCTTCAGTACGGAAAAGGAATATCCGTGGGCGGAGGTGGTAAGTACCTCCGCATTGTCATGGACGGATCATTTCCTGGTCAAGACTGAACTTAAAGCCTACTTCTGCCCCCCCCGGGGGTGGTGGACCCATTTGAATGGTCTGCCCTCAAAGGCTGATGGAGCCAATAGGATTCCAGAGAGCCTTAGAGGGTTTAATGGTTGGGAATGCCAGCGATCCTGTCGAAGCTCTGGTCAACACTTGGAACACCGATCTTACCAGGGCTATCGACACGATCGCTCCCAAGCGCCCTTGCCATCCCGCTTCAAATCGTAGGTCTTGGTGCACACCAGAGCTGAGGAGGATGAAGCGGTTTGGACAACGGCTAGAGCGCAGGTGGCGGAAGACTCAACTCTTATCTGACAGAACTCGCCATAGGACCTTTCTTCGTTCCTATCGGGAGGCAATACGTGCAGCAAAGAGAATCTTCTCCTCTGCACGTATTGCATCTGCAGAGTCCCGTCCAGCAGAGCTGTTTAGGGTGGTGAGGGAAATGACGCAGATGCCTCCTGCGCCAAATCCCTTGCTTAACCCGATGACAGCCTGCTGTGACGTGTTTAACAACTTCTTTGCAGATAAAATCTCTCAGATGAGAGCCGACTTAGATGCCACTGTTGAAACAGAGTTGATAGGCGAGGCGTCCAGCGACTCCGCCGATGTAGTTATACTGGATCAGTTCCAATCTGTGAGTACCGAGGACGTGGACAAGCTGCTTGGTAAGGTGAGGAAGACAACCTGCCCTCTCGACCCTTGCCCATCATGGCTGGCCGTCCGGGGGGGGGGGATGCATTGATGAGATTCCTTACGGATATCGTCAATGCATCCTTCAGGGAAGGACACGTTCCAACCTGTTTGAAGGAAGCGGCGGTTAGGCTGCTTCTGAAAAAACCTTCCCTGGACCCCCTGGTTATGAGTAATTATAGGCTGTGTCATTGCTGCCATTTTTGAGCAAGGTGATCGAGAGGGCGGTTGCTCTTCAGCTCCAAGCAGTCTTGGATGAAGCCGATTATCTAGACCCATTTCAAACCGGCTTCAAGACAGGCTTTGGGGTTGAGACTGCCATGGTTGCCTTGACCGACGATCTGTGTCTGAGCATCGACAGGGGTAGTGTGACCCTGTTGGTGCTCTTAGACCTCTCAGCGGCCTTTGATACAATAGATCATGGCATCCTCTTGGACCGCCTGAAGGGGTTAGGTATCGGGGGCACTGCTTTGCAGTGGTTCCGGTTCTTCCTCTCGGGTAGTACCCAGAGGGTGCTGCTCGGGGACTGTAGCTCCAGTAAGAGGGACCTCACTTGTGGGGTCCCTCAGGGAGCTATTTTGTCCCCGATGTTATTCAACATCTATATGAAGCCGCTGGGTGAGATAATACGGAGTTATGGTGCTGGGTGTTATCAGTACGCTGATGACACCCAAATCTATTCCTCCGTGTCTCATTCGTCAGCCTCGAATTCCAATGGCATCTCCTCTCTCAATGAATGTCTTCGAGCGGTAATGGGCTGGATGAGGAAAAACAGATTGAAACTGAATCCAGACAAGACGGAGGTGCTCACGGTAGCGGCCCCGAAACCAAGAATTGGGTTGCAACCTCCAGTCCTGGATGGGGTCACACTCTCTTCCAGTGACTGTGTTTGCAGCCTGGGGGTGCTTCTTGACTTGTCGCTCCTGATGACGAATCAGGTTAATGCGACGGTCAAGAGTGCCTGTTATCAGCTACGGCTGATACGCCAGCTGCGCCCTTTTCTGGAAGTAAGGGATCTCGAGACCATTGTGCACGCACTGGTAACCTCATGCCTTGACTTCTGTAATGCGCTCTACATGGGGCTACCACTGTACTTGGTTCGGAAGCTTCAGTTAGTCCAAAACATGGCAGCCAGACTTATCTCTGGAACATCTAGGAGGGACCACATTACTCCTGTTTTGAGGTCCCTCCACTGGCTGCCTATCAGCTTCTGGGCCCAGTACAAGGTGTTGGTTATTACCTTTAAAGCCCTAAATGGCTTGGGTGCAAGCTATCTCAGGGAACGCCTCCTTCCATATAATCCTCCCCATGCTCTCTGGTCCTCTGGGAGGAATTTGCTGCATCCTCAAAAATCTAGGCTGGCGGCGACCTCCCAGAGGGCCTTTTCTATCGTCGCCCCCAAACTCTGGAATGACCTGCCGGACGAGATTCGTCAGCCGACATCTTTAGACAGCTTCAAGAAAGCTGTCAAGACGGATCTCTTCCGGCAGGCCTTTCCAGATTAATTCTCCTGGCCTTGGGCTCTTTGATCCCTGCGCTCCCCCTGTGGCCCCATCAATTGCTGATGAATGGGGAGCGCAGTTGAGTCTAATCAGGGCATTTTTATATTTTTACATTTTTTTAATATATTTTCATGTTTGTTTTATTTGTGTTGGAATGTTTATATTCCTGTTTTAATTATCTTGCCATTTAATACTGTTTTAAGGGGGTGGGTTGGGGTATGAATTTTGTTGTATGGGGTTTTAACTGATGTAAGCCACTTAGATTGTTTTCATTTAAGCGGGGTATAAATAAATTTTATTTATTTATTTATTTATTTATTTATTATTATTATTATCCAGGGGTAGACAACCTTTCCCCTTTAAGGGCCGAGGGACTTCAGCTCCCAGAATCCCAGGAGCTATTGGCCAACATGGGACTATTGGCCAACATGGCTGAGGCTTCTGGGAGCTGAAGTCCCTTGGCCCTTAAAGGGGAAAGGTTGCCTACCCCTGATCTTATCTAATCTATGAAGTTGTTTTTAATGTTGTTTTAGCTAATTGTCTGGAACTTTCTTATGTTTAATGTATAAAATTTGGATGTTAATTACTTCATTATCTGATGGAGCATTTTATAATATTGAAATTTTGTTACCACTTTTAAATATAAATTATGCGAATGGCCTTTGGCTTAAGCATTAATAAAATTGATTGATTGAACTTCCGGGTGATAATTATTACTTAATGATACCCCCTCGTAGGTTGAATAAATATGGTGACAGTGGGGGGAAGCAGACGGGCGGCACGGGGCCGCCCCAGGAAGCTGCGCCGTGGGGGCGAGGTATCTGCACACCTCGGCCCCACGGCGCAGCTTCGCCGCCCCTGGAAGGAGTGCTAAATTAGCGCTCCTTCCACAAATTGCCAAAGGTGCACCGCAAAAGGCTGCCGGCTCACCTTCGGCGACTCTTCCGCTGCAGCATGTATGGACGCTGCAGCGGGAGGTCATCCTCCAAGTGTCGGCCGTGCGGAGGGCCGGCTGCTCCAAGGACATTTTGGGGAAGGGGTTGGGGCGCCCAGCGTGTGGCTGCCCCTCCCCTTCCTTGCTCTGAAGACGGCACAAAGTGCCCTCTGCTTAGCCCCAGTATGCAGCCTTGCCTGACTCCTTGGAAACCATTCTGTTTCTCCATATTCAGTTCTCATGGCACCCTCTCCTGAGTACAGGTTACACATCAGGACTATCAAATGTTGTAGCACTCCTATTTCTTTGAGAGCATGTCATAGCTTTCCGTGATCTATGCAATCAAAGGTTTTACTGTAATCAATAAAGACCATGCAGATTTTCTTTTGGAATTTCCTGGTGTGCTCCATTATGTTTGCAATGTGATCCCTAGTGCCTCTTCCTCTCCTGAATCCAGCTTGTATCTCTGGGCTTTCTCTCTCCATATATAGCAGGAGTCTTTGCTGCAGAGTTTTGAGCATGATTTTACTTGCATAGGAAATCAGTGCAAAGGTTCTGTAGTTACTGCACCTCTCCCATGCAAAAAGGCCAATTTTTAGCCAAAAATGAAATTGAAAGCAATGTCCTGTCACTTCTGTTCAGGTATAATGGATTGTGATCAGGCACCAAAAAGCACAAGGGTGAAAACTGACCCCTGCTCTGGTGCATTTATCCACCTTGATCTATAGTGATGCCCACACTACATCCTAGATGCCATCCAAAGTGTATGCTATCAATGGTCACAGGGTGAGTTCAGTTTTGATACTGCACAAGCAGTGGGGTGGGGGACTTTGAATCCATGTTCCATTTTTATTTTTGACAACATACGTAGGCTAAAACAATTATTCTTTAACAATAAGAAATGTGTAGGTTTTCACAGTTTTAATCATTATTATCAGAGACTTCAGTCTTAGTAGTCAAAAAGTGGAATGAGGGGAGTCGTTACTCCCAGGTAAGTCGATCTAGGATTTCAGCCTAAACATACCCAGAGTATTGTTTTGTTAATTTCTTGCAGCAGGAGTAACAGACATTTGTGGGCACTGTTAAGTTGCATTTGGCACATCATTGACTGCTCCACTGGAATGTGTTGCCTCACTGGCAAGATTATACATTTGCTATGTTAATGTGAAAAAAAAAATGGGGGTAATTAGTGGGTCAGAGGGAACTGAAATATAAAGAAGAGGCAAGAATAAATGTAAAGATATGTAAAGAACATGTTGTTGTTCTGTGCCTTCAAGTGGTTTCTGACTTATGGCAACTCTAAGGCAAATCTGTCACAGGCTGAGAGTGTGTGAGTCACTCAAGGTCACCCAGTGGGTTTCCACAGCTGATTGGGGAATCAAACCCTGATCTCCAGTCATAAGTCCTAAGCAGACGGCTTAAAAGGCCATCTTGGGGGCAGGGAAGGGGAGGGGCAGCCGCACGCTCGGTGCCCCCTCCCCCTCCCGAGGTTGTCCTCGGAGCAGCCGGCCCTCCGCATGGCCGGCACTCCAAGGAGGACCTCTCGCCGCAGCCTTTCCACGCGCTGCGGCAGAAAAGTCAGCGAAAGTGCGTCGCAGCCTTTTGCAATGCACTTTTGCTGACTTGTGAAAGGAGCGCTAATTTAGCGCTCCTTTCAGGGGCAGCGAAGGTGCGCCGCAGGATCGGGGCATGGGGATGCCTCGGTCCCGCGATGCAGCTTCCCAGGGCGGCCCATGGCTGCCCGTCTGCTTAGCCCCATAGTCCATAATTAAAACCACTGTACCACTATTATTAGAGACAATTAGATCAGTGGTGTTCCCACACCAGGTGACACCTGGTCTGTGTGGGGGCTTCTAGGGAACAGGATTTCCGGCCCCAGACTTCTGGTGGGGTTTCCAGAGCAGGGGGGTGGCCTGAAAAGCCTCTGCACAGGGCCTAGTCTACCCAAAAAGGCCCTGCATGGGGGCAGGGAGCCGGCCTGGTGTCATCCCCCTTCGGGGGTGTCACCTGGTGCGGTCCGCAACTCCCCATGACACTACTGCATTAGATTATTGCTTTATCAGAGACCATTGGGGCTATGCAAACAGGCAGGAAAAGGTGACCAGAAGTTGCCTTTTCCCTAAGCTGCAGCAACCGCACTACCTGCCCTGAGGTTGCCCTAAATGGGGAAGGAGCAACCACACTGGGGGGAGTCAATGCAGGTTTTCCGAGGCTGTATTGAAGCCCCAGCAGCTGCATTACCAGCCCCAAGGGTGCTGCAAAGAGAGACAAAGCAACCACATGGGCTTACAGTGGCTCCACACCTGCGCATATGTGCAGGAAAACATCTCTGTGCACCTGCACAGGACCTGTTATAGGGTGATATACAGTCTGTGCACAAAGGTGACTGAAGTGGGGAAGCACACCAGGGCGTCAGGGATGTCCTGGGACGGAGCACCTCGGGACCGCAGCCTCCGCACCGCGGCGCTCCGGCGTCGTCCCTGAAAGGAGCGCAAAAATAGCACTCCTTTCAGAAATCAGGGAAAGTGCGCCCTAAACGCGTAGGGCACACTTTCCCTGACTTTTCCGCCGCAGCGTGTGAGGATGCTGCGGCGGGAGGTTGCCCCTGGAGCGCTGGCCGTGCGGAGGGCCGGCTGCTCCGAGGGCAACCTCGGGAAGAGGAAGGGGCACCGCTCATGCGGCTGCCCCTCCTCTTCCCTGCCTCCAAGACGACTGTGGGGGGAAGCAGACGGAGGCGCCGGAGACGCCGCCAGACGGAGTGCCGCGGGACCGCAGCCTCCTCACCCCGGCGCTCCTGCGGCGTCCCTGGAAGGAGCGCAAAAATAGCGCTCCTTCCACAAGACAGGGAAAGTGCGCCCTAAAAGCGTAGGGCGCACTTTCCCTGCCTTTTCCGCCGCAGCGCGTGCGGTCGCTGTGGCGGGAGGTTGCCCCGGAAGCGGCGGCCGTGCGGAGGGCCGGCAGCTCCGAGGGCGACCTCAGGAAGAGGAAGGAGCGCCGCGCGTGCGGTTGCTCCTCCTCTTCCGGGCCTCCAAGACGGCTCAATAAGCCATCTGCCGAGGCCCATCATTAGTCGTCTGCCGAGGCCCTGAAGTTTGGCATTCCTGTGCATCTGCACAGGATCTGTCATGAACCCACATATCATGCAAGGATTCGCTGACCTCCACTTCTCCCCAAGGAGTGGGTTCAGTAGACAGTGCCACTGTCTGATTGTGCCACCCTTGGGGTGAAGGAACAGGTTTGTCAACTGAAAAGACACTCCATCATCCTCCAAAAAACATGTCCCACACAGATCAGGGGGGTGGGGAGAGGTACATGCAAGGGAGGTTTGTGTGCACAGACTTAATACATGCAGCTGGTGCTCATGCAAGGGACATGGTCAACAGGACACATGGACAAACATTACTCCAGGAGCCCCCCCCCCAGCATGCCAGGAAGTGGTGTGCAGGTCTTATGCACACCTGCACGCCTGCACAGAAGAGGTCACAAAAGCCTCTTTCATGCAAACTGCTGTGCATGCTGACAGCAAGTGTACATCTAACTATGGGGGGAAGCACACGAGTGCTTCCAGGACGCCGCGGGACGGTGCGCTGCGGGACCGCGGCATCCGCACCGCGGCGCACTGCCGGCGCCTCTGAAAGGAGTGCTAAATCAGTGCTCCTTTCAGATGTCAGTGAAAGTGCACCCCAAAAGCGTAGGGCGCACTTTCACTGACTTTTCCGCCGCAGCGTGTGCGGATGCTGCGGCGGGAGGTTGCCCTCGGCATGCCAACCGTGCGGAGGGCCGGCAGCTCCGAGGGCAACCTTGGGAGGAGGAAGGGGCACCGATCGTGCGGCTGCCCCTCCTCTTCCCTGTCTTGGAGATGACTCTATTAGTCGTCTGCCGAGGCCCTACATGCATTTATTGTCATAACAGAGGACAGTTGCTAGGAAGCATGTGTAGAATTACAATTTGGGTTAGCATTAGGGTTACAATTAGGGTTAGGGTTCTAATATTCAAGTGCAACTGCACCAGTGCATCCACACCTGGAAGCATAGGGTGCTTTAAATTAAAGCTTGCATCATAGGGCGCATGCTCTGGATCGCCGAGTCAATTTCCTCCGCACGTGCGACAGTGCATTTATATGGCCATTTTCTGGTGCATCAGTGTCACTGCATTACATACGCACATGTGAAAGTGCGCATCTTCACCAAAGAAGCAGAAAAAAGTGGCTCCTTTTTGGAACAGCTTTTCTCGGCAAATGAGGGCTAGAAGGCATTTTCCTGGAGACTTTTAGGTGTGCGTTGTGTAAACCTACAAGTCACCCTCAAAGCACCCCTTTTTGCCCATCTGCATAGCCCCCATTATTATTTGGGTGGTAACGCAGACATCTTGGGCCTCATTCCCACTATGATTTAAAGTGAATTGCAGATCGGGTTATATGACCGTCATTTCCACTTGAAACCGGTTCCGATCCCATTGAGCTCGGCTGCAATCACAATGAAGTGAGGCAAACACAAAACCCCCACTGTTTCCTGACACTAGTTCTTTGGTGGTTCTTTTGAAAAAAATTGATTCCGAAGTGTGTTCAACAAGTGAGAAAGACAGATCTGAATCGGATCATACTGGAGGGGATGGACTAATGGCTTATCATCCTGACTCAGTTTTTGGGAGCTCTGCCATTCCCCTCCCCCCAGCGCTGCCTTTGTGCTTGTGTGACCTATGGGTGCAATAAAACTGAGGGGGGATGCAGACCAGGGCGTCGGGGACGCCCTGGTCCGGAACGTCGCGGGATCGCGGCAGCCGGACCGCAGCGCTCCTGCGGCGGCCCTAAAAGGAGCGGCAGGTGTCTAAAGGAAAGTGCTTTTACAAGACAGGGAAAGTGCGCCCTAAACGTGTAGGGCGCACTTTCCCTGACTTATCCTCCGCAGCGTGTCCGGTCGCTGTGGAGGGAGGTCATCCCTGGAGCGCCGTCCGTCCGGAGGGCCGGAAGCTCCGAGGACGACCTCAGGAAGAGGAAGGGACGCCACGCGTGCGGCTGCCGCTCCTCTTCCGGGTCTCAGAGACGGCCCTATTAGCCGTCTGCCGAGGCCCTGAGTCAGGATATATATGTCGAATTACTGAATATACAATCCATTGTTTTTGCAACTTGCCAGCATGCCGGGTGATCAGGCCGACAGCAGCTCAGTGATACAAGTAGTTGCAATACCAATGAATTGAATCTTCTATCATATATTTTTTTTAAAAAAATAGTTCCCAAGCCGAACTGCTCAAAGGGGAAATGGTGTACTTTTGAGCAGCCTGCTAAAGTTGACCCACTCTACCCCCATCCTCACTGTGTTGCCGCTTGCATCACCAATGACGCATAGATGATTGACACGCATTTTGAAGCGGCGCAAACTAGTGGGAACAACAATTGTGCCAAAAAAGAAGTGATTACAAGGAAATAATGAAAAGATCCGCTTTCATGGTGGGAACAATGGACCTTTTGGAATCGATTCACTGACACGGAGCAAAGGCGAATCGCAAACCGGTTTAAATGTAAGTGGGAACGAGGTCCTAGCATATCCTAGGGCTTGGTTTCCAGAACGTTTGCTATCTGTCACCTTCCTTTAGACACATTCCAGATTTTCAATGAACTAGACACAGTATTCCAGGTCAGCTCTCACCAAAAGCAGAACAGAGTAGCACTGCTACTTCCCTTGATTTGTACACTATACTTCTGTCTATCCAGGCTACTTGTGAATATAAAAGAATGCATTTCCTTACTGTTGTCACTGATTAAGACTGTTATTTGTTACCTTAACTTTTCCATCACTGCTATTAGCTTCCATCTTCATCTTACAAGGGCAGGATGCATTAAGAAGCCAAAAAGAAAGACAAATTAAATAATTACAGAATCCAGAGGAAAATCTCCACATTTTTTCTTTTCTTTTTTTCCCAAATAAAGCATTATTTTCAAGCTGTGTAGTACTGCAGTACTGAAAACAAAGCATGTATCTGGTGTACACTGAGATTGGTTAGCTTGGGAAAGTTATGAGAATACTAAATGATTACTAATAACACTTAATCAAGATGCTGGTAAGCCTTTCCTATATTAATGCTCTCCTTTTGAGGCTAGATTGAGTCTCACTTTATTAAAGAAAGGAAAAAGTAACTCAGGAGTAACTCTTTAATCTTCAAATAGAAAATGCAATTTTGAAAACCATTATCTTAGGAATGCAGTAATCAAACAAGTAATCACAGATGTTAAGCCTGCTTTGAATATTATTTAAAATACTTCCTGGATGAAAACAAAAATTGACAGGGCTATGTCAGCATCTGCTGGGCTCTTGCTTTGTTGAAGAAGTTGCACATATTAACAAGAAAGGTTTATTCAAATGTGTTTTCATGCTGGTGTGATTCTTTCTGAAACTATCAAAGACTCTAAAGTCATTATGTGATTCATAAATATTTTCATTTTCCATTTGTTCCTACACAGACTGTTAGGATTATACAACAAATATTATAACTTTGGTTTTAATAATCACATTCTTATGAGAACAAAACAATTTCTTCTGACTGTAAGTTGGATATCAGATTATGCAAAAGAAAAGCGAGGGAAAAGTAGAATCTGGTCCATTTCTCTTCTAACAATATAATTCAACTTTTGTCCAGAGCATGGAAAACTTACTTTTTTGGAACACAGGATCCAGAAATATACAGCCAGCCTGAATACATTCCCAAGCTGTTCTTTTATCCTACATCTACCCTCTTCCAGCCACTCTCATTATTTTACTATATGCATTTCGTTTTGTGTGTTATCCTTAATATGCTCTGTTTCATCAATATCTGTTTTATTAAAGGATTGAGGGTTGTCCTGAATGCATACCTTGATTATTCCTTTAAAATCTGGACTAAAACTTGGAGGGATTCACCACTCCATTGCCATGGAAGCCATTGTGCGCCATGGCATGAAACTGCAGCCTGTCCTAGAGATGGTGTCTCTGTTGACAGCAACCAAGAAAACTGGTTGTTGGATTTCTTGGCATATTTTGGAAAGTTTGTTTTCTTTCTCAAGCACAAGGGAAGCCCAAGACATTTGACCACCTAAGGCAAAGAACAAGATGCCCTCTTGCCACTGCAGGTGTTTTCAGGTACAAAGGCTTCCACCAGACTAACAGTGGAATCTTTCTTCAAAGTGGATAGAATCAGAGTTGGAAGAAACCCCAAGGGCCACCCAGTCTGCCATGCAAGAAGACACAATCAAAGCATTCCCAACAGATGGCCATCCACCCTCTGTTTAAAAACCTCCAAAGAAAGAGACTCCACCACTATCCAAGGCAGCATCTTCTATTGTCCAACAGCTCTTACCATCAGGAAGTTCTTCCTAATGTTTTGGAGGTACCGGTATCTCTTTTCCTGTAGTTTGAATCCTTTGCTCTTCTCTGGAGCAACAGAAAACAAGCTTGTTCCATCCTCCATTTGATATCCCTTCAAATTTTGAGACCCATTCACACTAGGTAAGGCAAGTCTCAGTTTGAGGTCTTCATGAGATACTATCCTCCACTTGAACTGAGAACACGAGATTAAGTTGGAGGTGCAAGGCAGGTTCTGCGGCACACAGCTCTCACCTTTGATAACTTGCTGGCATCTCCCAGCATCTTCCCCCAGGATCTGGTATCTCATTTTGTCCAATGGTAGGCCCTGTATACATGTGGACGTGAAATAGACCGGCCCAAAAGAATGTACAATATATAATGCTACCTTATCTGGAATCAGACTGTATCTATCTACATTAGTTCATTTTGATCAGTACTGTTGACTGATTGCCAGGATGTTTCAAAAGGTTGGGGAAGGAAAGAATTAAAATGGGAAGAGTAGGGAAGACTTAATATTAAAAGTCTTGTAGTCATGTTCTCTCTGGACCTTATCCCACGGGGGTCTAAAGCACTCGCATCCCCGTGCGATCGCGCTTCCTGTCGCCGGCTGATCCCACGACGTCGCAGGGAGACCCCGCCCATCCCTGTCACATCCTGGCCACATCCCTGTGCGATCGCGCTTCCTGTCGCCGGCTGATCCCACGACGTCGCAGGTAACCCGCTCGCATCCCCATCCCAATGCAGCATGATGCTGCATCATCCAGGCATCATCCCCATTCTTTTGAATGCCTGGTCGAAATGGGAATTACATTTCCCGCGACCTGAATGATGCTGGGATGATGCTGCTTTCTGGGTAAGGAAGCGCGAAGGGACGGGGATGCGACTGCTTCAGCCCCCGTGGGATAAGGTCCTTTGAAATGTAGCGGCTAGGAAGGGCTCAAGTGTGTCTCATCAGATGAAGAGATGTTATTAGAATTTCATCCAGAAGAGCCCCTGGGCCTGATGAAATAAGTCGATTAATCAGTGTTTAAATAATAATATTTATTTACATATTTAAATACATGTGTTAAATTTATTAATTTATTTGTTTAAATAAATGTGTGTTAAATTTAATTTAAATTTAAAATCATGATTGAAAATGCCCATTCACACAATTTTCAAGCCCCTTTTTGAGTTCACTCCACATCAATAAACATTCCTTTTTAAAATGCCTTGGAAGTTACTGAACACCTAACTACTCTTAACAGAACAGAAGAAAATGGCTATTCTACGATCTTTCCATCTTTAGGAAAAGCTTTGACCCATCATCTCTAGGCAGTGAAGCAGCCCGTCCTTTTTAAGGCACTCAATTGGTAACCAGAGGCGATGAGGAATTACATTCGGGTGAGTGAGTGGACTGATGAAGCATTCTGTCTCCTCGCAGGCGACTTCAGTGCTTTGGGGGCTAACAACTGGTGCTGCCTTACTTGCACAGCTCAATTAGCCCTTCTTTTCTGCCCAGATTTGATTAATATCAGTGGGATGTTATGCCATCTTGAGTGGATATATCGTACTCTGCATTTGCTCAGAGTCACTCTCTATTGTTTGTTATGACACAAACCAGGACTGTCTCCTCTTGAGTCTTGGATTCACTTAGATTGTTAGAAGGAAGCTTTCCAAAGTGGGTTCTAACAATCAAAGACACTGTTACTCATGACTTTAAAGTGTTTTCCCCAAGTAACAGTTTCCCAGGAAGCAGAATTCAGAGACACAGCAGTCTTATGTCAGAGCCAGCATGGTATAGTGGTTTGAGTGTTGGACTAGGACTCTGGAGATCAGGGTTCGAATCCCTGTTCAAGTATAAAATCTCACTGGGTGACATTGAGCAAATCACATTCTCTCGGCCTCAGATGATGGCAATGGCAAGTTGGCACACACACACACCCACACTTTTTCAGGAACTTGCAAAAATAAATAAATAAATAAATAAACACAACCCCATGATAGCCATAAGTCAAAAATGGCTTGGAGACACACAACAACACAAGGATCTTGTACATCTTTGAGACTAACTGTGCGACTGTGTTGTAGCATAAGCTTTTATAGACTCAGGGCCTTTACAGACTGCCAGAAATAATGCAGCTTGAGGCCACTGGCTCAGTGCTAAGGAATCATGGGAACTGTATTTTTTCCTGGGACATTGAGCCTTCTCTGTCAGAGAGCTCTGGTGCCACAAAAAACTACAGTTCCCATGATTCCCTAGCACTGAGCCAGGACAGTTAAAGTGGCCTCAAGCTGCATTATTTCTGGCAGTCTGTAAAGGCCCTCAGTCTTCTTCCTCAGGTGCATTGAGTGACCTCATGTCCAGGAAGGACCTTTATAATCAGACTATATAAACAGCCATAGAAATGTAAAACTGGTCAATATGGCGATGCGGTAACAAGTTCAGTTTCCCCGGCATAAAGCAGAGTTTCAAAAGTCTCACACAGCACACAAAAAGAAGACTTGCTGATGAAATATCATGATACATATTCAGCTGAGGTAGCAGCAGAGTAGTGAGCTGCATTGAAAGATTAGGTTCATAGTTTGGGGGTGCTCTTGGACCTAGCATTGCTCTGGGAGGACCAGGTTGCTGCTATGTCCAGGACTGCCTTTGCCCAGCTTTTCAAAGGTTGGTACACCAGCTGTGGCCACAGTGACTTGTGCCTCAATCTGCTCCTGATTAGACTACTGTAACACACTCTATATGGGGCTTCCCTTGAAAAATGCTCAGAAGCTAGTACAAAATGTCACAGCAAGTTTATTATCAGGTTGAGTGTTGGACTACGACTCTAGAGAGTAGGGTTTGAATCCTGGCTCAGCCATGTAAACCCACTGGGTGACATTGGGCAAGTCATACTCTCTCTGCCTCAGAGGATGGCAATGGCAACCCCCCCCCCCAAAGAAACTTGCCAAGAAAACCTCATGATAGGGGTTGCTTTGGGGTCGCCATAAGTCGGAAATAACTTGAAGGCATACAACAACAACAACAACAACATTTTTAGATGCCACATAACAGTTGCAGAAGAACTGGCTTCCAATTTGTTCCCGTGCCTAACTGAAAGTGCTGGTCATCTTGACCTAAAAGCCCTAAACAGCTTGGGGTCAGGATATTGAAAGACAGCCTCCTTCCATGAAAGCCTGGCTGAAATATAAGGCCTAGTAAGTGCCTGACAACTCTGAGACTACGAGACTGATGGGTACCCATGACAGGCAGCACTCCAACTGTGTGGCCCCGATCCACCGCTTCTCATATTTGTTGGCTGAGTGCCATGCTGTCCATTATGGGGATTTTGGTGAACAAGGACACCACATCGAAGCTGATTAGTATCTCTGAGGTTTTGAGTTCGAGGTTACTGATTTTTTCCATGAAGTGAGCTGAGTCCTTGATGTAGTGGTGGGTTTACCCTATATGGGTTTGTAATTGCAGGATCCAGAAGTTCCAGGTAGAGTCCTTCCATGTAGACTCAGGCAAAAGCAAACTGCTGCAGCCTCTTCTATCTCGGATGTTGCTTGGCCTCGTATGTTCAAGTTTTCATTGTGAAATGTTGGAGGGTATGATATAAGATAGCTTTGTGCAAGAGCTGGGAAATAATACTTTAAAAAAAATCTTACTGTTGTTGTTATGTGCCATCAAGTCAGCTTCAACTTATGGCGAACCTATGAATGAGAGACCTCCAAAAGTCTTGGTCACATCAACAGCCCTGCTTAGATCTTGCAAACTCAGGGCTGCAGCTTCCTTGAATCCCCAACTCACCATGACCTTTGAGAGTTGTAGTCCAAAAATAAATATTTCCCAAGCTCTGTTTTATATGGTTGGGGGTGGGGGTGGGGGTTATGTGTGCTTGTGCGTGTACATGTACACATATCAAATACATGCTTAAAATTTAAAAATAGTTTAGTGGCTGAAGGATTCATTCCATGTAACAAAGAATCTGGTTTAAAATAATAGTGAGCTGCCATCTGCTGGTAAGAAAATATAACGTGGGCAATAAAACTGGATTTCATTTCTTTTACCAGATATTTATTAAGTGGCATATTAAGAAGCACTGTTTTTCATCCTGAGAGGATGCATGCTATATTGACAGTAAGTGGCTATATCTCACATAACAGGGCATATCCTGTGTCCCCCCTGTTTCCTTGGTGTGATGTATTATGTTCTCTCACACAGAGAATTATGTTACAGATAGTGAGAAATTCAACTAAAGTAATAGGGAACGGTGTTTCTTCTGCTTTCATTCTGTCCATTTTGGCTTTGATTCTCTTGCCAAATCTAATCAAGAACAGTAGTGACCCAATGTGCTCAGGGACCAAGGTCAGCCCTACCATTAGGAATAGTGTGGTGGAGGGCAACATGTCATTAGTTATTTCTTTGTATTATTATTTTAGGGATTTTTCCTGCCAAAAAAAAAAAAGAACAACTCTTGTGGATTTTTCTGTCCAAGAGCTTTCATTGCATGGAGAGGGAACATTTGTTCACTCTCAGGCAGGAAAATCTCTTGGCCAGGCCCTGATACTGACATTACCTATTCCCTGATCTTGCCTGAACCCCTGATAAAGAGAGATTTCTGGTTCTGGCAGGGCTGGAGTGTTGCTATGCGAGTGGAAAAATGAGTGCATTGCTCCTCTAAATAAGACTGCTCTCCCCATTAAATTTTCTTTTGGTCCCCAAATTTCTAGCACTGCAGAAAGTGAGACACTGAAAATTATTCATACCTGGAACTGCTATGTTCACTTGGTAGTTTTGCTTGTCCCTTTTCTTTGGATGACTGTATTTCTGAATGCTCAGCCAAAGTTTTACGTTACTGAAACACTAAAAATTTGGGTACATGAGGAAAATCTCATTGGGAGGCCAGAATTCTTACTTGGGAGAACAATGTCCTACTAATGCCCTGGCTGGAGGCAAAAAGATGAGTCCAAAAATATAATTGCATTTTAGCATATAGGTCTTCTTACTGTTCACTCTATCCAACTGAGGAAGTAGACCATACAAAAGCTAATGCTACAACTTCTTTTGCTCAGGACGTTATCACACTGGGGTCTCAAAGCGGCAAGAAAGTGGAATGGAATCAATCCAGAACCATACCGGAATGGACCCGGCAAGACGGAAATCGTTATCAGACGCAACTGGAATCATTGCGGAATTGACGATGCAGCGATGGTTCCGCTCCGGGGACCCGTATCTCCTGTTCACACACAAGTGGAAAGATCCCTTCCACAACCCTCACTCTTCTATGGGCTTGGGCTCCGAAGCGACCGCTTCGGAGGCCAAGCTCAGGCCGGAGTTAAAGGGACAGCGCGTCCCTTTAACCCTGGCCTCACTGCATTATGGGCTTGGGCTCCAAAGCAACCGCTTCGGAGCCCAAGCCCATAGGAGAGCGAGGCCGGAATTAAAGGGACGCGTGCTGTCCCTTTAACCCCGGCCTCGCTCTTCTATGGGCCTGGTCACCGTTCGTTCGGCGACCAAGCCCATAGAAGAGCAAAGAGGCCGGGGCTAAAGGGACGCGCTGTCCCTTTAACCCCGGCCTCGTTCCACGATACATGTTCATACATACGGCAAAAGCTGCATCATTCTGGCATCATTCCGGCCGCGCAATTGTAATTCCTCAAGATACCCGGAATTCAAAAGAACTGAAATGATGCCGGAAGGATGCAGGGATGATGCAGGGAAGGGCGGGGCTATGTGCGACGTCGTGTGAACACACGGAAAAAAGAACCGGAATGGTGCAGGAATGATGCAGGATTCTTTCTGCTTTAGGGCCAGTGTGATAACGTCCTCAGTCTCAAAGGTGCTATAAGACCCCTTTGCATACTGATATTCCAGACTAACATGGCTATGTCTCTGAATTCTGTTCTTATTGCCAGTAATGGAGGGCTAGTATACACATAAGTGTTTTAATATGCACATTGCTGTGGATTTTAGCACATTCATATCAACGTTTAATTGTTTTCACTTTCCTGCATATCTATTTACATCTATTTGCCCTCCCTTTGCTGAAAATGTGCAGGCATCCGAATCCAGTGTGCATCCTTGCAGATACTCTGGTAAAAGCCGCAAAGCCTTTTTCTGCAGAGTTTGTGGAGTCCCACTCTCCCACTAAAACCCCAAATTCCTCCAGGTTGCATGTGGTGGGATCACATTCTATCTGTTTGAATAGAACGAGGAGCATTTCAATTGTGCAGACAAATCCTGATACACAAGAGAAGCATTTCAATCTTTTATAATAGGCAGAATCTCTACAAGCACGGGAAAACGCCCAAACTATGGCATCATTGGGAAGTTGGCACTGGTATGCATGCCAGATTCAGAGGGCCAGATTCAATCTCATGCCCTGAGGTTCTCTACCCAGTTCCAAAAGAGATCACATATCTCCATTTATTCATTTAGAGCAAAACAGAAGCCCCAGTAATTCCTGACTATTTCCAAGCAGATTGGGATTGATGGAAGTCTTGAGTCCAAGAAAGAAGAACTGCCTCAGTCAAAAGAGCAAGATGACCATGTTGCTGTCACTACCCAAAAAGTTCCCAATGGTTTGTGTGTTAGGTGACTGATCTTTCTGCAGAAAATGTAGGTGAATTCTGGAAGAACCATCTCCTAGCTAAGGGCATCCAATAGATGTTGTGGGGGAGTGATATGAAAGGAAAAGGAACTTCATAGCAGACAGCGTTTCTGTGTGATTGATATGCTACTTCTGAAATGAGGTGGCATTCGGAGATAAAAATGCCCTCAGTTATAAAGAGAATTGAGAAATAAGGTCGCATGAATTTAAAATCTGAAACAGAGAAATCCTTTGGGATGGCAAACAGAAAATCTGAGACACAGAAGAAGCCACCTTTACTGATACCTGATGGTAAAGCAAAAAGTATATGTGTATTCTCTATCCCCCCCCCCGTGTGTGTGTGTGTGTGTGTGTGTTTACAGGATACCACCCTTTGTTTAATAATATCTTCTTTTTTTACCTATTCGAGCTGGAAGGAATTAATAATGTTGGTTTCAGACCTGGAGGAGTTCTCCTTTGCAATTCCAGGGGGATGATGAAGTAATGGAACAATTTAGGATTCAGTGGATTCACAACCTCTCTCCATATGCCCCTGGCATGTTCCCCTTCCTTTTATCCTTTTTGACACTGAGAAAGCATATACCCTCCAACTGTCTTGATTTGGCAGGGACAGTGCTGATTAACACTCTTGTGATTAATCCCACTTTTTAAGCTATTTATAAAATGTCCCAATTTCTTTCTCCTCCTTCCCCCTGTACCCCCTTCTTTCTTGCTTATGTCAGTGACTGCAAACTGACTTGAAAGTGCAAATAGTCTTTTCTTGTAGATTCAGGCAAAGGCAAACTGCTGCAGCCTCTCGTAGCTTGTGTGTTCTTCCTCATTAATCACAGTTGCCATCCTGAGCACATTCTGATGTTGCTTGTCTACATGTGTCCTGGTTTAGATCCCGTGCAGAAACTGGATTTAAAGTGAAAACAACCCGTAAAAGTGGGTTGTTTTTCACACGACGTTTGGGGTTAACATGAACAGAAAGTAGAAACATTCCGCAAAAGTGGGTTGTTTTTCACACAACGTTGGTGTCAAGGAGAAACGATGCATCATTAATTCAAACGGAAAGTTGCCAAAAACCTGATCCTTTTTACTTTTGGGAACTTCCAAAAGTAAAAAGGAGCAGGTTTTGGCGACTTTCCATTTGGGTTAATGGGCCTTTGCAGACTGCCAGAAATAGTGCACATTAAATTGAGGCACTGCCCTGGCTCAGTGCTAGGGAGTCATGGGAATTGTATTTTTTTCTGGGACATTGAGCCTTCTCTGTCAGAGAGCTCTGGTGCCACAATAAATTACAGTTCCCATGATTCCCTAGCACTGAGCCAGGGCAGTGCCTCAATTTAATGGGCACTATTTCTGGCAGTCTGCAAAGGCCCATAGTCACATTATTTCTCCCTTACACAAACACGTCTGAAAAACAACCCACTTTTGTGTTTTTCCCCCGGATTTTTAAACCCCATTTCTGCACGATATTTAAGCAATTTGCCTGTGTGTGATAAACTCAGAGGGTATGAGACCACTAGCTGTGAAAAGATTTTCCAAAGCCTCATAGAGATCCAAGAAATCCTGTAGCCTGGGAACCATAGGACTCTGGGCAACAAGACTAAAGAACCAAAGGCTCTGCAAAATGAGAGGTCCCAGCAACAGGAAGAAATAGGTATATATGAAAAGAAAGAAGGCATATTTTTTGAGGTTAACAAAATAATTCAAGAAATATTGATAGATATGATTGAATTTACTTTCTTGACCACATCCTGGCTGCTGCCATACTGCAGAATTAATACAGTTTGACACCACTTTAACTGCCATGGCATCATCCTACAGGATCCTGCGATTTGTATTTTGCTCTGGCACCAGAGCTCTCTGACAGAGAAGGCTAAATATCTCACAAAACTATAAATCCCAGAATTTCATAGCATTGAGCCCTGGCAGTTAAAGCAATGTCAAACTGCATTAATTCTCCCATCCTGGTTTTCTTCTGTGAAATGTAGGAAGGTACGAATTGCCCCCTTCACATTTCCCCGACTTTTGATGTTCAAAATCCTCTAACCTTATGCCTAGAGAGCCAGCCTGATGTAGTGGTTTGAACACTGGGCTAGAACACTGGGAGACCAGAGTTTGAATCCCTGCTTGGCCATGGAAACTCACGGTGACCTTAGGCAAGTCACACTCTCTCAGCCTCAGAGAAAAGCAATAGCACAACCCATCTGAAATAAATCTTGCCAATAAATCCCCATGATAGGTTCACCTTAGGGTCACCATAACTCAGAGATGACTTAAGGGCACACAACAACCACCTTACGCTTTGACCTTGCACACTTAGCCAGGTGCTGTTATTTTACTTTGAACAAGTATATGGATAAAACACCACACAATTTCAGAACAATACAAATGGGATTCTCTGTTAAATGCCTTGTTAAAATCGCACAGCTCCTCCTTTATTTTATTTTATTTCATTTCATTTTAAATCCCATTGTAGCAACTTCAAAAGAGTTTCAAAGGAAAGGGGCAAGAAAAAATAGGTCAACTCTTGATTTGAAATCTGAGATGAGCTTGTATTTGTAGTGTTCCCCAGGTTTGTTTCCTCAGAGCAAGGTTGGCAGGTATGAGAGGAAGTTAAAGATTTATTTTTGGTACTACTTACCAGATGTCATGCTTGCTCTTCTGAGACAGTTGCTTTCATCTTCAACAGTATCTGTTCTAGTAGCAATGAAAAAGTGATTTTCATTCCGTTTTAAGCAGTGTAGCACATACTGTTTGCATGCCATTAAAGGTGGGGGGTAGGATTGTTTGAGAGGCTGCAGGCAGAGACTTTTGGTGTCATTTAAAAACTAAACATATTTATATCAGCTTTGTTGGTTCTGAAGAAGTCATGAAGGAATCATATATGCTAAGAGCAAGCACATTCTGTGCTGATATTTAGGTAGCCCCCAAAGTTATTTTGGGACTACAGCTCCCCAGAATCCCCCAGCTAGCATAGATTAATAATCAATCAATGGGTAGACCAAGGTTTCTCAAGGTGCCTCTGCATTGCAAAAATAATCCGCTTTGGCACCACTTTAACTGTCATGGCTCAATGGGATGGAATTCTGGGAATTGTAGTTGGCCCAAGGCCATCCAGTGAGTTTCCATGGCCAAGCAGGGATTCAAACCCTAGTCTCCTAGTGTCTTAGTCCAAAATTCCACCGACCAACTACACTTTCTACTACTTCATAGCATTGAACCATGGCAATTAAAGTGGTGTCAAAGCGGATTATTTCTGCCATGTGGGGACAGCCTCAGAGAAGAAAGCAAGATACAAAATGGACTAATGGACTGAAGGCAAGGAGAAGCACTAAGGGTTTGATTTGTCTCCTGGCCCCTTTACATCTCTCTGTCTCTACACACATGCTATTTAACTTCTGTGACTGTCCCATCCTATCGCCTCCTGAGCCAGAATGCCTCTTCTGATTGATTCTGCAGCAACGGCCATCTGTTTAACACCTGAAGACCAACGTGGAATTTGCCTAAGGTTACAAGAACTGGAGGACATGTGGGGAAGGAATGGAATTGAGTGTCTTTGATACTGCACAACTGCAACACTATGATTCCAATATAATTGCCATGACTGCATTCTATGGGATCTAGGTATTCCCTGGGATTTGCATTTTACAAAGGGACATTTAGTGCCTCCCCAAACCTCAGGATTCCATAGGATACACCCAGAGCAGTTAAAGTGGAATCATACTGCTATGACTGTGCAGTGTGAAAGAGCCCTGGGTTAAGGTGTTTGGGAAACAGAGGACGTTATCACACGGGGCAAATCTGCTGGTTAATCCACACAAATCCCAAACAGAAACTGGATTTGTGCCTCATGTTTTCACACGACGTCGCACAGAAACTGGACAGAAAGTGGACAGAAACTGGTGCTAACCGAGATCTTTTGAAATTCGGTTGTTTGGAGGAAATGCAAATGCGAAATTAAGGTAATTTCACATTTACCGTAATGTGAAAAGCAAAGGCGCATTTGGAAGCATTTCCCCGCATTTCCCCATGGTTCCGCGGGGTTTCCCATGGGTCCTCGAGGCAGTGTCTCCTTATTATGTTTACTTCCGGTTTTGCTTGGGCAACAAACCTGCCGGCCAGACATGAGCCTCTCTGCTTCGCCTTTCTAAATATATCTGTCTTTTACTAGAGAAATCGGGCCGTGGTTGATGTGGGGTTTGTGAAGGAACACAATTGGGGCCAAAACACACGGCCAAAGCAATGATGAAATGGGGAAAAGGAAGTGATGAAAACAACATCCGCCAGCCGCGGCGAGGGCTTTTCTCACTTGTGTGTGAACGTAAAATGAGCTTACTGTAATTTCGCATTTAAGGTAATTACGTGTGAAAGCCATTTGCGGAATCAAGGTTTATTTTCGGTTTATTTTCGGGATTCCTCATTTCCACTTTATTATTGCTTTGTGGCCCACGTGTGATAACGTCCAGAGAAATGTAGACAGGAAATTATTCAGGTCTCTTCTCTGAGGAGTAAGGACCAGAGCGGGTACTGAAGGCAATTAAATGGATGAAAGATTCCTCTCCCCCACCATCCTTGTCCACTTTTCCCACCCCATTGGAAATAGAGAGGACAGAGTAAAAATTAAAGGAGAAAGGGAAAGGATAGGAGATGAATAAAAATACCTCAAGAGACATGTGGTTGACAGAACAAGGGTAGGAAGCCTTTTCCATTTACAGCTGTCAGAGAAGAAAATTCTGTCTGAAATGGGAAGGCTGAGTTACAAAACCTCTAGAGCCTATAGAGTCTACATTTTGCATGAGGAATGCTGAACTATGGGACTCCTGGAGAAGAGGAAAATAGTCTTTGGGAAATCTGCAGTGGTGATTATTTGTTCATAGGAAATGATGTTAACAAAGACAAGCACCACGTCATTTCACAATCATATAATGACTGGTTCCAGTCCTGGCACTGTTATTTTGTGACTGGTGGTCTCAGTATTTTTTTAATTTTCTCAAACTAGTAGGTTGAAAAGGTAGAGAAGGAGGTTTGTGAGGTAAAGGTAAAGGTAAAAGTGTTTCCCATTGACAAGGTTGTCAAGTCGTCTCTGACCGTAGGGGGTGGTGCTCATCTCCGTTACTAAGCCGGAGAGCCAGCATTGTCAGAGACTACTCTGTGATCTTGTGGCCAGCATGATTGCACAGAATATTGTTTACCTTCCCACTGAAGTGGTACCTATTTGTCTACTTGCATTTGCATGCTTTCAAACTGCTAGGTTGGCAGAAGCTGGGGCTAGTGACAGCAGCTCACTCTATCATGCAGCACCTAGGCCTTGAACTGCCAACTTGCCAATCTTGCAATCGAGAGACTCAGCATCTTATAAACATCACACTACAAATTCTTTACAGACTTAACAGTAATGGGATCTTCTGATTCTTACTACAGTATTGCCCTCTACTTCATTGATTTTTTGGGGGGGAGGGAAGTGTGTGTGTATTCTAATTTTTGACATTAGCAGTTCATGATCTGTGCCACAATCTGCTCCTGATCTTGTTTCTACAGACAGAATGGAGCTTCTCCATCTTCTTCTTCCAGCTATGTAGTTATACAGAGAAGCTCCATTTTCTCCGTAAAAATAAGCTCAGAAGCAGACTGTGGCATGAATCATTAATTAGGTGGATTTGTAATTGGTTGACTGACTAAATCCAAAGAGTGCTTACCAATGGCTACTCTTCATCCTGGAGAGAAGTGACTAATGGGATCAACAATCAGAATGGAGACTGATGTCAAGAAATCAGAAGACTAGGGCAGCTCTGAAAGGAATAGACAAGATCCTGAAGTATCAAGATACATAATTGAATACTAAATTATAGATTATCCATACTATTGTATTTCCAGTTTCTATGTATGGTTGTGAAAGCTGGACAGTGATGAAAAAGCTGTTAGAAAGAAAATCCATTTGAAATGTGGTGCTGGAGAACAATTCTATGGATACAGTGGACTGCTAAAAAGACAAGTAAAATGAGTCCTAGAGAAAATCAGGCCTGAAATCTCCCTAGAGGCCATGATTATTAAACTGAGGCTGTCATACCTTGGACATATTATGAGAAGACATGACTCAACAGAAAAGACAGTAATGCTTGGTAAGGTAGAAGACTGCATTACAGATGGATGGACTCAATCAAGGAAGCCACAGCCCTGAGTTTGTAAGACCTGAGCAGGGCTGTTGATGATAGGATGACTTGAAGGTCTTTAATTTATAGGGTCACCAAAGTTGACTTGATGGTAATCAACTACATATATGTACAGAGGCATCACTAGGGGGTGCAGGAGGTGGGGACTGCAGACACCCTAAGGCAGGGGTAGGCAACCTTTCCCCTTTAAGGGCCAAGGGACTTCAGCTCCCAGAATCCCAGGAGCTATTGGCCAACATGGGACTATTGGCCAAAATAGCTGAGGCTTCTCGGAGCTGAAGTCCCTCGGCCCTTAAAGGGGAAAGGTTGCCTACCCCTGCCCTAAGGGGGTTGACACTACAGTTCCTCAAACATCTGCCTTTGGGCAGAAATGGGCTGTGGCATTCACTGTGTCCCATTAAAATGCTGAAGAGATATAGGGGGGTTGCAGACTGTCAAAAATAGTGTGAATTCAGTCCACTTTTAGGGTTAGGGTTAAGGTTAGGGAATCATGGGAACTGTATTTTATTGTGGCACTAGAGTTCTCTGACAAAGAAGGTTCAATGTCTCAGAAAAATAACAATTCCCATGATTCCCTAGCACTAACCCTAACCCTAAAAGTGGACTGAATTCACACTATTTTTGACAGTCTGCAACCCCCCATAGTGTGAGTGTTTGAGGCTCAGTGGGAGTAGAAAAGACAGGCTCTAGTGTTTTTTTTAAATAAATTTTTAACTTTCAAAAATTTAAAATTTAAAAAATATTATTTTAATTTTTTCTTTAAAAACATCACAATTTACCAAATTTTCACTTTTAACCACGTGAAACTATGTATATTTAAACAGATTTAGGCTGTGTGTTTGATATTGTAATTTAAAGGTATAATTTTAATTTTGCTAGTTGTTCATGTCACAGCTATTACCATTACATTCAGTGATACATGGGAATTACGATTTATGGGTAACATATTAGTACAAAAAACATTGCTAAGGATTCTGTATGATTGTGGGATGGGAGGAAGTCAATGAAGGGGTGACACCATGAGTTATCACACCAGGTGACACAAATCCTAATGACATACACACACATAGAGAGAGGGAGAGACAGAGATAGGACCTTATCACACACGGGCCACAAAGCGATAAGAAACCGAAATAAGAATAAATCCAGTACTATACCGAAATGAACCGAAAGAGCCCCCACAATACGTAAATGGTTATCACATGCAATTCCAGTCGTTGCGCATTTATTGCGCTTCCAAGAAAGGGCATCCTGGACACGTATTTGCCGTTCACACACATTTGAGAAATTCCGGTGCAGAACCCAGGAAATATGTTCTTGCACATGCACAGAGAGGTGCCTCTCTGAGGACATCTTCCCATGGAGTGCAAGCCCCGTGCAGGTCCTTGCGCTCCATGGGAAAACGGCCTCAGAGAGGTGCCTCTCTGAGGACGTCTTCCCTGGAGAGCAAGCCCCGCGTGGGGCTTGAGCTCCAGGGAAGCCCTCCTCTGAGAGGTGGAGGACGGCTTCCCTGGAGAGCAAGCCCCGCGCGGGGCTTGGGCTCCAGGAAAGCCGGCCTCAGAGAGGTGGAGGACGGCTTCCCTCAAGAGCAAGCCCCGCGCGGGGCTTGGGCTCCAGGAAAGCCGTCCTCAGAGAGGTGGAGGACATCTTCCCATGGAGCGCAAGCCCCGCGCAGGTCCTTGTGCTCCATAGGAAAACGGCCTCAGAGAGGTGGAGAAACCCCTTCACAATACGGATCGCGCGCTCAGATGCATTTCGCAACCGTGGCTATTGCGCAATGAATACGAAGGCTCAGCTGTACTTCCCCGAAAAACCGAATGTCAAAAATTCTCCCTTCGTTACGGATTAGCTCCGGTTTCTGTCTAGTTTCGGTGCAACGTCGTGTGTAAACACGGGGAGATAATATGTATTAGCTTCAGATACCCTTTGGATTAGCTCTGCTTTAGACCCTGTGTGATAAGGCCCTAGAGAGACACCATGGTATAGTGGTTTGAACATTGCACTATGACTCTGGTGACCAGGGTTCAAATCTCTGCTCATCCATCAAAACCCACTCAATGACCTTGGGCAAGTCACACTCTCTCAGCCTCAGAGGAAGGCAAAAGCACAAATCTTTCCAAGTGAACCCTATGATAGGTTCACTTTGAGATTGCAATAAGTCAGAAGTGACCTGAAGGCACGTAACAACAAAGAGTATACATAAAACTACTACACCATACTGGAGGCATCCTTGCATTGTGATTAGGAATACCATCTAGGTGGCTTTTTCTTGTTCTGTTTGCTATCTATGAATTATTTATTAGTTACATTAACATTCCACTCTTGAGGGATGAGGCCAAGATGGCATACGTGGTACTTTTCCCATCTCCTACATTTATCTTTACAACAATTGTGTGAAGTAGATCAGAACATCAGTGGTCATTCTCTGAATGTTGTAGTTCAGTTGGGACTAGATAGTGGATCTCCCAAGTCCCAGTCCAGAACTCAGACCACTACACTATAGTAACATCTGCTAGTCTGTGGAGACTGAAAGTTGAGAGAATGGTTTATGTGAGATCTCATTGTGTACTGTCTGTGGCCCTTCACACTGGCCTTGGAGAGGATGTTATACTTCAAGTTCATTGCTTAAATTCAAATAAAAACCAATAAATGCCACCTATTCTTAAATAGTTACTATGGGGGGTTGCAGACTGCCAGAAATAGTGCAAATTGAGTCCACTTTTAGGGTTAGGGTTAGTGCTAGGGAATCATGGGAACTGTTTTTTCCCCGAGACATTGAGCCTTCTCTGTCAGAGAGCTCTGGTGCCACAATAAAATATGGTTCCCATGATTCCCTAACCCTAACCCTAACCCTAAAAGTGGACTCAATTTGCACTATTTCTGGCAGTCTGCAACCCCCCTCAGTCTGCCATGAAGACAGTAGCTATGTGATAGAATTGTGGTTTTAGCCATTGTAAGCTTCCCAAAGAAGTGGATTCTCTTGAGCTTTTGCAGATTGGTATCTTGACCACAGACTTGAAGATTGAGTGTTTTTGCATTGTGGTGGTGATGGGGAGGGGAGGAATCGTTCAGATCAAACACATCCTATTATTTCACTTATAAGAGTCTAATAAGGAAGGAGAGACGAAGGGACATGTTACTGAGACACTTGACCATTTCTAGTGGTTACTATTGATTGCTATATTAACATACTGAGGGTTTGGATAAAATTTAGAATAATTAACAGGAAAAAAGCCCAGACTGCAGGTATTTGTCAGAGTGAAACTTCATGAATTACTAATGCTTTAACCAACCAGATGATGTGTGCAAAAGAAGATCTCAATGTCAGTCTGCCTGTAGATTGGAATCTGTCCCATGAAAGAGCTAGATGATTAATCTATGAGGTTCTCTCCCACCCTGCAAATCCCACGATCTATTAATGTTCAGTGTTTGGGAGCAGTGGCCGGGAGCTCATTAAGGCATACAAATTTTGAATTTAAGTGTGAAGGACAGTATGAAAATATTCTCCAGTGTCTGAGCCTTGGAGATTAGAGTAATAAAGTGCTGAAGAAAGATTGCCTTGTGATAATACTGCCCCAGTGTTTTTTTACAATTTATTTTAAGTGTCAGACTCATCTGGAAATATTGAGATTGATACAGGCAAGAGAGGACTGAATTAGATAAGATTAGATCCTCATCAGGAGCTGATGAAGATACTGTGAACGTAGGCAACTATTAATGCAAAAGTGGGGACGTTAATGCTAGCTAAACATTAGTTTTTCTGTCTTTCTTCTTTAAAGGTAAGGCCAAGTAGAATATGACCCCTGTATCCGCAGGACCAGTACCTGCAGCTCCACTTACCCACATCCAAAAAAGTATGTTCTCTCTAGGCATTTTCTAGGTCCTCCAACATGATTATGGTGGAAGTTGACCATAGCATCATGCTCTAGGACACTCTTTGTACTTCAGCATGACTCTATGGTCAACTTCCTCTGGAAGTCATTCATTTCAATAGGGTTTGCTATTATCCACAATTTCATGTTTTCATGGGGATGTATCTCCTGCAGATACAGTGGGTTGTACTGTACACATTTAAATTGGGTTTTGTTCTCTTTTAATTGCTGTGGCTTCATCTAAAGGGTTCCAGAGTTTGGCTATGATGCTAAAAATGTTATCAGAGATCCACAGGCCCTCTAAGAAGTCTCAGATGGGGTCTTCCTCATATATATGCCTCACATATATAAATGGCATATTTTAATTAGTTGGTTGCATTGCCAATATATCACAATTTTTTCCTGTGGAATTCAGTGGAATTCTATGTAGCCTTCCTGACCACACTGTGGACGTTTTCACACGGGGCTTTAGGCGGACGCTAGCCTACCTCCATCCGGCCCCAGTCCGGCTCCTTTGCAAATTTTTCAGACGACGTCGCAGCAAGCCCCGCCCCATCCAGTGCCATCCCCGGCGCTAGCCGGCATCAGTCCGGGGTCTTGCTCCATGTGTTCACACGACGTCGCAGCAAGCCCCGACCCATCTAGCGCTAACTCTGGCATCAGCGCCGGAGTTGTAATTCCTTCTTTTAAAAAGGAATTAAGTTGCCGCCGCTGGAGCCATTCCGGAATGAGCTGAAGGATCCGTTCTGGAATGGCTCCAGGCGGCTTTGGACGTCTGTGTGTGAAAACGCTGTGACTTGTTAAGGCTACAGGCTGCAACCAAGGGAACAAGAGATGGAGTCCAATTAAAGTGGGCAGGGCCAGGTGTGAATTTTGCCAATTTGGACATGTTTCTGCCAAGCATACAAAGCAAAGCCCAACTGCATGCATACACATTCATGGGTAAGCCCCAAAACAACAGTTTCACTGTCTGAAAAGCAGTTATGAGCCATGGTGCAATGGCTTTCCTGCCAACAGGAAACAGATCTGATAAAACTTTTTCTTTCTTGCACAGTTCACTTCAATTCTATGGGGGTGAAATACACTGTAAAGAGATTGAAATAAACACGTAAAAGTACACTCATCCCTCCACATTCACTGGAGTTAGGGGCACAGGACCCCCCATGAATGTTGAAAAACTGCAAATAACAAAAACACTATGTTTTTACCTGAGAGACCACCTCTCTAGGATTCTCTAGGTCCTCCAGTGCAACTCTGTGGTCAACATCTGCCAGGCATTGACCATAGAATTGTGCTGGAGGAACTGCAAATGCCTAGTGGAGTTTTCTTTCTAGGAATCTCTAGGTCCTTCAGTGCGACTTTTGGTTAAAAGTGACCACTGAGTTGCACTGGAGGACCTGGATATTTGTAGAGACAACATATTAATAAAATCTGTGAATAATCAAATCTGCAAAAGTCAAACTGCAAATGTGGAGGGACGAGTGTATTCATATCACAGTGTTGCTGTTGCTGTGTGCCTTCTGTGGGTTCCTCCTGCCCTCGTGTTGCCCTGTCCAGATGATGCAGGGCCAAAGACCCAATTTGACTGCAGATGGTACATATGTGGGAAGGGCAGTCCTGCAGCAAATCTGGGTCATCCCTACCTCTACATGCTTTTAAATAACTTACCATTGTTCCAGATTTTGCTGGAAGATCTGGTCACTCTGCAATGACACTGGGTGGCTGTCAACACAGAATCCCACTGTGCCGCCTGCCATCACTGCCACCAGTTCAAGTTGTTCCTCTGAAGTTACAATGAGTCGCCCATCAATTGATGCTGGGTGACTTGTTTCCCACTTCAGCAAGAGCGACTCGCGGCAGTGTGATAGTGGCTTATTGTGTAAACAACTGCCTGGTGTTGCTGAAGAACATACAGGTAATGGGAGAGGTCAGGACAACTTCAGGACCATAATACCCCAGGACCAGCCTGCAGTATTCTGGCCAGTGTAGGCCTGTCCCATACCAATAAAAGGGAAATTAGAAATACCTTATTTCTAGCCCAGACAAAGAACGTAGTAAGATAGTAACATACCCTCTAGCATTTCACATATGAAAACCAGGACGCACATGGCTAAGCAAAATCAGAATGGGCTCACAATGGCAAAAGTTATTGATAAAGAAGAATACCCAAGCTAGGAGAGGCTGTAGCAGTTTGCTTTTGTCTGAGCCTGTTGGGAAGTGCATTATTCTGCCCCTTCCTCTCCTTTTCTTCCTGCTGACTTAACTAACTGCAAACTACTTTTGCATTTCGGACTCAGACCTCATCTATACCACAGAAATAATGCAGCTTGACACTAGTTTAACTACCATGGCTCATCACTATGGAATTCTGGGATTTGTAATTTTGTGAGCTTTCTCTATCAGAGAGCTCTGATGCCCTACTAAACTACAAATCCCAGGATTCCATAGCATTGAGCTATGACAGCTAAAGCGATGTCAAACTGCATTATTTCTGCAGTGTAGATGGAGCCTCAGTTTGCAGCAATTGAAGTAAGCAGGGTACAAAAAGGGAATGTGAGAGGAGAGAGAGAAACTGGGACATCTTAAGAACAGCTGAAAAAATGGGATGACAGAGGACTAATCAGCATTCCTGTCCCTGCCAAATCTGGACAGTTGGAAAGTGTAGTAATAGCTATTTCAAAATCCTTTTTTTCTTTATTTTTAAAAAACTTTGATCAGGTGCAAATAATATAATACTTTAATAATATAACACTGTCTTGTCACTAGGGTAAATAACACTCAAAACATAATCAGATAAAATAGTGATATATCAATGCAGTCACAGGCTGCTTTGAGACATGCTCTTAAAACAGCAAAGAAAACCTCAAATTTTGACTTCATTTTGAACTGAAATTTTACAGCTATCTAAGCTAGATAAAATCTTTGAAACTATTTACTTAGATGAATGGGTATATTCCTTTCTGAAATAGTGGATATGCAAGATTTAGCCATTAAAGTGTTGGAGTAAAATTAAAATCCCTTCTAGTAATAACTAAGACAGAGAAAATCTTTCAAGAAAATTAAACACTTCATCAAAAAGAGGGAAGGGTTATTGTTGAGATTATAAAGATTATACTGTATAGGAGAGCTTCCTTTGATGATAATCATCAGCTACAATAGAAGACCTCTCATAATAACTGCTCAAGAGATCTTTTACTTATAAAACTATTTTTTTCTTTAACACAGTGACATTTTGTTAATTTGAAGTATAGGACAGCCCTGTGTCCTATACAGGGGAAATAAACCTTCCAGAAATTTAAAATTATTGTTTCTGAACACAGAATGAAGGGCTGATACATGAACTGGAAAAAAGAGGAAAACATATATGACACCGATTTGTTATTTCTACATATGTATCTATTCTCTTTTTTATACGCCCATTTTCTCTCACATTTCATTTCTCCTGGTGGGATGATATTGGATGTGCTCGTTATTAATTTATAAATAATAAAAAGTGGCATTGTACTTTTCATATTGGCTTGTTTCAAAATATATGCCACACTCTTCTATGTGTCAAGTAAGCTCCAGAAAGCGTATAACAAAACAAAAATAAAATTCATTTTTACAAACATTAACACGGGGGGGGGGGGGAGTATTTTAAAATATATAAGACCTGATCCAGTTGTATTTATAGGGCATGAATCATATGTAAGAAGCAGAGACAGGTCCCTTGGTCTCTGCAGAGGTTTGGTTCCTGGACCCCAGTTGATACCAAAATCAGTGGATGCTCAAGTCCCATTATGGATAATGGCATTGTGAAATTATGTCCTTTATATAAAATGGCAAAATCAAGGTTTGTTTTTTTGAATTTATATTTTTTTGGAATTTTTCCAAGCCGTGATGGTTGAATCTGTGGATAAAAAAAAATCCATGGGTATAGAGAGCCAGCTGTAAAAGTCTAATCGTGGAGGAGTATAGAGGTGTGCCCTTTGTGCCACTCTCTCTCCACTCTCAGGTTCCCAATGTTCATTCAAAAATGTAAAATGGGATTACGAAACAGAAGAATTCCAGTTCAAGGTGCCATGGTCAATGTGGAGAGGACACCCTGCACCTCCCTAAAATAGACTTTTCATTCATTCTTTATTCATGCTTTATTATTACAGCCGTTCGGCCAGCACAGAGTTACAATAAAACACATCTTAGTTGTATACAATAGGTTCTTACAGGAACATACCGGTAACTACAGGCAGATCCTAATTTGTACAGAGACAGAAATAGGACAATATAATTATCTAAAAAAACAGACTTTTATAATGCTGACCAAGGCCTCAGTGGCCCTGGGATTGCACCCTGTTAGCATCTGAAGATGGGTCTAGGCAACTATTGAGTAAAATTCAGATTAATCCTGGTTGTGTGGATAGGTGCATACATTCCAACTGTCTTGATTGGACAGACACAGGCTGCATCCAGACTGCAGAAATAATCCTATTTGACACCACTTACTGCCATGGCTCAATGCTATGGAATTCTGGGGATTGTAGTTTTGTGAGATATTTAGCTTTCTCTGTCTGAGAGCTCTGGTGCCCCACCAAACTACAAATTCCAGGATTCCATGGCATTGAGCCATGGCAGTTAAAGTGTGTCAAATCCATGGCTTGAAAAGATTAAAAATATATACATAAATTCCAAAAAGCAAATCTTGATTTTGCCATTTTATGTAAGGGACACCATTTTACTTCACCACTGTATTTAATGGGACTTGAGCATCCACAGATTTTGGTATCCAGGGGCAGTCTTGCAACCAAACCCCATCGAATACTAAGGGCACACTGTATTGCCATTGTGACACACACTAATATTGCTTGGCCATATATGTCTCAGTTTTCATCTGTGAAGTGTTGGAAGGTATGTAGATGTCCAACTGTCCTAAATAATCTAAAGCACCAAATGCCATCTGATCTTGGAAAGTAAGGGCCTTTGCAGACTGCTAGAAATAGTGCAAATTGAGTCCACTTCAAATTGAGGCACTGCCCTGGCTCAGTGCTAGGGAATCATGGGAATTGTATTTTTTTCTGAGACATTGAGCCTTCTCTGTCAGAGAGCTCTGGTGCCACAATAAACTACAGTTCCTATGATTCCCTAGCACTGAGTCAGGGCAGTTAAAGTGGACTCAATCTGCACTATTTCTGGCAGTCTGCAAAGGCCCTGAATCCAATTGTAAAGATTTTAAATGCAGACATTTAAAAATGTTCTCTTTGATCACTTTTGTCATCCAACAATGTTGTCCTATTACAGAGACTTTTCATACTGTCTCCAAGATCTACAACCAAGTGACATGCGGACATTAAAATGCAACAGCAGAGTTTGAAGAGAAATCATGCTGTGGTCCGGCGCATTAGAAATGAGAGCATACTTTGATTGTGTTTTATAGCCAGATCATCTTTGAAATTTAAAGGGATTTGTAAAAAATAAAAAAAAAATCCTTTCAGTACTATTTGCTAAGCTGAGTATAGATCCTGGGTGATTACTTGGGCTTCTGCTCCTACAGTCTCAAGAATTGGTGCTTCAGAACTTTATCACCTTCACTGGGAACTTTAGGGCTTTTTATTATTATTAATGAGTTTCATTTCTCAAATGGCGCAAGGGTCAGTAAAATTAAGTGTGTGATGCTGATGAGTCATCACTTGCCAGACAGCCCACCTCTGTTATGCTACAACATCATGTCATGATAAGAAGCAATGATGAACCAGATAGATAGATAGATAGATAGAGATGGAATTGGCAATCTGTGTGGTTTGAGTGTTGGACTGTGGGTCTGGAGACCAGGCTTCAAATACTCACTTGAGCATAAAAGCCACTGGGTGACCTTGGGCAAGTCACACTCTCTCAGCCTCAGAGGATGGCACTGACAACGCCCCTCTGAAGTAACGTGCCAAGAAAACCCTATGATAGGTTTGCCTCAGGGTCACCATAAGTAAAAAATGACTTGAAGGCACACAACAACAACAACAACAACAACATAGATAGGATTAGGACTGTCATCAGTAGTACAGATTTAGCCATATGCCCACTTACCTGGGAGCAAGCTACTGAATACTCCTGAGTAAACTTATACAAGATATTGTTATTCATGTTATATGAATGCTCTTATATGGATCGTAATTTTGTGAATCCCCATATGATGCACCACTGCTGGTATCAGTAGAGACTCAAAGCTATTTTGAATGTGTGTAACATCCAGATGGCTATGGCTTTGCCCATAAATGTTAGATATCATACTGTGGCTGGAAAGTATGTTGCAGTTTTCCTCGAGGAATTCCTAAATAAGGCTCTGAGCAACAAACTTTTGCTTCTCCATTGTGGTCTCTATGAATAACTCGAATGGGTTTTCCTGTGCAGACACATCAGCACCTTCCAGAATTGCTAGGGAAGACTTTTGGGCAGTACCCCCACCCACCCTATATATTCCCCTAGCACAGGGGTAGGCAACCTTTTTGAGCCAGGGGCCAGGTTGCTGTCCCTCAGACAATTGGGTGTGTGTGTGTGTGTGTGTGTGTGAAGCACCAAAAATAAATAAATAAAAATTAAAAAATTAAAAATAAAAAATAAAAAAAAATAAAAAATATGCATGCACACTCTCTCAGCCCCAGAAAAGCCATGGCAAAACCCCTGTGGAGATTTTGCAAGAAAACCCCAAGAACAAGTAATAACAACAATCAATATCATCATGGCGGGCGGCGGTGGGGGGCAGCGGGAGGCCTCGGGGGGGGGGGCGCATCTGAACCCTGGGCCTTAGGTTGCCTACCCCTGCCCTAGCATTTCTGCTCATTTCTCTCAGTTTCTTTTTGTCTGTTGCACTAGCAGCATTGAAGAAACTGATTAATAGAATGGCTTTCATTTTTGATCCTAACAGTCTTTTTGTAAAACGCTTTGGCTAATTTGTATTTGGCTTATAGATTACAGTATTTGACCTTTTCTGGATACTGATGACTTTTTGGGGGGAAGCAGACGAGAGCTTCCAGGACGCCATGGGACGGTGTGCCGCGGGAGCGAGGCATCCGCACCGCGGCGCACTGTCGGCGCCCCTGAAAGGAGCGCTAAATCAGTGCTCCTTTCGGAAGTCAGTGAAAGTGCACCCCAAAAGCATAGGGCACACTTTCACTGACTTTTCTGCCGCAGCGTGTCCGGACGCTGCGGCGGGAGGTTGCCCTGGGAGCACCGGCCATGCGGAGGGCTGGCTGCTCCGAGGGCAACCTCGGGAGGAGGAAGGGGCACCGAGCGTGCGGCTGTCCTTCCTCTTCCCTGCCTCAGAGATGACCCAATTAGCCGTCTGCCGAAGCCCTTTCTCTCATCGGACTGGGCTTACTGAAATCATGTGCCTCCCTTGCTACTAAAGCTACACTGTCTTCTCATTCAGTGATTACATTTAAATTTTTAAATGTCTTATGATGTTGCTACTTCCAAAAGTCATGTTGGCTTCTAGGGAGAGTTCAGGTTTGATTTGCTCTAGGACTCATTGATTTGTCTTTTTAGCAGTTCATGGTATCAGTAGAACTCTTCTCCAGCACCACATTTCACATGAGTTGATCCTATTCAGTTTCTTCACTGTCCAGCTTTCACAACCATACATAGAAATCGGAAATACAGTGGTATGGACAATCCTTACTTTAGTGTACAGTGATATATCTTGACATTTCAGGATCTTATCTAGTTTTTTTTTTTTTTTTTTTTTTTTGTACTGCATTCTTCATTCTGATTCATGACTGAGCCAAGATATGAAAAGTCTTGAACTATTTCAATGTCTCCATCATCTAAAGCAGGGGTAGGCAACCTTTCCCCTTTAAGGGCCGAGGGACTTCAGCTCCCAGAATCCCGGGAGCTATTGGCCAACATGGGACTATTGGCCAACGTGGCTGAGGCTTCTGGGAGCTGAAGTCCCTCGGCCCTTAAAGGGGAAAGGTTGCCTACCCCTGATCTAAAGTTATGTAAATAATCTGTGGTCATTATTTTTGTTTTCTCAGTGTTTATCTTTAAACCTGTCTTTTCACTTTCTCCCTTTACTTTCTTCAGTAATCATTCCAATTCTTTGCTATTTTCTGCTAGTAGTATGATGACATCTGCATATCTTAAATTCTAAGTGTTCCTTCCTCCAATATCCATGCCTCCTTCCTCTAAGTATATTCCAGCTTTATAAAATGCAACCTTATCTGACACCCTTGCCAATTGGAAACCATGCCATTCATCCATATCCTCCCCTGACAGTTGCCTCTTGTCCTGAGTACAGGTTATGCATCAGAACAATCAAATGTTGTGGCACACCCATTTCTTTATGAGCAGACCATAACTTTCTGTGATCTATATAATTAAAGGCTTTGCTGTAATCTATGAAACACAAGTTGTTTTTCTTTAGGAATTATTTGATCAGCTCCATCATCCAACATATGTTTGCAATGTGAGCCCTTGTACCTCTTCCTTTCCAGAACCCAGTTTGAACATCTGGCCTTTCTCACTTCATATATGGTAAAAGTTTTTGTTGCAGAATTTTGAGCATGACTTTACGTGCATGAAAGATTAATGCAATGGTCCTGTGGTTACCACAATCTTTTGTCCTGTGGTTACCACAATCTTTTCATCTTTTCTGGAATGTATATTAAATGTTTCCAATCTGTGGGCTATTGTTTTGTTTTCCATATTTGCTGATAGGTTTTAGTTAGAACTAGAGTAGTTTCTGGCTCTGTAGCTTGGAGGAGTTGAATTGGCATGCCATCTGTTCCTGCTGATTTCTTCCTCCCCCATGCTCCGAGTGTAGCATTGACTTTGCTTTCTTAAATTGGAGGTTCATGTTCTTATGGCCATTCTTCAGTTGAATCTGTCATCTTTTCATCTCTTTTATATAATACTTCAGTGTATTGTTTTCATCATCATTTCATTTGTACTTAGTCATGTAATATGTTCTGCAACTGGATGTATACCATCCCCACTCTTGGTTTAAATTTCCCTTTGGTTTCTCAATTCTTGTGGAAGAGGTCTCTTGTCCTTCCTTTTTTGTTGTCAACTTCTGTTTCTTTGCTTTATTGAAGTAATTCTCTTTATCCCTGTGGACTAATCATGTAACAGTTGCATTCACGGTTCTGGCTATGTTTCTGTTACTTCCTCTGCATTGGCAGACTGCTAGACAGGCAGAAAGAAAAAAACCCTAGGAAATATTCCACCCCAATAATCTGTAATATTTATTGCACTGAAAGGTTTCAGTCTTGTCTCTTGTAGAAAGAGGAGCATGGAGAGCTTACAGTTCCAGCTTAAATTTGCAAGAAAAGAGAGCAAGTGATTAATTCGTTATTATTTATTTAGAACATTTATATCCTGCCCTTTGGCCACTTTGTATATTATGACATGAAGAAGCTTACTTGCCCCAACTGCTCTAGAACATAAAATGCTACTAATAACATGACACATTATTTTCTCCTTCCCTTGCAATCAGTGATGTAACAACCTGAAAAATTACTTTTTCAAAGTACTGTTCTGGCTAACACTTTCTCACTGTTTGGTTATCTTTCTTTTCAATCTTTCTGTGTGTAAGTCACCTGTCAACTTCTGATGACCCCATGAATTTCATAGGGTTTTCTTGGGCAAAGAATATGCAGAGCTATTTTTCCATTGTCTTCCTCTGAAAGCCTACATACAGCACCTGGCATTCCTCTGCAGTCCAGCTTCCAAGTACTAAACAGGTTTGACCCTGTTTAAATACAATTACATTAACACACCAAGATGACAACAGAAAAGTAGTCTTCAGTTCCAAACCCATCAATCAAAATCCTCTTGTTGTAATCAGCTCGTTGATTAAACTAATTTGTCATAGACTTATAATTAAATCCCATTTGGGTTGATGGGGCTCACTTCAGATGAATGAGTATAGGACTGCAGCCTAAGCTAGTTAAAATTTGGGGCATTTTGGAAATGAGTTCTTCTAGCTGCCAAAAGGCATCATATAGGTTGAGTCCCCCTTATCAGGAATTTCAAAATCGAAAATACTCCAAAAATATTTAGCCTTCCTCAAAAAAGAGGAAGGCAATACAACCCCCATTTTGAACAAATCTTGCCAAGAAAGCCCCATGATAGATTCGCCTTAGGATTGCCATAAATCAAAAATTACTTGTAGGCACACAACAACAACATAGTGCCCTGGCAGTAGATTAATACTTCTCATAGATTCATAGAATCATAGAGTTGGAAGAGACCACAAGGGCCATCCAGTCCAACCCCCTGCCATGCAGGAACTCCCAATCAAAGCATCCCCGACAGATGGCCATCCAGCCTCTGCTTCTGTTTTGTTTTGTTTTGCTTTGACAGAGCTTTTGGAACTGTTTATGAGGAAAGCATTTTTAATAATGTTTTATGTTGTAGTTCATGCTTTGACTTCTAATTATATTTTATTGCTTACATGCTTTCAGTGCTTTGAGCGTTTACCTGTATCTTTAAATGTTTGTAAGCTATTGTTTATTTTTAAAATTAATTTTTACACAAACAGTCAACATCTCAATCAAAGTAATATTCATTTGGAAAATAAAAAAGACAGAAAGACAAAAAAAGGCAGAGGGGAAAAATACATATTTGTATTAATAATTAACTAATAGGACTCTGACCCTCCCCCCAAAATCCTGACTGTAATGAAAAGAAAAATGAAAGGGAAAAATAATTTTTAAAAAATATTCTGTCACTGTGGTGATTCTCAGGTTCATTTCAGCTTTTGCTGAGTAGGCTGGGAGCTCTAGAGACCATCTACCTGAGCTTCCACCACACACTGATTTCAAATCAAATGGTTTCAAATTACAGTTTCCACTTCTGACTCTGCAGACATTTTCCTCCCTTACCCCTGTGGAAGATGAGACCAAGCAAGGCATATGAAAGGGTATAAATGAAAGTAGATCTGTAAACATTCAGGGGTACCTGTGTTGGCCATTTAACAAATTCAAACAAAAATCCATCATTGATACATTTATTGGCCAACCAAAATGCACAATATACTTGTTGCAAGCTTTCAAAGCTCCATGGGCTTCTTCATCAGGCAAGATATTACAAACCAAACAGGAGGAAAACAATTGGAGATGTTAGTCGGATGCCTACATATTGTTTCAGTCTTTAGTTAAGATGGTAATATGGTGGGGAGGATATCTTTTGCAGGCAGGATCCTCCTCCTTCTGGCCCTTTGTGGCTATAGGGAGATTTTCAAAGTCCAAGAAATTTAAAATCCATTTGCATCTCAACAATAGGGACCCCTCTTTTGCAATCCAATATGTCTCCATTCCAGTGAGGCCACAGACCTCTTTGTGGCAGAGAACAATGGATTCCTCAAGACATCTCCATGTTTTTGCATCAAGGATATTTTGGTGTAGAGGTAAAACATGCGAATTCAATCCAAATTTAAGAAGAAGAAAAATGTTTTATCTTGGTTGAAGTTCCCAGTCCACAGGCTATTCTTCCTGGTTCCCCTGTTACAGTTCATCTGTAAAGGAAGTTTTATTCTAAGCAGTAATCTACATATCAAAGGGGTATTTCATCATGAAGGCACTGTTCTTCAGGCAGTTTCTTAAAGTTACATACTTACAAGAGGCTGGATCACATTCAGCCCAGGTTTAAAAAGAAACGTAAATTTCCCTAACATGTCTACCTAAAACATTTTCCTATTCCAGTCATGGCAGAAATGGGATTCGGAGTCTTGGATGTTCATGGGGGAATGGTGTCCAATTCTCCAGTCTCAACCAGCTTCCCTTGGGGGGCACAGGGTCCCCCACATTCATTTTCCTTTTTTGTATTCTTCCTGGTCTCCCTGTTTGTGATATATATATATATATATATATATATATATATATATACACACACACACACACACACACACACACATATATATATATATACACACACACACACACACACACATATATATATATATATATATATATACACACACACACACATATATATACACACATATACATATATCTTCTATGAATGATTGTGAACCATATAGCATGTTGAATACCAAAACACAGTGAGGAGACAAGCTCCACATGCTCTGAGATGGTCAACTGTTTATTCAGTATTTTATAAATGCCCAACACTTTTCAGCATTTCGTTCATAGAGCTTTATACTCTATGATCCTGTGTTTTGGAGAGTGTTTTCAACTCCATTGATTTCTTATGAAATCCCCTGAAGAAAGCCTTTCTTACTGAGGTCAAAATGTCTTGGGCATTTTAAAAATACTGAATAAACAGTTCACCACCTCAGAGCCCATGGAGCTTGTCTCCTCACTGTTTTTTGCTTCTGCCCAACTAGCCATTCTCACTATGTTATTGTCTCTTGCCATTTCTGTGACTCTAACCCCAATAAATGCAATTTAAAATCTAACGCCTCATTAACTGTTTATTTACCTAGAGAAGAGAGTATGCCCCTCTGTTGTGATGCCAAGATAATGGGAGAGCCCATTATCACATCCACCATTACAGGTCTAGCTAATCCTACTAAAATGACAAAGAAAAACATAACCACCGATTATTACTTTGATAGAATTTTTATTGCTCAAAAAATAATAATCCATAAATGGTTTCCATTCTTTCAGAAAATCTTCCCTTGACTTATCCCTTCAAACCTACATTAATTTGGCCATGTGGACTAACTCTGCAACCTTAACAAGCCATTCTTCCATTGTTGGGGCTTCAGTCCATTTTCAGGTTTGAACAAACAATATTCTTACTGCTTTTGCTATATTTCGAAGCAGTAATCCATATTTTCTCTCCAGTTCTTTGTCCATGATACTCAACAACAATATTTTTGGTAACAATACAAAATCCACCTTTAAAACATTTCAGATTAACATAAATCTTAGAGCAGTAACTTTTTGCCTTCTTATAAGTCTACCACATATTGGAAAAAAGAGCCCTCATCTTCACATCTTCATCTTTGGTATGAAATATTTTCAGACACAGTTTCCACAGCTTATTTGGGGTTAAATGCCATCTATACATCATCTTATACAATTTCTTTAAAATCACTGCACAATGTAAATTTTGTATTTTTAGACCACATTTTCCCCATACATCCATATGGACATTATGCACAGCATTTTGGGCCCACCTTATCATGCTTCTTGAGGAAGGCAAAGATCTTAACTGGTTTGCTTATACACAACATATTTTAACAGGCTCATCTTCTGTCTCTAGTTTCAAAAGCTATTTATACGTTTTAATTGCATAGTCAACATCTTTACATCACTCTAAATAAAACTCATTTTCTCCAACTTCTATGGCTGAATTTCTCTTATATCAATTAAATCTGCCCTTATGCTGTGTATAAACAAACCTGTTAAGATCTTTGAATCATCTCTTTTGATTTAAACTTCCTGCTCTCCTGTTCAAAATACAAAAGACCATAAATCAATCATCTCCAATTTTTAACCAATTACTTCCTTTAAAAAGCCCACTGCTGTGAGGTAGCTAATAGTATCATAAGCCTGAAACAGACAGGCAAACAGGCAGCTTCCAGGTGTTTGGGGTTTAGATTAGGGGTCGGCAACCTACGGCCTGCGGGCCGCACCCAGCCTGCTGACCCCCACCGACCGACCGATCCCCGCTGCCGCTGACCCCCGCCACTGCCGGGCAAACTGCTGCCGTGCCGCTGCCATGCGCGTCGCGGCCGCCATTTTGTTTGCCAAAAAACACCGTCATTTCCCCCCCGGGCCGGCGGAAGACCTGGGGACCAGCGACCAGCCCCACGTAAGTAAATCTTGCTGACCCCTGGTTTAGATGATGCACCCCCCTGGAGTGCCTGGAAGATGTCCTGAGGTCGTGCTGGAGCTGCCTAAGGCGACCCCAAAAACAAGTGGCTGTTTTCCGCTTCTTGCTGCAGTCCATTTGGGACTGCGGCAGTGGTCACGGGGCTGCCGCATAGTGGCATCCTGGGGGGGGGGTGCGGCCTGCACTGTGTGACACCCCAGAAGAGGGGAGTGATACCTGGTCAGTCTCCCACCCCCCGGAGGCGTTCCTTGGGGTTGCGCAGGTGCCACTCTAGGTCTCAGGAGGGTCTCTGGGCCACAGGGGGGGTGTCTCTGGCCCAGGTGGGTGTCGGGTGGCTGTTTCCACGGCCTTTGCGGCATTTCTCCCACCCACGTGGCCTTTTCTCCCGCCTGCGTGGGCGCTTTCCCTGGTGGCGCAGTGGTTAAATGCCTGTACTGCAGCCACTCACTCATAGACCACAAGGTTGCGAGTTCAATACTAGCCAGGGCTCAGGCTTGACTCTGGCCTGCATCCTTCCGAGGTCGCTAAAATGAGTACCCAGTTGTTGGGGGGCAATGAGCTTACAGTTGTAAACCGCTTAGACATCCCATAGTGTGATATGAAGTGGTATATAAATGAAGCTGCTTTGCTTTGCTTTGCTTCCCAGCTCGCACGACTGCCTCCCTAGCTCCAGAAGTCCGACTGGAAGTCCCATCCTAATCCCAATAGTCCTGCCCCCCCCCCCCACTGGGTGACACCCGATGCAGGGTCCCCATTGCTGCTGCGTATGTTTGCTGCAGCCCCAGGGCAATTGGGCCAGGAGCAGCTTCTGGGCGCTTCTTCCTGACCGTCTGTTTTGCTCCTTAGGGGGAAAAGTCTCTTTTTATACTCTTATATTAACTTGTAGGAGAGCCTTTGTGATACAATGATTTTAAAATTCAGCATGTGCTTTATCATACCAAAGATAACTATGCCGATCAAATCTGACATTATGGCCTTTGCGTTCCAAGAGTCTCTCATCTCTAAAATGCTGGTAAACTACTTTGAGTACCAGGGCTAGGAAAAAGTGGGGTATAAATTGTGATTCTGATGCTAAGTTGATGATGATGTTAAGATGACCCTAAGGCAAACTCTTCATAGGGTTTTCTTGGCAAGATTTGTTCAGAGGTTTGTCTTGCCTTCCTCTGACTGAGGAGAGCACTATTTATGGTCAGGAGAAGGCGACCAGTGTACCCCAGTAAACTTTTAAGTGCAGGCTGACCAGACATCCTCCTTTTCCAGGACACGTCCTACATTTCAGCCTTGTGTCCAGGAGGAATTCCAAAATGTCTTCGATTTTGAGCATGACTACCAAACATGAATTTATATTAGTGTTTTAGCTTTTATTTTGTAATGCCCTATATTTTTCTTAAATGTCCTACATTTTGTGGTGCCTTGTCCTTCTTTGCAGATGATACCTAGGGCCTTTACAGACTGCCAGAAATAATGCAGCTTGAGACCACTTTAACTGCCATGGCTCAGTGCTAGGGAATAGTGGGAACTGTAGTTCATTGTGGCACCAGAGCTCTCTGACAGAGAAGGCTCAATGTCTCAGAAAAAACTACAATTCCCTTGATTCCCTAGCACTGAGCCAGGACAGTTAAAGTGGTCTCAAGCTGCATTATTTCTGGCAGTCCCTAAAGGCCCCTAGTCACCCTGTTTAAGTGCTGCAGTTCCACCCTGTGGAATCCTGGGATTCATAGTTTTACAAAAGGTCTTTAGACTTCTTTGCCGAATAGTAATGGCGCCTCCTAAAATTACAAATCCCAGGATTCTGTAGGATGGGAGCCATGGCAGTTAAAGGCTGCATCCGCATTGCAAAAATAATCCAGCTTGACACCACTGACATGGCTCAGTGCTGTGGAACTCTGGGAATTGTAGTTTCATGAGACATTTAGCCTTCTCTGTCAGAGGGCGCTGGTGTCACAACAAACTACAAATCCCAGGATGACACAGCATGGAGCCATGGCAGTTAAATCGGTATCAAAATGGATTGTTTCTAGTATAGATGTCCTGATTCCATCTTGAGCCCTCAGCTAGCACCAAACGAGGAAACTGATTGACTGCTTATTGACCACTGGAAAGCGAGTAGACACCATGATTAGACCGTGGCAATTGGTCTGAACCTGAGGGCTCAGGTTAGGCAGCCATAAAAAAGGGCCAAAGGCGGCTAAGCTAGCGGGGCGCCTCCGCGCATGCGTGGTGGCCGGCGAAAAGGGCGGAGGCGGTATTTGTGTGAAGAGAGAGAGACAGAGAAAGAGGAGTGGGGAATCCGGACGAAAGGTGGCGTGATGTCGTCACGACGCTTCACGCACAGTTTCTCAGCCCGCCCCCTCCCCCGGGTGTGTGACGCACGCCTTGTCGAGCCCGTGAGTGTTCCGTTAGAGCTGTTTGTTATTATTGGAGGGAGGGGGGTTGGTGCGGGAGGGAGAGCGTCTCGCGACGGTGGTGAGCGCGAGGAAGGGCCGTTGGAGCCGGGGGCGCTCGCTCGCTCTCTCACTCTCTCTCGCGCGCGGGGGGGGGGGCATAAAGGGAGGAAGGGAGGGGGCTCCTCCTCCTTCTCTCTCTCTGGCTCCTGTCGCATCAGGGAACATGGCGGCCGCCGCCAGTGCGGCAAAGGGGCTCTTCCAGGCCCGGGTGAGTGATACAAGTCCCGGCCGAGGAGGAAGGGCCGCCGAGGAGCCTGGGCCTAGCGGGGCGGAGGAAAAGGGAGCCCCGAGACCGTCTGGGCCCGACACAAAGAGCCGCCGACGCTGCAGCTGAGCCGAGGAGGGTTTTTGTTCGGCCACATAAAGGGGGAGAAGCCGCTGAGAGGGAACCAGGCCCGGCCCCGGAGGGAAGGAGGTCACCCCGGGCACGGATGGGGGCTCCCACTGCCTCCAAGGGACCCCGAGATTATGGCCACAACAAAAATAAAGGGGGGAGGAAGAAGGTTGTGCTCTTATTAAGCCCTGACTAATAACGTCTCTCTCAGGCAGCACTTCGCCCGCATCCTTTGAAAGCCAGGCCGGGTATTGTCCTCCTTAGGACCGCTTTGTAGGCCCAGCCTTCCCTAAATGCTCGCCTTGGCCCTCGGCAGGGGACTCTGTTTACGCCTTTAAGAGGAGCCTCTTGTGGAGCATCTTTAAGGAGGTGCAGGGGGGCCTTAAGAAATGACCCCGACAATGGCCTTGGCTTGGCAGTTGCAGGGCAATTCCTAAATTTTCCACTCTGGTCACTAATAAAACAAACCTTGTGCTGGCTTTGAATTTACCCCCCCCCCCAAAAAAATATGGAAGATAAATTGTACATAGAAATAAAGTATGATGATCAGAAATAAACATGCATAGCACTGTAGAATTCTTGAGGCTATGTAGAAAGGTTAATCTGTACAGTAGGCCCTCCACATTTGCTAGGGTTAGGGATGAAGGACCCCCGTACTATTTTTTTTTTAAACCTGAGATAACACCTCTCTGTGAATCTCTAGGTCCTCCGGTGCATCTCTGTGGTCAACATCTGCCAGTAAGTTGAACATAGAATTGCACTGGAGGACCTACAAATGCCCAGAGAAAGGCTCACTCTGGGAATCTCTAGATCCTCCGGTGTGACTTCTCAGGGATGTTGACTGTTGAGTCACACTTGAGAACCTAGAGATTCCTGTCGGGAACGTATATCCGCAAAAGTCAATGTGGTGGGCTGACTGTACTGGTATGTTTTCTGGATCATATATACACTGCTGCTCCACATTCGCTGGGGTTAGGGGCACAGGACCTCCGGGAATGTGAAAAAATGGTAAATAACAAAAACACTATGTTTTTAGCTGAGAGAATGCCTCTCTAGGAATCTCTAGGTCCCCCAGTGCAACTCTGTGGTCAACATCTGCCATACATTGACCATAGAATTGCGCTGGAGGAGCTACAAATGCCTAGTGGAGTGTTCTCTCTAGAAATCTCTTAAGTCCTTCAGTGCAACTTTTGGTTGACGTTGACCACAGAGTCGTGCTGGAGGACCTAGATATTCCTAGATAGAACATATTAATAAAATCTGTTAATAATCAAATCCGCAAAAGTTGCAAATGTGGAAGGACGAGTGTATACAGTCATAGAATCATAGAACTGAAAGATACCTCAAGGACCATGCAGAAACACACAGTCAAAGCACTCCCAACAGATGGCCATACACTTCTATTTAAAAATCTCCAAAGAAGGAGACTCCACCATACGCCGAGATGACATGGTTACACTTTATTACATATCCACAAATTCTTTATCCGTGGATTCAATCATCCACGGCTTGACAATATTAAAAAAAAAAAAATACACATTCCAACAAGCAAATCTTGTTTTTGCTATTTTATATAAGGGACACTATTTTACTACACCATTGCATTTAATGAGATTTGAGCATCCACAGATTTTGTTATCCACAGAAAATCCCAAGAATTCACTGTATATGTTGGTTGTTGTGTGCCTTCCAAATCATTTCTGACTTGTGGTGACCTAATCACAAGGTTTTCTTGGCAAGTTTTTTTCAGATAAGGTTTGCTATTGCCTTCCCCTGAGGCTGAGAGAGTGACTTGCCCTATATACATATCTATATAAGCTATATAAAACGTACAAGTACACACATAAACACACCGCACACACACACACGTGCACAAGTACATACAAACACCTACACTCATACACCTTTTGCCCTTTTCTTACCTATTACTTTACTGTTACTGTAAGAGAAGAACTGTATTACAGTGGTGACCAAATATTAACCAGGCCATTGTGATGCAATTGTTACTTCCAGGAATTCATAATTATGTTTTCACTTTATGTTTGTATAGATCAACTAACGTTTGGAATTCCTTACTTTCTCTTAGATGAATGATGCAAGATGTGAAAAAAAATGGAACGGGAGAATTGTGCTGCTATAGGATAGGTAAGAGTTCTGGAGATCACAAGTCTGTGTTTTGCTTGTTTTACAAACAGTATGAAAGAGATGTTTTGAGCATACTTAACAGAGCAAGATACTCTTGACTGTGTGTGTGTGTGTGTGTGTGTATAATTTATTATTTCCACAAAACATGACAATCTTCTTATGGTGAAACAATGTAAGAAAAGTTAAGTGGAGCATAGTTTTTATACCAGCAAATGTGGTGTTAGTGGTTCAACAGAGTTTGAGACCTTGAAGATCTGATTTGTTTTCCAGGTCTCCTTAGGGATGAGGGAGGTGATGGTGAACAAATCACAGCTCTCACTTTCCCATATGTGTGTGTATAAGTCACAGATTAAAAGCATGGAGGGAAAAAGTGAGAGTGTGAATCTACATCATGGTTTGAGCCAGTTCTCTGAAGTTTGATTCTTTTGGAAAGCAAAAATAAAGTGAATGCACGACCCTTTTTTCAGTAAAATGAAATTTATTCTAAGATTGACTTTAAAAATTATTTCTAAGCAATTAATTCTCCTTTGTAAGTATTAAGCAGAATTAAGTCGCCAGAATTGTGTATTGATGAGCCATTTATGCAGTCTTACAGTAGATATAATTACAGAAAGCATTCTCAGGTGATTTCCCCCTCCCCACATCGTTTATTTTTGTCAGACTAATGGTTAAGAAATAAAATAAAGTTAGGTGGATTCTTTGGCTCCTAGCATAAGTAATTAAACCAGTGGTACTCAGACTTTTTAATGTTGGGACCCCGCTTTAAATCTACATGCGGACATCGCACCCCCCCCTCGACATAGTATATGAATAAAAATATTTTATTTAGTGTGCATCTTTTCATTCTCATATTCATGTACATTCATATTTTAATATTTTATAAGGAAATATCACCAAGTTTGGGAGGAGGAGGGATCAGAGCCTCCAAATCTCATTATTCCCTTGAGCAAATCTGTCACACACAAACACCCCAGAGGTCCCATCCCACCATTTGAAAAATACTGAATTAAACCATTCTTTGTAATGGGAGTTGTCCCCACATCTGATTTTTCTCGAGTTTACCATTTAGTTTTCTTAACAATGCAAAACTTGGTGTAGTTAATGTTAGAGTCTGAGTTACCTAACTGGATCTCTTTTGATGACGCAAACAGCCAAAACTTAAGTTGAGGGTAACAGTTATTGTTTCTTTCTGTTTTAGTGAAGTATCCAAAAAATTGCTTAAGACATGATACAATCAGTCCTCTACATCCACAGATTCTTTATCCATGGATTCACACATCCACGGCTTCAAAATATTGCAAATACACACAAATTCCAAAAAGCAAGCCTTGCTTTTGCCATTTTGTATCAGGGCCACTATTTTGCTATTCATTGATTTTATTGGGACTTGAACATCCACGGGTTCTGATATCCATGGGAGGTCTTGGAACCAAATCCCAGCAGATACCAAGGGCCCACTGTATATCATTTTGTCAGTTTTTTATTTTGTTAGTGGTTTTAAATTTTGCTTCATGATATTTACAAGAACAGTACTTTTAAAGTAGTGACATACCTAAGAGATCAGTGAGAATTCTTTAGAATTCAATTTAAAAATTCCATCTAGAATAGGCTTTTACTACATAAATTTTTTGCATACTGTTTTACTAGCTTTGTTCAGTGTGTCTCATTGCCAAAAGTTGGGATAAATGATGGCACCAGAAGGCATTCTTTTTAGTGACGTGATGCACTATAGTCCTGTTCCATATTGAGTAGCAGCTATCTTAACACCTTGCTATGTCCCATACTTTTCCCTCCATCTGTAGATTCTCCCTATTGCTAGGTGGTAGAGAGGAAAAATTATAACTCTAAAATGCACAAAAGGTCATCTCCTTTCTTTGCGAGTAGCCAGACACCAAAACACCTATCATTTTTCCTAGCTTAGACTCTAGAAAGATGCAAGGGTAGCTGTTAGCTTTGAGAACAGAACAGCTGTGCTAGAACAGACTAGTGTCCAATTTTAGTCCAAAATTCTCTTCCTACAGTAGCCCCAGCAGATATAAATAGGGAGGCCGTTGTGAAGACATAATTACAGTATCCCACTCCTGCTCAAGTCCTCAGTATATTGCTTTCATTTTGTTTTTCTTTCAGTTTCTCTGATGAAACCATGTTCTTCAAGAGTTAAGCTTATAGTTTTAAGACTGGAAGGAGATATGAACTCTCGTACAAGACTCCAGAATTTGGCCACTTCTCACACACAAAGGGTATCTTCTGGAGGTGAAGCTCAGGCCTTTTCCTCACTTCTAGGAAGAGAAAAAGCCCATGAAGTGGTTTTCAGGGCTTGAAGAGGTCTAAAAGGGAGAATGTGAACTGTGCTGATTGTCCTGGCGGCTGTTTATAATGGTGTAGTAGGTCAAAGGGAGGCATAGTATTTTGACAAATCTGTAAATCTTCTATGGCTGTGTTTGCATGGGCCAAATAACACATCTTCCCCCTGTCCTCACGGCAATCAGTCCAGATGACACAGAGCCCAGTACCCAATGTGGTGTACAGCCATTTCAGCACTGAATCCGCATTATGTCACCCTTAAAACAGATTGTAAAAACTCCCTTTTTCTCCATATCTTCCCAGAAAAATCTGGAGCCCTTTGGAGCAACACTTACGCATGTCCTGCTGTGCCACGCACTGGTGGTGGCAGTACAAGTTGCTCCCTCTGAGGTCTGAATGTGGGACCCAGCCATGTGATTGATGCTGGCTGCCTTGTTTTTGGCCTCAAAGGGAGCGACTTGTGGTGGCGGTGGTGGGCAGCTCAGTACGATGTGTATGTGAACAGCTGCCAGGCATCACTCCAGAATGCCCAGGTAACGGGATTTCACGGCCAGAATACTCCTGGCTTCTCGCAGAGTATTCTGTCCTGTATAGATGTGGCATATGCCATCAAAGCAGCTCAGTTGTTGATCAGAAGTGCCATTACAGTTTTTCAGTTGGATATGAATGTTAACTGGCTCTCTTTACAGCATGCCCTGCATTCCCTTTAAAACATTGCCTGAAGGTCAGAGATGCTCTATAGCAGTGCTTCTTAAACTGTTGATGTGGGGGCCACATTTCCCCCCGATGTGTCGGGGACTAGTACAATTGACTACTGGTATTTTTTTTTCATGGAAATTATCCAGGGATCAACAGCTAATGATTTGGGGACAAGCGTTGTTCCAGGAGCCATCACTTTGAGTATCACTACTCTTGCTGGAAGGGAAAAAAGTAACCTGCTCCCATTCACATATGTAGGTTTGTACCCTGTGCATAATTGCTTCTCTGGATCTCCCAGAGGCTTTGAATGCTGTCCTAGCACTTACCTAGCTCATCCCAAAGCTTACTAGTCAAACTTGGTTTTAAAATATCTGACTGATTAAGATGTAGTAAATATATATTTGAAGAAAATCTCACTGTCCATGACAAATTGCTTTAGGATATCTTTCTAGGAAGTGCCATTATATCCTTAGCCCAGAAAAAGTGAAGGCTGCAGAACACATCTCCAGACTTTATGTAATTTTGTCTCAGCATTTGAGTTGTTCAAGTGCTAAGTTTCCTCTAGGTTGGAGGCTTCAGGGAAACTTCTTATTTTCTGTCACCCACTTGCTTCTAATAGATGGTAAATGAATGTTCAGAATCCCTCAGTTTTTCAGATGACTGGTTTGCAGAAGAAGAGTAAATCTCTGTACTACTTTCCTTTCTGTTAAATTTCTGGTGTCAGCCATATTGACCACAGTATTTCTAATGCTTGTCTGAAATTATCTAGATCTTTGAACATTTCAGTTTATGTTTGTATGTTTGAACCAAAATTTTAGTTTTGTACTCTTACAGCCACTACTAGTGATGACATCTGGAACATTTTTTGGGGGAATGTACCCTTTGAACTACAGGGCAGCTGAGGGACATCTCATGTTGGTGCTGATTTGACTATTGAAAATGACAATGGTGTCTTTGTTCACTTCAGAAAGCATGAATTCTTGTTGCTCATTTCTGAAATGTAGAGTTCACATGTTCAATTCTTAAATTACAGGAAAACTTCAGCTGTAGCCTATCATTGGTAGAAGCACCTTGTAGAATCTAGTACATGGAGACCCGTGTTTTTGCTTCTCAAATAGCCAGATCACATGTTGTTCTTTTAATGAGAGAGTGCAGATAATTAAGTACACCTCTTAACTGCGATCCTGCATGCCAGCCTAACTATGCTGGTGGTGCAGTAGCAGATGAAAAAGTGCTGGGGAATTATGCAATGATGGGCTAGGAATTGACAGCAGTTGCTGTTGAGAGGTAAAGAAGGGCAGTCAATGTTGGTGGGGCAGCACAGTATTACGATAAGGATGGCTTTGGCTTCCATCCCCATCACCACCGTGTTCCAATCAAAAAGATGATTCATGGCAGAGGTACTGAAACTTTACCCTTGGCACCTCCCTTTACTACATGTAGACATTGTGCTCTCCCCACTTGACATAGTATATGAATGAAAATATTTTGTTTATTTAGTGTGTGTATTTCCATTCTCACATTAATGTATGCTCATATTTTAATATTTTATAAGGAAATAACATCTTTCAGATTACACAGACTGTCCATACTTTCAAGCAGTGAATAAATCTTTCATGAGAGGTAACTGAGATTTATTTAATCTCCTGTCTATATTTAAAGGTGGCACAGAAATCAAATAGGTGAATAAATAAACTCAAGCAATTACCAAATAAACAGGAGAGTGTTTGTTTAATAGTGGAAGTTGTAATATGAGTGTTGATAGTTACCAGAGTTTTCACTGCTTCCTATTAATTTTCTACCTATTTCAGCTAGAGCTGAAATTCCATTTTGAAATTATTAATTTCAAAACTGAGATTCTGATTTCAAAATCTCGGTGTTTAAATCAGTGAACTTTTGTTGTGTGTGGTTGGAAAAATCAATCCCTTGTGACTCTTCCTTGAGAGATAGCTCTGAAACTACAGAAGCTGATATTTGTCTTTTTAGCAGATTAATTGTATTTTATTTATATCCTGCAGTTCTCCCAGCATGGAACTATAATATTGGGCAGCTGTAAATGAAAAATAGCTAAGTTGACATTTTTTCAGTTATTGCCTTTTCTATTAAAAGAGATTACTCATATGGATGGATAGAGAACTTCTGAACTGATGGTTTAAGAATCTGGATTCCAAGGATCTATTACTACAGAGGGAAATGTTGGACCTTACAGTTGCTTGTAGTACATCTTAATAGTTTCATAAAAAGAAAACAGGAATCACATTAATGAGAACTGTTAAACTAAATGTAACACTAACCTGTTGTTAATATTAAACAAAAACTGAAGGTCCCAAACTTCTTGCAGTAATGTTTGTGGAGGATGAGTGGGAGGATGAGGGTAGTAGCAATTTATTCTGCTTGTGCTAAACAGTGAATTACTTCGACATTGGAACATGGTCACTGGGTAGTATTTATTTGCTGGATAAACATCTAGTTTTTGGTCTTTCAGTCTTGTTTCAGAGCCTCTAACCAAGATGGACAGAGCTGAGAATCTTTTGTATGAATAATTTGGCCCAATTTTAAGACCACCGTAGAAACATCTTCAAGAAAACTTGAGTAGACAGGCAGCCAAGCTATTCTCTTTTCAGGTATCTGCTATTCAATTAATGTAACATAACATAAGCCAGTGTGGTGTTACAACTCTGGAGACCAGAGTTTGAATCCCAGCTCAGCCATGTAAACCCACTGGGTGACCTTGGATAAGTAACACTCTCTGAGCTTCCAAGGAAGGCAATGACAAGCACTCTCTTTCCAAGAAAGTCCTGTGATAGGTTTGCCTTAGGGTCACTATAAGTTAGAAATGACTTGAGTGCACACAACAATAACAATTAACTCGGGTCATAGGATTAACAATTAATGTAACATATGGAGGACTCCTGATTTGTTTTTCCTGGGGTGGACAACTAAAGGCAAGAGTCAGACTGAAATAACATCATTAGCTGTAATTCCTGTGAGACTATTGTGTGAGTATTTATTTATTTATGCCAAGGCCATACTTGTGGATACTGTCACCCCACTTTAGATGGCACCAAGCATTGTGCATCTGTCTGATACCTTATGCCATACTGTGTGAATACAGCTTTGTGGCAAAAAATGGGCGACACTATATTATAAGAGTGGCTCTGTGTATCTGTGGAAGAAAATGCCACCTTTGCTTGATGTGCATTCTGCAGTGTGGTTTGGTCCAGACTTATGCTATGTACTGCTTTTAACTTTGGTAAAGAGGCAGAGAAAGATTTAGAAATAAGTTTTAATGTGTTTTCTTTCTGGCCCCAGTTCTCTTTATTGTTGCCCCAAAACACTTAGGTTCAAAGAAGTAGCAAGATACACTGCCTTCCTTTGAGGTTGTGAAGGGATATTTTTTCTGTTCTGATAATTCCAGTATCATTTCATTTGCTAGATAAATTTAGTTTGTGTTACACAAATGGTGAGATGATGCTTTAAACAATTTCTTGTTTTCATGGGTCAGTAGACTAAGGGGCTCTACAGACCAACCAAAAGGGCCGGTGTCAGGGTAGAGTGGGGTGTGGTGGCCACATTCCCCGACTCCATCCCTATGCTGCCATCACGCTGCATGCCTGACCGGACAGTGCGTGGACCTATGGTGTTTCTGCGGTGCAGCGTTTAGACACGCTGCACCAAAGAATCCCAGAAAAAAAGCCAACGCAGTGGCAAAGGAACCCTTTCCCCGGCACAGAAAAGAGTAGCTTTCTGCCGCTCCTTTTTGCGCCAGGGAAATGCTGCTTTGGGGCGTGGTGTGTGGTTGTTGCATCCCCAACCCGGCAAGCAAAGGGTCAGTGCTGTCGGGGCCATCTGCTTTGCCACTAATTCAATAATTTGATCTGATCTATAAGCAGCTTCTTGATACAATCTTTTCCTAAGCATGACCTGATCCAAGAGAAATACCAAACATAAAAGCTTAAAAACAGCCTTAAATGTTCAGACCAAAGGTTGATTTTATCCAGCAATGGCCAACTTGATAACCTATGAGTTCAGTAGCACCCTATTGCTTCTGTTCCCCAGCAAGTGATATTATGATGTAAATTACTTCTGGTACTGATCGGTAATCACTGGTAGCTTTATTCTCTGTGAACTTGTTTAATTTAAACCCATTCAGATTGGAAGCCCTCACAGCATCTTGTAGAACTTTGTTTTTTTTTAACTCTGTGTGTGTGTGTGTGTGTGCGCGCACACACATGCCTTCATGTCATTTCTGATTTACTGTGACGATAAGGCCATGGGTTTTCTTGGCAAGATTTGTTGGTGAGGGGGAGGGTTGCCTTTGCTTTCCCCTAGGCTTCCATGACTGAACAAGGATTCAACCCCTGATCTCCAGAGTCATAGTCCAGTGGGCAAACACGCCACCATGTTAGGTCTTTTTCATTACATGCTGTATGTATAAATGCTTAATTTAAAGCTGGAACAGACCGACAGGAAGGAGCAGCTTCAAGCCGCCCCTGCCAAAGACACCTCAGGATCGTGGCAACCACACCGTGATCCCAAATGCACCCTCTGCTGCTGGCCCAAATAGGAGCAGCCCAGTGTACTCCGGCTGCTTGTGGTATCTAAATGCTGTGCCCCTGGAGTGTCTAGAACCTGCCCCCATGAGGATGGCTGAGCACCTTCTGGGCATCTTTGGAGCATGGGACTGCCATGCCCCTAAGCTGCCCGGAAGCTGGCTTTTGCGGCCGGTTTGTTCAGGCCCTTTATTTGCCATGAATCTTCAGCCTTCCAGGTTCATGACCTGAGTTAATTGGATTATGAAAGTGGGAGAAGAACTCTTCCTTAGCACCATGCATAATTTTATATACTCCTATATTGTCCCCATAGAACTATTCTCATGAGGAAAGGTTTCTTAGTGTTTGCCATCTACATAAGTCACTATGTATTTGGCAGAAAATATTTTTCCCCAGCTTAACATTTTCTTTCCAGTTAAATGTGGCATTATGGTCTTAAAACTAAGTGGGCTATTCTGGGAATTAACTAAATTTATAAGAAAAAAACATTTTCCTCCATGTGTTCTAAGTTTTCTTCAGTAAAGGAGATGTAGTATCATCATTTAACATTTTTAGTTCCCTTTTCCTCCAATAATTAACATTAAAATGCTAATAATTGTCAATAGTTACATAAAATTATTGGGCTAAATATGATGTTTGAGGTGATAATGCTTTTTTCATCCTTTTTTGCATCCTCTATGGCAGTGATGGCAAACCTTTTAGAGACGAGTGCCCAAACGTAAAGGTGCTCTTTGGAGACAGCTGAAGGCCTGGAAGAGGAGGAACAGGCACGTGCTTGTTCTTCCTCTTCCCCCCCCCCCCCCCCCCCCCGCTGTCCCTGGCCTTCAGCTGTCTCCGGGCTCCCTCACTCCCCCATCCCTTTAACTGTCTCTGGAGAGGCAGTTGAAGTGATGGGGCGGTGGGGTGGGGGAAAAGGAGGAGAAAGCCTGTTCTTCCTCTTCCCCCGCCTTCCTGTCTCTCCGCACGCCCTCCAAAATGGCTTTATGTGTCAGAAAGGGCATGCGTGCCATAGGTTTGTCAATACGGCTCTATGAGTTTTATATTATGGAGCTCTCTTTTACATATGACAGGATTCGGTTTCTTTCTTGGATAATGTGGTTAATATCTGAGGAGTAAATCCAATGTTAGTAATATATAGAGTGTGTCAGTTGAAGTTAATACTACTTGTTTGTCCCAACTAACTGAAGTACCAACAGATTTCAGGGAACTACCTTTGATTAAAGAAAACAAGATGAAGGTGGCGGAGGGGAGGAGAATAATAATAATAAATCTTTACTTGGTAGTGGAAAGAGGTGTAGTTAATTTGATGGTTAATTTGAGATCTAATGTAAATTACTAGAGGGCTGTGCAGACAGGCCAGGAAAGCATGAGTCAAACTAATGCTATCCTGACTCAGGTCCCAACTGGGTCGGTATCTGGGCTTGTGCGAGGATGGGTGGGTGCTTACCTGTCCACCCATCCCCGCACCATGGATCCACTACCACCGCACACCGTTTACCTCTGTCCACTGTTGCTGCTATTTGATATGTTGCCATGGAAACAGGGTGCCTGGCTGCACCCATGTGCAGAACGAAGGTAAAGGGTGCAAGGGGCTGTCCAGTCTGCAGGGGGTTACTGCAGGACTGGCTCATCATTTTAACCTGTGTTAAGACCCTTTGTGCCAGGATCGGACCAGGAACTCCAGATTGATGTCCAGTCTGTGTGATATTGGCCTGGACTGAGCACAATGATGTGAGCCCAGGGGGAACATGGGCTCCTGTGCCCATAAGGACAGCCCCTGAATGACTATGATAGTATTTTCCATTGCGATGGGGAACAGGATCTGTGTCTTCAGGAAAACATTTCTCACTGAAAGTTTGCAACAATATCTACAATATACTTTAAAGGTAATTATATAACTGCTGGAATAAACTGTGTGCTGAACTTTGAAGGACTGTAATGGTGTTAAATATCCAGTAAATCAATATTTCATTGAACAGATAACACTTGGAAGGAACCAAACCCCAGTGGATAACAAGGACCCACTGTACATGCTGCTGTTTAATAATAATAATAATAATAATAATAATAATAATAAATTTTTATTTGTAACCCGCCCCTTTGCTTGGCAATCGGGGCGGCGTACATCAGATTAAAATATTACAGTTAAAATCCACATTCTTACCCTTCACCCACTACCCTCCCCCCTTAAAACAGTATTAAACATAAACATAATAGAGTTAAAAACAGACATATAACTAAAATAAATAATAAAAAAATAAAACAAAATGCCACTCTCGGTGGAGAGACCAGATAAGTGGCTCAGCTGTGCATATTCCTGTACAGAGTTATTCTGGGAAGGCCTGCTGGAAGAGCTCCGTCTTAATTGCTTTCTTAAAAGTGGTAAGAGACGTAACAAGGCGTATCTGATCCGGCAGGCCGTTCCATAGGTTAGGGGCAACGACTGAAAATGCCGTTAGGGAAGTCTGCTTGAATTTCGTTTTTGGTTGTGAGAGCAGATTCTTCCCCGCTGAATGAAGGGCACGGGGGGGCTCATACGGGAAGAGGCGGTCCCTAAGGTAAGATGGACCCAAGCCATGTAGGGCTTTAAAGGTCAAAACCAACACCTTGTACTGCGCCCGGAAACTGATTGGCAGCCAGTGGAGGGATTTCAGCATAGGATAAATGTGCTCCCTCCTAGATGTACCGGTAATTAATCTGGCTGCCATATTTTGAACCAACTGAAGTTTCTGAGTTAGGCACAAGGGTAGCCCCATGTTGAGTGCATTGCAGTAATCTAATCGTGAGGTTACCAGCGCGTGCACCACAGTTTCCAGGTCCTTCCTGTCCAGGTATGGGCGCAGCTGGCGTATCAGCCGAAGCTGATGGCAGGCACTCCTGACTGTCGCATTCACCTGATTAGTCATGTGAAGCGACGAGTCAAGGAGTACCCCCAGACTGCGCACATGGTCCTTGGAGGAGAGTGTGACCCCATCCAGGACTGGGGGCTGTAATCCTGGACCTGGATTCGGACCTGTAACCGTGAGCACCTCCGTTTTGTCTGGATTCAGCTTCAATTTGTTTTTTCTCATCCAATCCAATACCGCTCTAAGACAGTCATTGAGAGGAGAGACGCCATCAGAGGTCTGAGACGATGATCTGGTCATGGAGAAATAAATCTGGGTGTCGTCAGCGTACTGAAGACACCGTGCTCCATGCCTCCGAATGATCTCCCCCAGCGGCTTCATATAAATATTAAATAACATCGGAGACAGGATGGCGCCCTGAGGGACGCCACAATTAAGCTCTATTTTAGAAGAGCAACTGTCCTCGAGCCTCACCCTCTGGGATCTGCCAGAGAGGAAGGAATGGAACCACTGCAAAGCAGTGCCTCCAATTCTTAACTCTCTCAGCCGATCCAAGAGGATGGCATGATCTATGGTATCAAAGGCCGCTGAGAGGTCCAAGAGCACCAGCAGGGTCACACTACCCCTGTCGATGCTCAAGCGGAGGTCATCGGTCAGAGCAACCATGGCAGTCTCAACCCCAAATCCCGCCCTAAAGCCTGTTTGAAATGGATCGAGATAATCGGTTTCATCCAAGATAGCTTGGAGCTGGGAGGCAACTGCCCTCTCGATCACCTTGCTTAAGAATGGCAACAAGGAGACTGGCCTGTAGTTGTTCCTGTCCAGGGGATCCAGGGAAGGCTTTTTTAAGAGTGGCTTAACTGCCGCCTCTTTCAAACAAGATGACATAATGCCCTCCCTGAGGGACGTGTTGATCGTGTCCCGAAGGAATCCCCTCAACGCGTCCCCACCCTGGATGACCAGCCAAGATGGGCAAGGGTTGAGAGGGCAAGTTGTCTTCCTCATCCTTCCAAACAACTTGTCCACGTCCTCGGTACTCACAAATTGAAACTGATCCAGTAAATTACCATCAACGGAGTTACTGGACGCCTCATCTACAGATTCCGCCAAAACACTGGTGTCCAAGTCGGCTCTTATCCGAGAGATTTTGTCTGCAAAGCGGATATTAAATGCCTCACAGCAGGCTGTCATTGGGTTAAGTAGAGGATTCGGCGCAGGAGAAATCTGCGTCAAATCCCCCACCACCCTAAACAGCGCTGCCGGGCGAGACTCTGCAGACGCGATACGTGCAGAGCAGAAAGATTTCTGCGCTACACGTAAAGCCTCCCTGTAGGAATCAAGGTGCTTCCTAAGGCGAGTTCTGTCGGATAAGAGATGAGTCTTTCGCCATTCGCACTCCAGTCGTCCAACCCGCTTCATCTTTCTGAGCTCTTCTATATACCATGGTTTACGATTCGGAGCGGGTTGGAAAGGACGCTTGGGAGCGATTGTGTCGATAGCCTTGGTGAGATCGGTGTTCCATATGTTAACCAAAGCTTCGACAGAATCACCGGCATTACTCACCATTAAACCCTCTAAGGCTTTCTGGAAACCAATTGGTTCCATTAGCCTTTGAGGGCGGACCGTTCTAATAGGTCCACCACCCCCGGGAGGGTGAACAATAGCCTTTAGTTCCACCTTGATCAGAAAATGATCCGTCCATGACAATGCGGAGGTTTTTGTGACCTCCGCCCACGGATATTCCTGCTCCGTACTAAAGACCGCATCGAGGGTATGACCAGCACAATGTGTGGGCCCGTTGACCAACTGGGATAGGCCCATGTTTGTCATGGTATCCATGAACTCCCGAGCCGCGCCAGTTAGATCTTGTAAACTGGTTTCGAGTGGAATGTTGAAGTCGCCCAGAACTAAAAGTCTACTACTACTACTACTATTTGTTCTGGGCAAGATGACGGTGGCCTGGGTATGGAAGAACTTTGGATAGTCATGGGCTGATTATTGCAGGGGTAAGCAACCTTTCCCCTTTAAGGGCCGAGGGACTTCAGCTCCCAGAAGCCTCAGTTCATGTTGGCTAATAGTTCCATGTTGGCCAATAGCTCCCTGGGATTCTGGAAGCTGAAGTCCCTTGGCCCTTAAAGGGGAAAGGTTGCCTACCCCTGGATTATTTTAGACCAGGGGTAGGCAACCTTTCCCCTTTAAGGGCCGAGGGACTTCAGCTCCCAGAATCCCAGGAGCTATCGGCCAACATGGGACTATTGGCCAACATAGCTGAGGTTTCTGGGAGCTGAAGTCCCTCGGCCCTTAAAGGGGAAAGGTTGCCTACCCCTGGTTTAGACTCACTGGGACTCAGAGCCTCTGCATGAGTCAGGGGGTGATTAAGATGGTCCGCTCCAGGACACTTAGGGACCAAGATACCTGGTGTCTTGAGGATCATGGCAGGTGATGTCGAAGCCCTGGCTGATCTCTGGAACAGGGAAATGTCCAGGGTCGTGAAAATGATTGTCCCCTCCCACGAAGTGGAGCCAAACAAGCCTCCTGTTTCACCAGGGAACCAGTGGTGATGAAACAAGTGGGATGGAGACTAGAGTAATGATAGTGGAAGACTCAATAGCGAGTCCAACCAAACATGGGGTAAAGCCTATTGGAAGGTCTATGCCATGATGATTATGACAGCAAAGAAACTATACTTCTCTGTCATCTTGCGTCTGCACAGTGTCATCCAGTCTTGAAGGGTTAGGGTCCTTTTATACTCTGGCCCACAAGAAGGAAATAAAGACCACTTGACAGCTCGTTGTGAAGAATTTGTATGACACTGCAGACAAAATTGCTTGGATCAGCTCTGATTTGGATGCTGTAGTTGACACAGGTCCAGTGAATCTAATCTTGGCGCCTGCTTGTCGTGTATTATTGAATAGGTTTCAGTTTGTACAGCCTGAGGATGTGGACAGTATCCTTGGAGAAGTGAGGGCCACCACATGTATACTGGATCCTTGCCCTTCCTGGCTTCTGAAAGCAGCTAGAGGGAGACTGGCCAGTTGGGTAAGAGGAGTGGTGAATGGTTCACTGCAGCAAGGGAGGTTTCCATCCTACTCAAAGGAGGCTGTAGTGAGGCCATTATTGAAAAAGGCCTCCCTGGATCCCACTATTCTGAACAACTATCGGCCAGTCTCTAACATTCCTTTCTTGGGCACGGTTCTGGAGTGAGTGGTGGCCTCCCAGTTCCATGAGTTTCTGGATGAGACAAATTATCTAGATCCATTTGAGTCTGGTTTCAGACTTGGCTTTGCAACGGAGAATGCTTTGGTTGCCTTCGTGGATGACCTACGCAAGGAACTGGACGGGGGAAGGGTATCTATCCCCATTGGTCCTGCTGGATTTCTTGGTGGCTATCGATACCATCAACCATGGTATCCCTCTGGGCTGTCTTTCTGAGATGGGATTTGGAGGCATTGTTATGCAGTGGTTTCAGCCTTTCTTGGAGAGACGAACTCCGAAAGTGGTGTTGGGGGACTCCCGTTTGGCCCCCTGGCCGTTGGGTTGTGGAGTCCCTCAGGATTCAGTTCTACTCTTCATGTTATTCAATATCTACATGAAACCGTTGGGAGAGGTTATCTGGAGTTTTGGGGTGTGGTGTCACCAGTATGCAGATGACATCCAATTCTTATCTCTCCTTCCCATCTGATTCCAAGGAAGCTATCTCAGTACTGAACCAGTATCTGCTGAGAGTAATGGACTGCATGCGGGTAAACAAATTGAAATTTAATCCAGACAAGACAGAGGTGTTCTTGGTCAGTTGTAAGGCAGATCAAGGAATAGGGACCTTGCCTGTGCTGGATGGCATTACACTTCCCCTGAAATCTCAGGCTCACAGCTTGGGCTTGCTCCTGGATTCAGCTCTCAGCCTGGATGCCCAGGTTTCAGCAGTGGCCAGTGCATTTGTACAGTTAAAACTTCTACACCAGCTGCGCCCATTCCTTGAGATGTCAGATTTGGCTACAGTGACACACGCCTTGATTACATCCTGTTTGGACTACTGTAATGCCCTCTGCATAGGGCTGCCTTTGGAAACTGTTCATAAACTTAAGTGGGTTCAAAATGCCGCAACCAGAATGCTGACTAGGGCCAGTTATAGGGAGCATATAACTCCCTTGTTGAAACAGCTTCACTGGCTACCTGTTTGTTTCTGGGCACAATTCATAGTGCTGGTCATGACCTATAAAGTGCTACATGGCTTAGGTCCAGACTGAGAAACTGTATCTTCCCATATGGACCTACCACACCCATAGATTTTCAGGAGAAGACTTTCTCTCAGTCCCATCCTCATCACAGGCTCGCTTTGTGAGGACACGAGAGAGAGCCTTCTCGGTGGCTGCTCCTGCCCTCTGGAATCCCCTACCAAGTGAAGCAAGACTGGCCCCCTCCCTGCTTGCCTTGCATCAGCAAGGAGAAACAGTTTTATTCAGACAGGCTTTTAATGTGTGACTATGGGACAGCTTTTTATATGGGGTGTTTATTATATGGAGTGAGTATTGTGCTTTTTTGTGGTTTTAATGTTTGTAATAAGTTTTTAATGTGTTTTTATTTGTGAGCCACCTTGGGTCCCTTTTTGGGTGAAAGGCGGCATAGAAATAAAAAAATAATAAGTGTGGGCCCTTGTCATTATAGTCATTCTAGAACTTGTAGGCACTTTGAATATCTTGAAGGTTCAGTGTAACATCTCAGATAAGCTCTCAGACAAGGAACATAAGTGAGAATTTTTGGCTGGCTCCTTGGAATAGCCAAAATGTGTATCCTCTGCTTTTCCCTCCAACCCTCTCACTTTCCATATTGGTTGTGTGGCCAGGTGTTAAGTCACAGACTCTGGAGGAGGTGGGAAAGATAGTTGCAAGATGGCTGGCTGTGAGGACTGGAAGAGAGAGACTATTGGTGCATTAAGCAAACACAGGTTTTGGGATATTTTAAGAAAATACTCAGGGTAGTATGGGTAGTGGAGGTGGCTAGAAAGGTCCCTAGCTGTGGCTCTCTGCCCAGAGCGACAAGATGTTGGATGACCCAAATGCATTAGAGGAAAGCTCTCAAGCTGGTTGTAGTCACTCCCGAGTCCCCTCTCACAGAGGGGAGACATGTGAGACTTTGGCTTGCTACGGAGCTGATGGAGATGAAGCAAGTGAGTTGGAGACTATGGTGTTGAAAAGAGCAGGTGTAACCAAATGCAGACTAGAGTCCATTGGAAATCCTATGCAGTGTTGGTAGTGGCAGTGAAGAGATCATAGTTCACCTCTATTGCATCTTCACAGTGTCATATGGAGGAGCATTTCTCAGTGATTAGCGGCCTTCTGAGTTCTGTCCCACTAGAATGTAGATCACTCAATGATCTGCTGTGAATAATCTGCACAACACTTTGCAGACAAAATCATTTGGATCCACAATGGCTTCTGTGCTGTAGTTAATACAAATCTAGTGGAAGTAACCTTGGGTCCTGCTTGTCCCATGCTATTAGACAAGTTTCAGTGTCTCCAGCCTGAGGATGTGGACAGAATTTTTGGTGAGCTGAGACCCATCATGTGCATACTGGACCTGTGCGCTTCCTGGCTCAAAAAAGCAGCCAGAGGAGGGCTGGCTGAGTAGGTGAGGGGAGCAGTGAATGCTCTGCTATGACAAGGTAGGTTCCCAGCCTACCCAATCGAAGGGGCAAACTCAGAAGGTGGTTCCTGAGGATTCTTGTTTGCTTCTCTCTCAGTCATTGGCTTGTGGAGTTCCTCATATCTTGGTTTTGTCCCTGATGCTGTTTAATACCTACATAAAACTGCTGGTGGAGGTTATCTGGAAGGCTGGGGGTCAGTGTAACCAGTTTGCTGATATCCATCTCTGTGTCTCCTATCTGTCTTACCTCCAAGGAAGCTGTTTCACTGGCAAAAGCTGTATCTGTTGTCAATAATGGACTGTATGGGAGCAGATGTTGAAACTTAATCCAGGGAAGACACGAGGTGCTCCTGGTCAGAAAGACAGAACAAGGAACAAGGATTCAGCCTATACTGAATGGGTTACACTTATCCTGCAATCTCCGTTTCACAGCTGAGGTATACTCCTGGATTTGAATTTGAGCCTGGCTGCTGAGATTTTGGCAGTGGCCAGGAATGCATTTGCACAGCTAAAACTAGTGTGCCCACTGTGCCATTTAATCAGATCTGGATGTGATGCATATGACTTGATTGCATCCTGTTTGGATTACTATAACACATTTTACATGGGACTGCCTCTGGAAACTATTCAGTAACTTCAGTGGGTCCAAAATACTGCAGCTGTACTGCTGACCAGGACTTGTTACAGGAAATATGTAACTCCCACTTCTGTAAATGTGTCTGATTTTTAAGATCTTTGGGAGTCTTTCTCTCTGTTCTGCCACCATCACAGGTGCCTGCTTCCAATTTATGGAATTTCTTCCAATGGGAGGTTTGGTTGGCCCCTATCTACTGTTCTTTCTCCTGGCAGTTGAAGACCTTTTTATTTAGGCGGCCGTGGGCTTTTAGATTTACATTGGTGTGGTGGAAAGATCCCTCCAATGACATTTACTATGCTTTTATTTTATTTTATTTTATTTTATTTTATTTTATTTTTAATATTTCATTAACTATTGTAATTAAGTGTTTTTATTTTAATTTTTATTTAATGTTTATAATGTCAAACAGCTATTTTCACAAGCTTTGTCTTTTCAAACTGATGTGTCTTTGGTCTCGTGCCAGAAGAAAGGCAAGATTCAAAGAAAATAAACCTTCATGTTTCTTTGCTGGTTGAAAGAAGGCACCAGTGTAATATTAAAATAATCTTGTTCTGCAATTCTACAGTAAAAATGCTAATGGAAATTGTGTTAAATAGCAATCTTTTTCAGTGTAAGCTTTAGAAAAATGGAGGACAGTATGAGTTAATCATTGCCACCTTCAGGTTTAAAGAGAGAGTGCAATAAGAAGTGCAGAATCATCAGTGTTTGATACAAAAAGAAAATGGCTTCTAAAAATCTGCTAGTGCAGCCGTATTGCTGTTTGCTGTAATATTTTGATGTGCTACTTCTCCATCTTTCTCTTGATTGTGTTGTAAATGCTGAAATAGTTTGAAAAACGTTGCATATAGCTAGTTATTTCAGTATATATTGTAATAAAAATGACATTGATCCTCCTGCTCCAGAAATATTTATGATGGTGGAAAAAAAAATCTGATTCAAATCTATTAATATGCATGAAATACAAGAATTAACCCCAACTCTAAAGAAGCTGGATACCTGTTTACAAGCCATTGTCCGTAAAAAAGACAAGATCAAATTTTCTAAATATATTAGGAAAACTGAAAGTTTTGTGACAATATGTTAAGCCATTTCATATGTATTCTTAAGCTTAGAAAACACAGATGATGAAAAATAAGGGATGTGTTTATTATAATAGCTGTTACAAATATACTCTTTTCTGCTTGCAGTTGGTCTGCCAGTTTTCATTTTGCCCCCTCCCCAAGCTAGATATCGAATTATATAGCCTGAGTGATGGACTCCCCTTTTATCCAAAGGTGAAATCTGTATCTTTTAGGTATTTAGAAAAATTTATTGTTTCAGATCATTCAGACAATGTCTTTTTATCTCTTTACCTTTTTCAAAAATTACTGTATATTCATATACTCTATTTTAGGGGATAATGATAATGAATTTAAAGTTATTTGCAGACTAAGTATTTCATCATTCAGGTCAGATACGTAAGCTTGATGTGTGGTTTCTGCATATCACAAGTATTCTGCACGCTTTCAGAACTTAGGGCCTTTACAGACTGCCAGAAATAGTGCAAATTGAGGCCACTAACTGTCCTGGCTCAGTGCTAAGAAATCATGGGAACTGTAGTTTATTGTGGCACCAGAGCTCTCTACCAGAGCTCTCTGGTAGAGAAGGCTCAATGTCCCAGGAAAAAATACAATTCCCATGATTCCCTAGCACTGAGCCAGGACAGTTAAAGTGGCCTCAATTTGCACTATTTCTGGCAGTCTGTAAAGGCCCTTAGTTGCTTTGGAACAGATGCAGTAGTGTTTATGGTTCAGTTGCCTAAAATGTCCCTAGCTGGGTTGTCTTCAGTAAATGGTAGTAGAAGAACAGTACTACTTCACTGGGCATTGTTGATGATGGCAGACATACTGTACTGAGTATTCTTTCCCCATGTGCACCTGTAATTTCAGTCTGTGACCTTTGGTTGCAGATGTTCTACAACAGGTTTGGGCAGTGTGGCCTATGAGCTGCATTTTAGCCCCTATGAGCTGCCCTAAAATCATGAAGATAACCCCCCATGCATGCAAACCTGCATAAATACACCATACCATTATTATTATTATTATTATTATTATTATTATTATTATTATTATTATTATTATTATTTAATTTATACCCCACCCCTCTGAGAGCAATCGCTACATGCACCCCATAACCCTTGTCCAAATACTTCTATTTCTTTTGCAGCCATTCTCAAACTGTCAATAGGAAGAGATGCATCTTCACTTCCTGTTGCCATTTTGAAAAGGTCTGTGAAGGAAATTGAAGTATTTCTCAAAACTGTAATAAAAAAAATGAAAGCACCTCTTTTCCTGTTGCCATTTTGATAGTGGTTACAGAAGAAAATGGGAGTACAGTATTTGAGTTTGGTGTGGGAAATGTGGTCCACAGGAGGTTTTTGGGGGTGGGTGGGAATTGGCCCCTGACCTTCATAAGTTACCCATTCTCATTCTACAGCAAACAGGATTGCTGACTAATGGGATGAACTCTTGAAAGTATTTTATTTATGTTGTCGCCATTGATATTTTGGCTTCTAGAAGACTTCATGGTTTTTCTTGCATAACACGAAAGTGATTGAGGTCTTGTTAACAGTAAAGGTTTTTAACTTGAGAAGAAATTGTGAGGAAATGTGTTCAGTGGAATGGAAAAGTCAGGATATTTGAACATCTCCATAATAACAACATATATCTAAAATATAGCCATTGAAAACTGAAGGAGTGAATATGTCTATGTAGAACTTATTAAACATGAAGAAAATCTACTCTGTGGTTTGTTAATAAGAACAAATTAATTACTATCTACTTGTGCAGCATACTTCCCTGCTAGTACTATAAAACTACCTTAAAACAACTTCATAGTAAGTTTTTATATGTTGTAGGTGTGTTTTGGCATTGGACCCCAACTTGCAGTTCAAAGTGTGGGAAGATGCAAGCTTAGGTAAGTAGTAACTTCTATAGACTTGTATTCAGTTGAAATAATAATCAATAATGATTAATCAAAGTTGAATTATGTCATGGAGAATTGTATTTACACTTCTTTGTTATGGATAGATATGGGAAGGACAACCTCGTTTTGTACCAGCCTATATGTATTTTAAGATCTGCTAAGGGCCTTCTGTAGACGCTTTCTTTATCAGAAGTGTGCTATTCAGTTATAAAGGAGAACATTTTCCCACAAAGTGGTATCTAGCTTTGAAATGTTAATTTTGTACCACATTCAGTCTTTTTTGTATCAGTTAAGATACTTTCTTAGTTGCTCATGCATTTTACCCAATAATACCTTAATGTGTTTCATGTTTTTAATCACTGTTTTTGTTGCTATACATAGTCTTCTCTAACATGATACTTTCTAGTTTTCAGAATGCAGCTGATCATTGGTCAAGTTGGCTAAGGCTGATTAAATTTGTAGCAAAATACATTTGGAGGGCATCAGGTTGAGAAGAGCTGTATTATCACATTATTTACATATGTGTGCAAATGATATATCTTATGTTGTACCCCACTCTGAAATCTGCATTTTATGAAAGGGTATATATAGGTGTATTAAATAATACTCTAATGTCTGCATTTCTGTTTTTCATAAATACAGTGGGCCCTCTACATTTGCTGAAGTTAGGGACACAGGACTCCTGTGAAAGTGGAAAAACTGCAAATTACAAAAAAACCCAAAACCCAACCTTTTTTTTTTTAAACCAGTGAGAACATCTCTAGAAATCTCTACATCCTTCAGTGCAATTCAGTGGTCAGTGTCCACTGGAGGTTAACTATAGAATTGTACTGGAGGACCTACAAATGCCTATAGAAGTGTTATTGATAGGAATCTCTAGGTCCTCCAGCACAACCTCTGGGAAAGGTTGGCCATACAATCACCCTGGAAGACCTAGAGATTCCTAGAGAGAACATATTAATCAAATCTACAAATAATCAAAGCTACAAATGTGGAAGGCCGACTAATTCATAATAGAGATTAACCTACAGAATTGGAAAGTAATAATGCATAACGTTTTATTAAAATAAAAGTAATTGACTATATTCCCTATAAATAATTTTGAATATAACTTGTTTCACTTATCTTGCTTCAGTTATCCGTGTAATTACCGTATTTTTCGGCATATAAGACGCTCCGGCATATAAGACGCACCCAATTTTAAAGGAGGAAAATCTAGGAAAAAAAGATTCTTAACCAAATACTGTAGTAAAATATTTTATATCAACTGTATAAAGTTAACAGCAGTTTAAGAACAATTTTAAGTTGTAAATGTAAGTTTAAGCCAGCAGCAGGGCCAGGTGTTGCACAAATTCCCTGCCCAACTTTCTTGCAAGTCTCCTGTCGCCTTATGGTGACTCCATGAATTTCTTAGGGTTTTCTTAGGCAAGGAAGACTCGAGAAGTGGTTTTGCCAGTTCCTTCCTCTGAAATACAGCCTGCAGCACCTGGGATTCCTTGGCGGTCTCTCATCCAAGGACTATCCAGGGCTGACCCTGCTTAGCTTCCAAGATCAGATGGACTCTGGTACCTTTGGAGTTTTTAGGCCATTGGCTTATGGTGACCTCATGAATTTAGTAGGGTTTTCTTAGGCAAGGAATCCTCGGAGCTGGTTTGTGCCTGTTCCTTCTTCTGAAATAGAGCCTCCATCACCTGGTATTCATTGGTGGTCTCCCCTCCAATGACTAACCAGGGCTGACCTTGCTTAGCTTTCAGGATCAGATTGGATCTGGTGCCTTTAGGGCAGGGGTAGGCAACCTTTCCCCTTTAAGGGCCGAGGGACTTCAGCTCCCAGAATCCCAGGAGCTATTGGCCAACATGGGACTATTGGCCAACATGGCTGAGGCTTCTGGGAGCTGAAGTCCCTCGGCCCTTAAAGGGGAAAGGTTGCCTACCCCTGCTTTAGGGGATTTGGGCACTACTTGCAGAACCATAGAATATCAGAAGGCCAGAGTTGGAAGGGGCTCTCCTGTGGTCATCCAGTCCACCCCTCATCAATGCAGGGATGTAGCACTAAAACATCCCTGGCAAAAAAGACATCCTAGAATCCTATAGTAAGAAGGGATTCCCCCAGGGTCATCTAATCCAAGCCTATAACTGAAGCACCCTGTGTAGAACAGCATGCTAGAACTCCTGTACAGCTGGAAGCCCTGGAGGTCATCCAGTCAACCCCTGAACAGTGGAAGACACTGCCTTGTAGGATGGGGGAGTCTCCTTTGGAGGTTTCTAAACAGAGGCTGGATGGCCATCTGCCCCAGGAAGGACTTGGATTGTGTCTTCCTGCATGGCAGAAGAGGGTTGGACTGGACCCTTGGGGGTCCCCAACTCTAGAATCCTATTTATTCCTTATGGAGTAAGAGGGTTAGACTGGATGGCCATTAGAGGTCCATTCCAACTCTAGGATCCTATGTATTCTTGCACGGCAGAAGAAGGGGGTTGGACTAGATGGCCCTTGGGGGTCTCTCCCAACTCTAGGATCCTATGTCTTCCTGCATGGCAGAAAGGGGTTAGAATGGATGACCCTTACAGATTCCTTCCAACTCTAGCATCCTATGTCTTCCTGCATGGCAGAAAAGGTCTAGACTGGATGGCCCTTGGAGGTCCCTTCCAACTCTAGGATCCTATGCCTGTCTTACTGCATGGCAGAATCATAGAATCCTAGAGTTGGAAGAGACCACAAGGGCCATCCAGTCCAACCCCCTGCCATGCAGGAACTCCCAATCAAAGCAGGAAGAAGAGGGCTAGACTAGATGACCCTTGGGTGCTAGGATTCTGGGTATGGCAGGTGCCAGTCAGTCCCTGGCTGGTAGAGAGCCCCCCCCCTTGCCCTTGCCCTTGCCCTTACCATAAATGCTGCTTTAAAAATTATTTCCATCTCCCAGCTATGAGACGGTTGGGGAAAAATGAGAAAGTGTTGGGGGGAAGGACTGCCAATATACTAGGTGATGCATTCTGGGGTATGTACAATTTGCACCCAAGTAAGTGAACCTGGCCATGTCACACACTCTCAGCCTCAGAGGATGGTAATGGCTACCCCCATTTGAAGAAACATGCCAGGAAAACCCCATGATAAGTCACCATTGTGACCATTAAAATGTCCTCCATTTTGAGCACGGCTAAGAAGCATGGATTTACATTTATATTAGTTTTTTTAGCTTTCTCTACCTTTTTTTTCTTGTATGTCCTACATTTTTTGTAGTGACTTGTCCTCCTTTGCATTGAAGACATTTGGTCACCCTGTCTGAGTATCAGAGTATGACTCTAGAAACCAGGGTTCGAATCCTGGCTCAGCCATGGAATCCCCCTGGGTGACCTTGGGCAAGTCACACTCTCTCAGCCTCAGAGAAAAGCAATGGCAAACCCTTTTTGAACAGGAGGACAGGAGGAAAGGTAGGAGGAGGGGGGAAAAGGCAGGGAGATTTGAAGGCACACAAGAACAACAAAAAAGTCTGCAATTGTTTCATAGGTAGTACATGGGAATAGGAGTCAGTGTGGTGTAATGGTTTGAGTGTTGGACTACCACTCTGGAGACCGGGGTTTGATTCCCCACTCTGCCATGGAACCCACTGGGTGAACTTGGACAAGTCACACACTCTCAGCCTCAGGGGAAGGCAATGACAAAAAAAACCTATGCCCAAGCAACACATTAACTTTGGCTGCATCTGCATTGCAGAGATTTATTAAAGCAGTTTTACACCGCTTTAAATGCCCTGGCTCAAGGCTATGGAATTCTGGGATATACAGTTTTGTGAGATACTTAGCCTTTTCTATCAGAGAGCTCTAGTACCACAAAGAAAACTGCAGATCCTTGAGCTCTCTCTCTCTCTCTCTCCTCCCTTCGTTTTTAACCCCTTGTTTTTGGGCTCTTTCTCTCTCTCCTCCCTTCGTTTTTAACCCCTTGTTTTGGGGCTCTTTCTCTCTCTCCTCCCTTCGTTTTTAACTCCTTGTTTTTGGGCTCTTTCTCTCTCTCCTCCCTTCGTTTTTAACCCCTTGTTTTTGGGCTCTTTCTCTCTCTCTTCCCTTCGTTTTTAACCCCTTGTGTTTGGGCTCTTTCTCTCTCTCCTCCCTTCGTTTTTAACCCCTTGTTTTGGGCTCTTTCTCTCTCTCCTCCCTTCGTTTTTAACCCCTTGTTTTTGGGCTCTTTCTCTCTCTCCTCCCTTTGTTTTTAACCCCTTGTTTTTGGGCTCTTTCTCTCGCTCCTCCCTTCGTTTTTAACCCCTTGTTTTTGGGCTCTTTCTCTCTTTCCTCCCTTCTTTCTTCCTTGGACTGTTTCTCCCTTCTCTCTCCGTTTTCAAACCTCTCTTTCTGTCCCTGGCTTCCTTCTCCTTCTGTCTCCGTTTTCAAACCTCTCTTTCTGTCCCTGGCTTCCTTCTCCTTCTGTCTCCGTTTTCAAACCTCTCTTTCTGTCCCTGGCTTCCTTCTCCTTCTCTCTCCATTTTCAAACCTCTCTTTCTGTCCCTGGCTTCCTTCTCCTTCTGTCTCCGTTTTCAGAGCCCTCTTTCTGCCCCTGGCTTCCTTCTCCTTCTCTCCCCACTCCCCGTTCTCATCCCCCTCCTTCTCTACCCAGGGTATATTCGGCACATAAGGCGCACCAACTTCCCCACCTCCGTTTTGGGGAAGAAAAAGTACGTCTAATATGCCGAAAAATACGGTACTTGCCTGGAACAAACTTGTGAATGGTAAACTTCAAGGATTTCTTTGTACTGATGTTTTTCAATGTACTGCTAAGGTGCTCAAAAAAGTCCTGTTTCATATATTTATGTCATTATTAGTGAGCTAGCATGCTGAAAATGGATGTACTGTTCTGAGAGATGTCTGCAATTGGAATATGATGTGTAGATAACAATTAAACTATTGTTGCTATCTTGCAAAAATATTCTGGGTTATTCTGCTTTCTTATGAAGATAGGAAAATAAAAGGTTTGGCAGCAGTAATTCCCTCAGTAAAAAATTGTGGACACAAAGAAGTGAAGGAAAATTGAAGGAAAATAGGATGGCAAGAGGGAAGAGAAAGCAATGTAGTGACACAAGCTGTGTCAGGATTTAGAGTTGGAGTTGTGTTATGGAAGAACCTTATAGAAATGCATGAGTAAGGAATAGATTCTATGGAGCCTGATTAATCTTGCATCTGTTCATACCACGTGGGATAACCAATTCTTTCCCTAATACAGTCTCTTAATAAGTGACTTAGGGATGGACTCCCAGTATCCTTATCTTATATGTGTTTTAATATTTTGGTAGCGTGCTTCGTAGCGTGCTTATATGATGTTTTTAATTAATTCAAGCCACTCTTCTATAAACAAGAAGGAATATTAACTTTATTTGCAGTCAGATATTAAGTTTGTATCTTTTTACAGCTGGTTCGCAAATTGCGTGGTCATATAATGTACAGCTCCTCACTTGTTACAAACTGTTTCCCTATTCAGTTCCCTCACTGACTTTGTTTCAATTTTAACCTGTTTTCCAATTCTCTTGACACAAGTCCTCATAATGCCCCTTCATCAGGACTATGAATCCTGTGAAAGTCTGGCTCAGATCACAATTAACATTCCCACAGAACAAGACAGGTATGAGCCACCCTGAACTGGCTTTTAAAACTAACTGACACACTCATCCATCTTTTCCACTCGTCCTCTCCTTTTATAGTCCCTCTCAGGCTGCCCTCTCCTTTGCAGCCAGTCTAACTGTGATTGGCTGTTGGGGAAACTCCACTCTGCCAGTCACTTGCCCCAACAGCCCCTCAAATAATCTGGACCTGAGATGAGTAAGGATTTAAAGGTCATAACCAGCACTGTATTGGGTGTAGAAATGGACTGGCAGCCAGTGGAGCTGTTGCAACAAGGGAGTTGTGTGCTCCCTGTAGCCAGCCCCAGTTATCAGTCTGACTGCGGCTGTTTGGACCAGTTGAAGTTTCTGAACACTCTTCAAAGGCAGCCCCACGTAGAGTGCATTACAGTAATCCAAACAGGATGTAACTAAGTCATGTGTCACCAGAGCCAGATCTGATGTCTCAAGGAATGGGCACAACTGGCACACAAGCTTCAAGTGTGCAAAGGCACTCCTAGCCACTGCTGAAATCTGGGCTTCCAGTCTCAGAGGTAAGTCCTGTAGTACACCCAAGTTGCAAACCTGTGTCTTCACGGGGAGTGTAACCCCATCCAGCACAACTGAATCCCTGTTCCCTAATCTGCCTTTCAACTGACCCGGAATGCTTCTGTCTTGTCTGGATTAACATTCAATTTGTTTGCCCTTATCTAGTCTGTTACTGATGACAGGCACCAGTTTAGGAGCAAAACAGCTTCCTTGGCTTGTGGTGGAAAGGAGTAACAGAGTTGGATTTCATCTGCATACCAGTGACTTTCTTGTTGTTAACTGCCCTCGAGTTGATCTCAACCCATGGCGACCCTATGGATGAGACACGTCTAAGACTCCCTATCTTCCACTGCTCTGCTTAAATCCTGCAAACCCATACCCATAGCATCCTTAATAGAGTCCATCCACCTGCCATCTGGCCTTCCTCTCTTCCTGCTTCCCTCCACCTTTCCCAGCATTATTGTCCTTTCCAATGAGTCCTTCCTTCTCATGATGTGTCCAAAGTATGACAGTTTCAGTTTGGTCATCTTGGCTTCCAGGGAGGTTTCCAGCTTGATCTGCTCTAGGACCCATTTGTTTGTTTTTTGGGCTGTCCATGGGATCCTCAACACTCTTTTCCAGCACCCTATCTCAAAGGAATTGATTTTCTTCCTATCTTGTTTCTTAGCTGTCCACCTCTCACATCCGTACATGGTAATAGGGAATATGATGCCTTGTATGATTCTAACTTTTGTGTTGAGTTGTATATCTTTGCATTTTAGAATCTTTCTAGTTCTTTAATGGCTGCCCTCCCCATTCTTAATCTTCTGATTTCCTGACTGCAGTCCCCATTTCTATCAATGTTTGATCCCAGGTATGGGAATTCTTTTACTATTTCTATTTCTTCACTGTCTAGGTTGATCTTGTAAAGATCCTCGGTGGTCATTATTTTTGTTTTCTTTATGTTCAACATTAAGCCTGCCTTTGCACTTTCTTCCTTGATCTTCCTTAGTAGTTGTTCCAGGTCTGTTAGGTTTTCTGCTAGTATTATGGTGTTATCAGCATATCTTAGATTGTTGATACTCTTCCTCCTATTTTCACTCCTCCTTCTTCTGTATCCAAGCCTGCTTTTCTTATATGTTCTGCATACAAGTTGAACAGATAGGGTGAAAGGATGCAGCTTTGTCTGACCCCTTTCCAATTGGGAACCATTCTGTTTTTCTGTGTTCTGACAGTAGCCTCTTGTCATACAGATTCCTCATCAGAAGTATCACATGTGTTGTCACTCCCATGTCTTTAAGGCAGTGCTTCTCCATTATTTTCTGTCACGCCCCCCCAGGAAAGATGAAAACATTTCACGCCCCCCTGCGCGACTAAATAATCACATGGGCGGGTTTGACCAATCAGGATGGAGCACGTTGGGCTGCTACTGGGGCTGCGCTGGGACAATCTCCCTCTCTCCAGCCGTAACGGGGCCCCCTTTACGGAGGGGCGCGCCCCACTATTTGAGAACCGCTGCTTTAAGGGCATTCCATAGCCTTTCACGATCTATGCAGTCAAAGTCAATTTTGAGCATAATTTTGCTTGCATGGGAGATCAGTGCTATGGTCCTGCAGCTGCAGTCTTTTGTATCTCCTTTTTTGTGGATGCGGATGTATATTGACCGCTTCCAATCTGTTGGCCATCATTTTGTTTTCCATATCTCTTGACATATGTTGGTTAGCACTAGAGTTGACTCTGACAGTGTGGATTATAGCAGTTCAATTGGAATAGCATCTGTTCCTGGTGATTTGTTTTTCGCTATTTCTCTTATTGCAGTTTCCACCTCGCTTTGTAGAATTTGGAGTTCATCTTCATATGGCTCTTCATTCCATATGTCCTTCATTTTTTCATCTCTTTTTTTTTTATAATTCTTCTGTGTCTTGCATCCAACCTCTTTTTATTTCTTCCTGGTCATGAATTATGGTATTTTTTTTATTGTCATACTGGTGGCACTGAACTCCAAAACTCTGGACTGCCTCTCAGAGCAGTTTCACTTTTCATTAGCATGAGGAACAGAACAGAATCCCCGAGGGACCTCACAGGCCACCAGCTAAGACTGTGAACAGAAATTCCCCAGCACCTCTTGGGTTCACTTTTATAAATAGCATAAAGCCTCTTTGGAAACTTGTATAGCTTTTATTGGAAAATATTAAAACATAATAATGTTGCAGGATCAAACATACTGCTCATCCAGACCAGAGGTCTATCTAGTAGTCCAAGGGTGGGAAGCACATGCCTTCCATTTGTTTTGGTTGGCTAGTTCCCCACTTCCATAATTCCTTACTATTGGCTATGTTGAGTGGTTGTGATGGGAATTGTAAGTCAGAACACTAGTAGTGATAAATGTCCCCCAGATCTGATCTAGTCTTCCATATTTTATTTATTTATGTAAAATAGTTCTATGCTTTTCCAAAGTTCAGAAGTGGTGAACAAGATTAAAATGTGCAGAAACAGCAAACTATCAAAATAATTAGGCAAAGTGTTAACATTTTGTAATATTTTTTAAAAAGTTATTGTATCCTAAAATTATTTTTAATTAAAAAATATCAAGAGAAGGACTCATAGATGTCCTTACGAAGCCTGAAAACAAACCTACTCAGAAGAAAGCCATGGTCCCACTGATGCTTTGGCCCCAAAGTGGTTGTTATGCCAAAATCTGCCCAGCAGCAATAAGCAATCTTCTTTTACCCCCAAAAGAGACCTACATCTCTCAACTGTGGATGATTGTGCTGTGGGAGGCTTCAAGAGGTAGCTATGGAAAATGTGATCATGTAGAGATTCATATCTCAAGCACAGAACCCGGTGACATTTTTGGGAATGGCACAGTTTTCCCAGCAGTGCATATCCATTGAATAAAGCTGGTCCTTTGAGTACAGCAAATGACATGCTCCTGCTGGGAATGAAGCTATCTGCACCAAAATAAATTATGACAATTCCTTCACCAGTTGTGGATCCTTTAGAGCAGGGACCGGCAACCTTTTTGAGACCTGGGCCGGTCTCCACTAGCCCAGGTCTCGGCTGGGCCAAGGGGGGGGTAATGACGGCGCGCGCGCGCTTGCGCACACACGCCCCCTTCACTAACCCGCGCGCGCGCCCCCCACGAGTCCCCTTACCCAAGGCGGACTCCTGCCACCGCCTCCTCCTCCTCCGCTGCCGCTGGCTCCTCCTCCTCCTCCGCGACCGCCGCCGCCGCTGGCTCCTCCTCCTCCGCCGCCGCCGCTGGCCCCTCATCCTCCGCCGCCGCTGCCGCCTCCTCCGCGACCGCCGCTTCCACCGCCGCCGCGGAGCCCGCTTTTGGCAGAGCGGGACGCGGCCTGCATTTTGGTCCAAAATGCAGGCCGCGTCGCGTTTGCGCATGCGCAGGATTTGCGCATGCGCAAACGCGACGCGGCCTGCATTTTGGACCAAAATGCAGGCTGCGTCCCGCTCTGCCAAAAGCGGGCTCCGCGGCAGCGGTGGAAACGGCGGTTGCGGAGGAGGAGGAGGAGGAGGAGGAGGAGGAAGCAGAGGTGGCGGCGGTGGTGGTGGCGGCGGTGGAGGAGGAGGAGGGGGAGGCAGAGGTGGCGGCGGTGATGGCGGTGGCGGCAGCAGCGGTGGCGGTGGAGGAGGAGGAGGAGGCAGAGGTGGCGGCGGTGGTGGCGGCGGCAGCGGTGGCGGTGGAGGAGGAGGAGGAGGAGGCAGAGGTGGTGGCGGTGGCGGCGGTGGGGGAGGAGGAGGAGGAGGATCCAGCGGCGGCGGAGCCAGAGGCGGCATCGGAGGTGGCGGCGCCTCTGCCGCCGCCTCCACTGCTTCCACCGCCGCTGCCTCCACCAACAGCCGGTGTTGGGTGGCGCGCGACTGCGCGCGCCGCGGCCGGCATTTTTTTCTCCAAAATGCCGGCTGCGACATGTTTGCACATGCGCAAATCCTGGTCGCGCGCCTAAAAGAAGCGGCGGAGGTGCCGCGGCGGCGGCAGCAGGGGTCCGCCTGGGCCTGCAAATACGGCGTCCTGGGCCGAAACCGGCCCGGGGGCCGTAGGTTGCCGACCCCTGCTTTAGAGATAGCTCTTTTAACTGCATTTTGCTCTCTTATCTGTTCCACACCCTGGTGGACAAATGCATATGTTTGCCCCATGACAGCATGTTTCCATTATCTTCCTTGCACCCTGAGGAAAGAATATCCTCACACCTCTTTCTTTTATATCTTAGTCCAAGTTCCAAAAGTGTTCATCTGCTCTCATTAACAATAAAATAGTTGCTTTAGTTTCTGCTCTGTAGATTGCAACAAATGAAAGAAGTTCCGGGGGTGGGGGGCGGGGAAGAAAGATTTTCTCCCCGGTAAAGCAAAAGATTCATTACTGTGGAAGTCACTCTGGGTTGTGCTCCAGAAGAAGCTAAGAGGGAAAAAAATGTTTATGTATTACCGTGGTGCAAAAGGGTTAAATATTTCTGAAAGCAAGTCTCTATTGTACTGTATATTGGAAGGGGGAAGAGGGATCACTTTTTCCTCTGGTAACTAAGGGAAGTGCAGACGGCGCAAAGTGCCTTCTTGGAGCCAGGGAAGGGGAGGGGCAGCCACACACTGGGCGCCCCAACCCCTTCCCGAGGACTTCATCAGAGTGTGCACCGTTGCACACGGTGAGCGCTCTGATGATGTCCTCCCGGTGCAGCGTCCTGACATGCTGCGCCGGAAGAGGCGCAAAAGAGCCGCATGGTAGCTCTTCGGGCACCCTTTTCACCACCTGGGAAAGGAGCGCTATTTTGGTGCTCCTTTCCCAGGTGCCAAAAGGGAGGATTGGGGCCGAGGCATGGGGCAGCCTTGACCCAAATCCTCCGCTTCCCAGGGCAGCCCATGGCCTCTCGTCTGCATTCCCCCTAAATGAGCCAAAGAGATCTCCATGCTTTCTTTGTAAAATGTAACGATAAATAATCTGTAATGGGATGAAGCTGATCCAGTAACACTTTTGTTGGGGTTAGGGGCACAACCTCTGCAAAAGTTTTACCCGAGAGAACTCTTTGCTAGGCATCTGTAGGCTGTGTGGTCAGGTTCACACTGGAGGACCTACAGATGCCTAGAGAAAACTTTTTTTCCAATGGCAGGGGCAAATACAGTACCCCATAAATAATCAAATCCATAAATGTCGAGGGACAACTGTATTCTGCTATCAGAGAGGCATTTGAGATACTGAAAGTGAGCTTGCAAAAATGGCCCGGAGAAGGTGCAGGAACAGAAGTGGGCAAGACAAGCTGCAGTTTGATCATCTGCTGCCCAGTTCAACAAACCTAACATTGTGCTAAGTGTAACATATGACTATGTCCACTGTTGGTGTTTTCCAGAAATATCTGTAGTTTGACGTTAAAATTTATTTCCTCATTCTCTACTTCTGAAATGTTAATTTGATAGAAATTTATTTCTAAGAAACCTTATAAAATCGTAGTTCAGAAAAACATTATTCACAGCAGCATCTCTAAGTTCTTTGACAGTAGTTAAAACAATTATTATTGTATTGTTACAGTTATTATGCTATTATTGTTATTCTCTGTGTTCTTGCTGACATACTAAAGATTCAGAAAAGTATATATTGTTTTAAATCAACTCCGGGCATCTTAGGGCCTTTGCAGACTGCCAGAAATAGTGCAAATTGAGTCCACTTTAACTGCCCTGGCTCAGTGCTAGGGAATCATGAGAATTGTATTTTTTTCTGAGACACTGAGCCTTCTCTGTCAGAGAGCTCTGGTGCCACAATAAACTACAGTTCCCATGATTCCCTAGCACTGAGTCAGGGCAGTTAATGTGGACTCAATTTGCACTATTTCTGGCAGTCTGCAAAGGCTTTTAGTCATTTAGCTAAAGAGCAATGTCAGTTATACCTGAAACTTAAGAGTAATTCTGTAATTGTGTTAATATAGTTAATTGACCAAGCACTAAAGCGGTACAGTTATTCATTTATCCAGTTATTTTCAGTGCAGTTTGATATAGCACAAGAGACTGTTTCTCAAAGAAAAAGAAATAAAATATAACATTGACTTTCCAGTGGAAGAACAAGAAGGAGGGATTCAGTGTAACCACCCAAAAAGGCATTCCCCTATATCCCTACCAGACATCCTTATGATAGTATTGGGACTAAGAAAATAGTCTCTTTGAAAAATCTCAAAACTTGGGTAGGTTACTGTGGGAGAATACAGCCTCTCAATTTTATCTCAGCCTTTCTCCAAATTTATAATAGTGCAGGTATTTATAGAGAGCCAGCGTGGTGTAGTGGTTTTGAGCACTGGACTATAACTAGAGACCAGGGATTGAATTACCATTTAGACATGGAAACCGGCTTGGTGACCTTAGGCAAGTCACACTCTCTCAGCTTCAGAGGGAGGCAAAGGCAGCCCCCTTCCCCTAACAAATATTTCCAAGACAACCTTTTGATAGGTTCACCTTAGGGCTACCATCAGTCAAAAAACAACAGTGTGAATGAACATAGCAACAATAGGTTTTTATATAAGATACAGTGTAATCTTCATATTGTCAGGCTGGTGCTCTGCGGATTTGACTGTCTGCAGACTGCCACGTCCTATATAATTCAGCGGTGGTGCATGCACATGTCCATGCTAACATGTTCATGTGTGTGTTACTACCATGGCATAATATGGGGTGTGACTGTCTGTATTTCTGCCATCCCGCAGGGTGTCCCAGAACTGAACACCTGCAGATGGGAATGGACCACTGTACTGATAGCATGTCTCTTGTTGTATATAATGGGTTTGGCTATAGATTATTTATTCTGTTTGGCATTGAGCTGCTCCGTGTGTTTAAACTAATTATGTTTCCTTATTTTTTAATTTTGTAAAGCTCCTTGTAAAGGTAGGATACTCTGAAAGGTGGGTTACATTTTTTTTTAAGTAAAGTACTTGTGAACTTTAGGGCATTTCTCTATTTTCGAAATAAGCTACAGCATGAAAGCTTGCTTTTGGACCTGCTAGGTTTCATCCAGTTAAAATGGAGTATAAATAAAATGAGTAATAATACTGTACAGTACAATTTTTAATAGTTTTTAACCATTTTAAAATTTGTTTTAAATGGTTTTAAATACTGTTGGCCATTTCATTCCATTTTAATGTTGACTTTTTCTGTTAAACTCTACTGTAGTTAATTTAATTTGCAAGCTGCCTTGACTCCCAGTCTTGGAAAGAAGGTGTTATAGAATAAAGATTGTTATTATTGTCGTTGTCATCAATAATACTTTTTGTTGATATTAGAATAACTTTCTGGATTTTATCTACTTAAATATTGGCTTTTCCTTTAAAGTTCTTGATTATCCTTTAAAGTTTTTCATGGCTGATAATGAAATAGTTTTAGTCTTTGCAGGGAACAAGTTCTACTTTGTGGGGTAGATTAAATTGGCTTCTAGGAGATAGGATGTGGTTACCACTTGGTGGCAGTACCTTGCTTCAAGATAAAGTTTATAAATATTATAATGTAGAAAGTGAGTAATGATTTTCATGAAAGGGACCTGCATATAGGTTGGACAAAGCCAAAATATGTGTTAGCTATAGAATCATGTGAATTTAAATGTGCGTTTTTATGCTTTTCACATATACTGACCAAGGGGCAGATACAGGGACATCTAGCTTTAGACTTAATTAGAGCAGACCTGCACAACTTGGTAGTCGGTAGGGGCCAAAATTAAAATCGGCTAAACTTCTTCGGGCTGCAGATAGGTCTTAATTAAATATTAATTAATTAATAATATTAATATTAATTAGAATTAATTAATATTAATTCCGTCCTCGTCCTCCTGTGCCCGGGCTTCTCCTCAGGTGAAAGCTGAGCAGCAGAGAAATCTTTCTTCTCCTCCTCCTCTGCCTGGACCTCTCCTCAGGAGAAGGCCAAGTAATGGAGGAGTCTTGAGGGGCAAGTGTTTGCCCCTCTTCCTCCTCTGCTGCCCGGCCTTCTCAGAAGAAAACTGGGTGAAGGAGGAGCCTTGCAGGGTGAACATTTGCCTGTCCTCCACCCATCCTTCTCCTCAGGTGAAAGCCAAGCAGTGGAGGAGCCTTGCAGAGTGCGGTCTTCCTCCTCCACCTGTAAAGCCGCCACCTGGCCTTCTCCTCGGATAAAGTAGGGCAGTGGAGGAGCATTGAAGGGCAAGCATTTGCGTGTCCTTCTCCAGTGCCACATGGCCTTCTCCTTGAGAGAAAGCCAGGCCATGGAAGAGCCTTGGGGCAAGCATTTTCCTACCCAGCCTTCTCCTGAGAAGAAAGGGCGAGTGGTCACCCCTCCTCCTCCTACTCAGGAGGAAGTTAAGTGGAGAAGGAGCCTTTAGATCATTCCACATCCTCGTGGGCTACTTGAAATCCTTTGATGGGCCGCATGTTTGCCCCGGACCATATGTTGTGCAGGCCTGAATTAGAGTGTCATTTAGTTGTAGTCTTTGGCTTGCCTGACTTGGCATTCCATCTCTTCTTGATCAATTGAAATACTTGTAGTTCTAATCTAAACCCTTCCTTAAACCTGCCACATATGTTTGATAAAAATCAGTGATTTAAAAAAAAAAAATTAAATGGATTTTCATTTTAATTAGTGTCTAACATTTTCTTAAAAACAGTTAAAAATAGAGAGCCTAGGTCAAAGGTGCAATTATGTATGCTCATTTTATTCAGTGACCATGTTAACATATTTGAGACTGGGGAGATGGAATAGATAAGGAGGAAGGGTCTCATTTTTTTAAAAAAATGAAAATTATTCAGAGTAATTGTTTAGTGTATACCTACATTCTAATGTAGCTTACAGATCTAAATATGTATTAAGGTTATACTGTGATTTAAATAATGAAAATTGAGTCATTCAGAGAAGCACTTTAAATTATGTTTACACAGTGTTCACGCAATTAAATGTTTCCTCTTTCCAGAGGAATTAACATTAATATATGATCCATAGAGTCAGTTGTGATAGCATTTACCTGTATAAATGTGAGGGGAGAAGAACAAATTATCTCTGTAGCCAGTGATCAGGGATGATGGGAGATTATGTAGGCAGGATATCATGGGCCAAGCCAGTGCTATCCTGCCCATGGTTTTGACCTGGGTCTAAACCCTGGGCCTGTGTAGTGAACACCCATGTGCAGCTGTGCCCTGGACCCCTGCCACCACGTACCTCTGCCATCATGTCTTTCTGAGAAGACCCTGATTGTGGCCCATAAGGGCAGAAATGGGGCACCTGACTATACCCATGTGGCTATGCACCCCCATCTTATTTTAAAGGCTGTGATGAGAGTCTTCAGAGAAGACACAATGGAGGAAACAGGTGCAGGACTGTGTGGTTTTCTAGCTTTTGCCAAGGAGTTTCAAGGAAGCTTTGTAGGAAACAGCAGGTCTATAGTCTCAGGCTAAGGGCTCTTTGGGCCAGGATCAGTCCAGAACTGCCAAATTGCATCCAGACAGGCTGATCGCAGCCTGGGGCTAATGGCCTGCATTGTTCATACAGGATGACACGAAACTGGGGTGTTTGGGCCTTTTGGCCCATGCATACAAACTCCCAGAAGGTAAATATTGCATATTCCTGAGCCATTATATCTTGCTCTATAAGATAAAACTACAAAATAGAATTATTTCCTGAGACACAATATTTCTCTGTGGAAGTAGTTCATGTGTTCATTTGACAGTTGTTAAGTGATAAGTTACAAGTAGTGTAAATGTGTGAATTGACTCTTAAGTATTTATAGACTGAAAACTTTATGTCTGCATAGTGTACTTTTAGGAGTCTTATTGAATTAAAGATACTCCTAGACTGTCTAGGTTTGAGTCATTTGTACAAAAAATTTAAATTGTATTCAGAACATGTCCATTAAAAAAAGTAGCATTGTGACATCAAATACAAACTTCTTTCATGCTCTTAATTTTTATTTACCAGATCATGAATACTTTACAGTTGAAAGCTGCTGTGTTCTCCACTTCTCCCAATTTTTAACAGTATACTGTATGGACAGTACATAAGTAGGTCTTCCTACTTCATAATTTGAATGTTTTCCAAATTAACACAAAGAACATAACATTGAAAGCAACGGGTAAGGATATGGCCTCATATTATTGAAATCTATACTAAACAGATCTCAGCAAAAATACATGAAACATTTGAGTAGTACCGTATTTTTCGCCCTATAGGGCGCTCCGGCATATTGGGCGCACCCAATTTTTAAGGGGGAAAATCCAAGAAAAAAGGATTCCTCCCTTTAGCCGGAGTTGTTCAATGGGCTGGTGCTGGGATTGGAGACCGATCCCAGCACCAGCCCATTGAACTGAGGTCGCGGGGGGGGGGAAGGAGGGCTTCTCCCCCCCCCCCCCGCGACCTCAGTCTTTGAATGGGCTGGGGCCGGGATCGAAGCGATCCCGGCCCCAGCCGATTGAAGACCCGCCGGCGAGGGAAGGAGCCTTCCTTCCCCCCCCCCCCGCCTCGGTCTTGGAATGGGCTTGTGCCGGGATCGTTTCGATCCCGGCACCAGCCCATTCCAAGACTGAGGCCGGGGGGGAGAAGGAGGGCTCCTTCTCCCCCCCGGCCTCAGTCTTTCCATGGGCTTGTGCCGGGATCGAAACGATCCCGGCACAAGCCCATTCCAAGACTGAGGCCGGGGTGGAAGGAGGGCTCCTTCTCCCCCCCGGCCTCAGTCTTTCCATGGGCTTGTGCCGGGATCGAAACGATCCCGGCACAAGCCCATTCCAAGACTGAGGCCGGGGTGGAAGGAGGGCTCCTTCTCCCCCCCGGCCTCAGTCTTTCCATGGGCTTGTGCCGGGATCGAAACGATCCCGGCACAAGCCCATTCCAAGACTGAGGCCGGGGTGGAAGGAGGGCTCCTTCTCCCCCCCGGCCTCAGTCTTTCCATGGGCTTGTGCCGGGATCGAAACGATCCCGGCACAAGCCCATTCCAAGACTGAGGCCGGGGTGGAAGGAGGGCTCCTTCTCCCCCCCGGCCTCAGTCTTTCCATGGGCTTGTGCCGGGATCGAAACGATCCCGGCACAAGCCCATTCCAAGACTGAGGCCGGGGTGGAAGGAGGGCTCCTTCTCCCCCCCGGCCTCAGTCTTTCCATGGGCTTGTGCCGGGATCGAAACGATCCCGGCACAAGCCCATGGAAAGACTGAGGCCGGGGGGAGAAGGAGCCCTCCTTCTCGCCCCGGCCTCAGTCTTTCAATGGGTTTGTGCCGGGATCGTTTCGATCCCGGCACAAGCCCATTGAAAGACTGAGGCCGGGGGGAGAAGGAGCCCTCCTTCTCGCCCCGGCCTCAGTCTTGGAATGGGCTTGTGCCGGGATCGTTTCGATCCCGGCACAAGCCCATTGAAAGACTGAGGCCGTGGGGAGAAGGAGCCCTCCTTCTCCCCCCGGCCTCAGTCTTGGAATGGGCTTGTGCCGGGATCGAAACGATCCCGGCCCCAGCCGATTCCAAACCGAGGCCGGGGGGGGGGGGGAAGGAAGGCTCCTTCCCCCGCCGGCCTCGGTCTTCAATCGGCTGGGGCCGGGATCGCTTGGATCCCGGCCCCAGCCGATTCCAGACCGAGGCCGGGGGGGGGGGGAAGGAAGGCTCCTTCCCCCGCCGGCCTTGGTCTTCAATCGGCTGGGGCCGGGATTGCTTCGATCCCGGCACCAGCCGATTCCAAGACTGAGGCCGCGGGGAGAAGGAGCCCTCCTTCTCCCCGTGGCCTCAGTCTTTCAATGGGCTGGTGCCGGGATCGCTTCGATCCCAGCACCAGTCCATTCAAAGACTGAGGTCGCGGGGGGAAGGAGGGCTCCTTCTCCCCACGGCCTCGGCCCCTTCGCCCTATAGGGCGCACTCACTTCCCCACGCACGTTTTGGGGAAGAAAAAGTGCGCCCTATAGGGCGAAAAATACGGTAATAAGCAAAACTTTATTAGGTTTAATTAGTGTTGAATTTCAGTAGAGGAAACTGTTCCTTATTTGCCACTGAAAAGATACTCATTTTAAAGATATTAATGTGACAAAGAAGTAGCTGTGGTTGTCTCTTGCATCATAAAGAGGAGGAAGGGAGGTGGACTGAGAAAAAAATATAGCAGCACTTTTAAGACTAACTGGTTTTTATTTTTGCATGAACTTTCGTGGATATAAATCCACATCTTCAGATATTTCTTCACTCTGTACTGCATCTGAAGAAGTGGGTTTATATCCATGAAAGCTCATGCAGAAGTAACAACCAGTTAGTCTTAAGGGTGCTGCTACATTCCTTTCCCCCTGCTTTTTCCCTTCCTTCTTTCCATGTGACAAAAGTGCATGCTGAAGTTCTTAGTTTGGAAAACAAATTTTCTAGTTCTTGATGTTTTATTGCTCTAAATGGAAAAGTGTAGTGTTAATTTAGCTTGTGGCACTTTTACCTTTTACAAATAGGTTGGTTTTGTTAATGGAACATACATAATGCATGCTATTAAACTTCAAAGAGATGAACTTATCTTTTTATGGTTAAACTTTAAAGGCTCTGGTTTTGTTCAGATTTAAAGTACTTGTACCTGTTGTTAAAAAGTACTTAACTTTGTTTTATTCTTTAGGCTGCAGGATCAAATGAAGTTTTTTGTGTAACAGCTCTGGCAGTTACAAGTGTATAGTCTCAGCTTTGGAGAAAAGGGGAATACCTTATGTGTGCTCAGAGGTGGGAATTAATTCAACAAATGCTTTAGGGATTCTTAAGTGTACTGTATATTTTCCATGCCAAAGTACTTATGGAAATGAATAGTACTTAATGTTCAAAATCTTTCTTGAATATTAATCACTAGTCTTAGGGCCTTTGCAGACTGCCAGAAATAGTGCAAATTGAGTCCACTTTAACTGTCCTGGCTCAGTGCTAGGGAATCATGGCAATTGTATTTTTTTCTGAGACATTGAGCCTTCTCTGAGGGGAAGCAGACAGCTTAAAGAGCCGTTTTGGGGGCAGGGAAGGGGAGGGGCAGCCACACGGTGGGCGCCCCAACCCCTTCCCCAGGTCGTCCTCGGAGCAGCCAGCCCTCCGCACGGCCGACGCTCCGAGGAGGACCTCTCGCTGCAGCGTTTGCACATGCTGCAGCGGAAGAGTCGCTGAAGGTGCGCCGGCCGCCTTTTGCGCACCTTCCGCTTCCAGGACCAGCCCACTGAACAACCGAGGCCGCGGCTGAAAGGAGGCCTCCTTTTAGCCACAGCCTCGGCCGTTCCTTAGGCTGGTCCTGGGAACGGAGAAGTACTCCGCTTCCAGGACCAGCCCATTGAACAACCGAGGCCGTGGCTAAAAGGAGACCTGCTTTTAGCCACGGCCTCGGCCGTTCCTTAGGCTGGTCCTGGGAGCGGAGAAGTCCTCCGCTTCCAGGACCAGCCCACTGAACAACCGAGGCCGCATTCGTAAGTAGAGGTGCGACTGTATATTCACCTTATAAGACGCACCAACTTCCCCACCCCCGTTTTGGGGAAGAAAAAGTGTGTCTTATAAAATACAGTATGTACTTTTTAATCTGAATGATTTTGGTCCATTATCAGACATTGATGTGAATTTTATGAACACTCTGTTTGACCTTTCTGAAAATTTCTTACAGCCGTTTTCTGCATAACCAAAACAACAAAGTCATCTACAATACAACCTCTTCCCCATCATAGTATAATTTAGAACTGTAACTTTTTTGTGTCCTCTTGACTAAAAAAACCCTTCAATATTATTGTTTCTTTGTCTCCAAATTTCTTTAGTAACCCACTTCATCTCTCACTGTTCAATTTGTTTTTCACAGTAGATAGCTTTGTGATATCAGAGGAAGGCAGGCAAACCACCTCTGAACAAATCTTGCCAAGATAACCCTGTTAAAAGTTCACTTTAGGGTAGCCATAAGTCAGAAATGACTTGAAGGCACACAACAACAACCATCTTTGAGTCACTTGTTTTTCTTCATTTTTATGCAGCAGTGCTGTTTCTTTGGTATGATAGATCCAAATAATGATTGGCCTTTAAGTTTTTAGGGAGAGAACAGACATACACTGTCTTTGTACTTTTGCTGCAAAAACCTGAGATCTTTAAGCACCTCACATAGCTAGATAATCTAAGAAAATCTGAGTAACACCTCCTCTGTTCCATCTTACATCTGATTACAGACTACAGACTTGGACTTTCGATCATGCCTAGAAACATCTCCCCCCCCCCCCCCCCGACTTTTAAACTTAATAACAGTCCTGATTAAGATCTTGGCTCATGTCTTTTTACTTCTGGCCTGAATAAAGGTATTATGCTACTGGTTGTTTTAGATTTTCTTCCAGCAGATCAGTATGTCTTGCTGCAATTTTAGTATTTCATGTGTAATTTGCAGTGCTTACAAGCAAACATCCCAGACTTGAAAGATGTAATTCATTGACATACTTATATTTTCTTAATTAAAATTATTTATAAGTACTTTTGTATGGAAATGGATGATAGCTGAAAAAATTACTTATAGAGCATTTCTTTTCTAGCATAAATTTCATTAATTCATAAATCTATATCCTAGTTAAGCATTAAGAGACCAAGTTGTGGTGCATCTCTGGCTGTGGTGTTTTTCTCTCCTCTAGTAAGCTTCACATTTTAGTTTAATTGAAATCTGTCATGATCTCTGAAACACAAACTGTGATTTAATTTTAGCTGTGGTTAGATAATAGTTTCATGAACTTTAATTTTTTTCAATGAACTATAGTTAAGATTAACTGTCTAGGCTTGGATTTAGGTTTACTTAATCTAAAATGGAAGGAAAATTTCCAAATTTCTTGCACTTGTATGAGGTGGAGGTGGGAGTAGAATCTGAGGCTTGTTTGTAATGCTATACCATGATTTAGTGTTATGTCCGAAAGGTATTGTTGTTTCATTACTGTATTCTGGTATCTGTATTGTTCAGTAAGTACTTCTTAATGGGAGGTGCTGCCTACTCCCTCTGCCAGCCATCTCAGTAAGGGGCTATGCAGATGGGCAGGAAAAGGTGACCTGAAGCTGCCTTTTCTATAAGCTGCAGCAACCGCACTGCCTGCCCTGAGGATGCCCTAAATGGGGACGGATCAACCTCACTGGGGGGAGTCAATGCAGGTTTTCCGAGGCTGTATTGAAGCCCCAGCAACCGCACCATCAACCCCAAGGACGCTGCAAAGGGAGACGGAGCAACCCCATGGGCGGGCAGCAGATGTTTTAATTTTTTTTAATTCTCTCAGATGCATGTGCATGTGTGCAGGAACACATCCCTGCACACCTGCGCAGGACCTGTCATAGGCTAGTATACAGTCTGTCACTCTGTGTACAAAAGTGACTGAAGTTCGGTATCCCTGCACGCCCGTGCAAGACCTGTCATACACCCACAGATCATGCAAGGATTCACTGATCTCGGCTTCCCCCAAGTAGTGGGTGCCATAGACAGGTGTCACTGTCTGATTGTGCCACCCTTGGGCCGAAGGAATGAGTTTGTCAATTGAAAGGACACCTACTCTATCGTTCTCCACAAAATATGTCCCACACAGGTCAGGGAGGAGGGGAGAGGTATATGCAAGGAAGATTTGTGTGGACAGATAGGATACATGTAGCTAGTGGTCATGCAAGGGACATAGTCAACAGGACAAACAGACAAATGTTACTCTGGGAGCCCCCCCTCCAGTCATGCCAGGAAGTGGTGTGCAGGTCTTATGTACACCTGCACAGAAGAGGTCACAAAAACCTCTTTCATGCAAACTGCTGTGCATGCTGACAGCAAGCGTACATGCAATGGAATGCATTTGTCATAATAGAGGACAGTTGCTAGAGCGCATGTGTAGGGTTAGGGTTACAATTAGGGTTAGGGTTGGGGTTCTAATATTTAAGTGCATCTGTGCCAGTGCATCCACGCCTGGAAGCATAGGGCACTTTAAATTAAAGCCTGCATCATAGAGCGCATACTCTGGATCGCCAATTCAGTTTCTGCCGCACTTGCAACGATGCATTTATACGGCCGTTTTCTGGTGCACCGGTGTCGTTGCATACATTTACACATGTGAAGGTGCGCATCTTCGCCAAAGGAGCAGAAAATTGGCATACGATGGCTAGAGGACGCTTTCCTGGCGACTTTCAGGCATGTGTTGTCTAAACGCCACACCTACAAGTCACCATTAAAGCACCTCTTTTTGCCTGTCTGCATAGCCCCATAGTCTTGCTTACTGTTGTCTTGCAGCCTACAGCTCAGCATTTCTTCAGCTTGCTGTAGCTGGATGATGTCCTTCCCTGACTTGTGATCTTGGGTTCTGCAGCAAACTAAGCATACTCAGAATTCTGTTCTGAATATCTTACATGAATGAACACTCACTTTTGACTCTGCCAGTTTTGTATTATTTGCCTATTGAATCCAATTAGGCAGAGGTTCTTCCAGGAGTTCCACCTTGGTTTAAGTGTATAGGAATTGTAAGCTTGCTTAGTTTGGAGGAGAGCCTTTGCCCTACTCTGGGAAAAAGAGAAGGCTTTGCAGTTAATAGCAGTCAGATAAGTTCTCTAACTAGCTATTTTAAAACCATAAGCTATTAGGTGCAGGAGCGATTATGACTGTGTTCAGGCACAAAATTGGATGCACCAATCCCTTACAAATTTTGCATTTTACCATTTATCTTTAAAACAAAACCCTATGGTGTGCTGGAAATATGGAAGCAAACACACATGGGAGATGTGAGGCAAGTCTTAGGAGTCATCAAACACTCATTTTCACCTCCTCCCCCCCCCCCCCCCCATGAAATCCCACATGATTATCTCCTTTTTAATCTGATATGGTGGGTTTGCTGAAGTATTTGGGCTTGTGGGGATTTTTGGGAGGGCCCAATGCCTCACTATCTCTTCCCCCCTGTCCAGTTTTAGAAACCTGCCATGCTGTTGATTCTAGAGCAAACAGGTAGTATATGGTTAGAGTCATGGAAATGACTTACACATTGCTCTTTCTCCTCATTAAAAAAACAACAACAAACCCTTTCCCAGTTTATAAACCTGGCATGCTAGAGAAGCAGGAGAAATAATAAATGTGTACAGAGGCATATTATATTTCATTTATGTTTAATTTTTTTTTTAAATGAGCTTTCTGTGCAGTAGGATACTGCTGGAATTGAAAAATTCAAGTTCAAAGGGGAGTGCTTTTGTTTTGCTAGAGTCACAGTCTCTCATCTCTGTATTTTCCATTCATGATCTTGAAGTTACCATATTTTTCGCCCTATAACACGCACTTTTTTCCCCCCAAAACGTGCGTGGGGAAGGCGAAGGGCCGAGGCCGCGGGGAGAAGGAGCCCTCCTTCCCCCCGCGACCTCAGTCTTTGAATGGGCTGGTGCTGGGATCGAAGCGATCCCAGCACCAGCCCATTGAACTGAGGTCGCGGGGAGAAGGAGCCCTCCTTCCCCCCCGCGACCTCAGTCTTTGAATGGGCTGGTGCTGGGATCGCTTCGATCCCAGCACCAGCCCATTGAAAGACTGAGGCCGCGGGGAGAAGGAGGGCTCCTTCCCCCCGCGACCTCAGTCTTTGAATGGGCTGGTGCCGGGATCGAAGCGATCCCAGCACCAGCCCATTGAAAGACTGAGGCCGCGGGGAGAAGGAGCCCTCCTTCCGCCCGCGACCTCAGTCTTTGAATGGGCTGGTGCTGGGATCGCTTCGATCCCAGCACCAGCCCATTGAAGTGAGGCCGCAGGGAGAAGGAGCCCTCCTTCCCCCTGCGACCTCAGTCTTTGAATGGGCTGGTGCTGGGATCGAAGCGATCCCAGCACCAGCCCATTGAACTGAGGTCGCGGGGAGAAGGAGCCCTCCTTCCCCCCCGCGACCACAGTCTTTGAATGGGCTGGTGCTGGGATCGAAGCGATCCCAGCACCAGCCCATTGAACTGAGGCTGCGGGGAGAAGGAGCCCCCCTTCCCCCCGCGACCTCAGTTTTTGAATGGGCTGGTGCTGGGATCGAAGCGATCCCAGCACCAGCCCATTGAACTGAGGCTGCGGGGAGAAGGAGGCCTCCTTCTCCCCGCAACCTCAGTCTTTGAATGGGCTGGTGCTGGGATCGAAGCCATCCCAGCACCAGCCCATTGAACTCAGGTCGCGGGGAGAAGGAGCCCTCCTTCCCCCCGCGACCTCAGTCTTTGAATGGGCTGGTGCTGGGATCGAAGCCATCCCAGCACCAGCCCATTGAAAGACTGAGGTTGCGGGGAGAAGGAGCCCTCCTTCCCCCCGCGACCTCAGTCTTTGAATGGGCTGGTGCTGGGATCGAAGCGATCCTAGCACCAGCCCATTCAAAGACTGAGGTCGCGGGGGGAAGGAGGGCTCCTTCTCCCGCAACCTCAGTCTTTCAATGGGCTGGTGCTGGGATGGCTTCGATCCCAGCACCAGCCCATTCAAAGACTGAGGTCGCGGGGGGAAGGAGCCCTCCTTCCCCCCGCGACCTCAGTTCAATGGGCTGGTGCTAGGATCGCTTCGATCCCAGCACCAGCCGATTCAACAACTGAGGTCGCGGGGGGAAGGAGGGCTCCTTCCCCCCGCGGCTTCAGTTCAGTGGGCTGGTGCTGGGATCACTTCGATCCCAGCACCAGCCCATTCAAAGACTGAGGTCGCGGGGGGAAAGGAGCCCTCCTTCCCCCCGCGACCTCAGTTCTATGGGCTGGTGCTGGGATCGGAGAAGTTCTCCGATCCCAGCACCAGCCCATTGAACAACCGGCCGCAGCTAAAGGGAGGAATCCTTTTTTCCTGGATTTTCTTTTAAAATTGGGTGCGTCTTATATGCCGGAGCGCCTTATATGGCGAAAAATACGGCACTTGACCCACTTTGCCTGTCTTGTGTACTGATTTGTGGCTGAAATAGAAAAATGTGGGTTTACAGAAATGTTTTTGATATTGTATGGGTCAGCCCATACATTCTGCTTTACCTGTAAACTCTTGAAGTCACTTACATCTTATGGGAAATATATTCAGGTGCAGCCATGTTGGCAATATAGCAAAGTTCAATAACATCCAAAATCCATAAAATGGTGATACTTTATTTGACCATCAAAAATGCACAAAATAACATGATGCAAGCTTTCAAAGTAAGTACTAGTGATCCTTTTTGTATTGGTAATTGAATTCAAATTTTATCTTCTGAAGTGAGGAATGGTTTGTTTCCAATGTTATCTGACCAGAAGGAAGAGGGGCCTCTTGCCTAGATATCCCTCCACAGAACAACATCCTGAGAAAATACAGGCCAGTGACAACCATTGTCATTTTTAATTTTTTCTCCTGTATAATTTTTAATATCTTTGCCAGATGAAGAAGTCAGTGGAGCTTTGAAAGCTTATATCATGTATTCTGTGCATTTTGGTTGGCCCAAAAAAGGTGTTAGTGTTGTGGATTTTAGATATTATTGTGCTTTTCCTCTTGCAGTTACTCTGCCTACCATTGGCTCCACCTAGATATGGCTCCAGCTACAGTTAGCTCCCTTGCTTTCTCTCTTAGTGGGCCATAGCTAGCACACTACAGTCTCTCAGGGATGAAGCAGACCACCCTGAAGGAGCAGCTCTGCACTGCCCCTTTAAGCACTGAATTGGGGCCGCAGCAACCATACCCTGCGGCCCCAAACCAGCATTTTTCCAGCCCCAAAGAAGTGACAAAATGATGCTCCTTTTTGGGGTGGAAAAAAGCCACCCTTGCTGCAGTGGTGGCGGCTCTTCCGCATTTCTTCGGTGCAGTGTGTAAACGTTGTGCCGCAGAAATGTTGTGACACGTCTGGTTGGGAGGGCGGCGTGACACCGGCTTGGGGGTGGAGTTGGGGTGTGCGCTGTTTGTACACCGTGCCCCCACACCACTCTGAAGCTGGTGTTTCTTGCCGGTCTGTGCAGCCCCTCAGTTGTATTAAATGTTTAAAATTTATGCCTAGGTTCAAAGGTGCCCTTCCACATGCATAATGGTTAATGGTATAGCCATTTTACCTCTCACTATAGCAGGGGTAGACAACCTAAGGCCCGGGGGCCGGATGCAGCCCCCTGAGGCCTTTGGACCGGCCCCAGGCTGGTCCTGCTGCCTCCGCCGGCGCCCACCATGATGATATTGATTATTGCTGTTATTACTTGTTCTTGGGGTTTTCTTGGCAAAATCTCCACAGGGGTTTTGCCATGGCTTTTCTGGGGCTGAGAGAGTGTGCATGCATATTTTTTTAATTTTTTAATTTTTAAAAAATATTTATTTATTTATTTATTTGTTTGTTTGTGTTTGGTGCCTCGGGCCCCCAATTGTCTGAGGGACAGCAGCCCGGCCCCCGGCTCAAAAAGGTTGCCTACCCCTGCACTATAGAGTGCTGTGTGAGAAAAGTGAAAATACTGTACATAATTATGTTGTGCAAAAGGAAGCATGAGAACTGCTGTTGCTGTACAGCCTATCTGTTATAACATTGTATAGATCTAGCCAGTACTTTTGCCAGTGCTTGAAGAAGCATTTGCAGAACAGCACTTGTGGCTGTTTTCCTTCTGCTCATGGTTCTTTGGGTCCAACCGATGGTGCTTCAAATTGATTTTGACAAACCTTTAACTGGGAGTGTGTTAGTAGACACAAGAATAACATTTAGTTTGGTTATGTGGTTAAATGAGCTAGCATTTGAATAAGGACACTGTTATAATTTGTGTAGCCATCCTACTTAGAAAAGGTTGCCATTATGAAGGAGATATTCAGTGAATATTAACCTACTTGTAGTAAACAGAATTAATAATGTACATAAAAGAAAAAATAAGCACATTTTTAAAAAACTTAATGAACAGAAATTGGGCAGCATAGATATGACAGGAAGGTTGAATCTAAGCTGAATTGTGAGTGACCTAGGAAGTTTGCTCAGAGGGGATTACAGAATAATTATGTTAATATGCAATTATCACCTCATTTCTTCTGTAGTAACCTCAAGATGTAGTGTAGTAAGGGTGTTATAGCAAGTGCTGATAGTTTGCAAAAATACTGATGTTTGAGATTTCCGAGACAATAAGATTAGCCTGAGGCATTTAAGTGATGATCTGTCATCTTGGAGACAGATTTGACCTTTTTGCTTCATTTCGTAAAGCTTACATTATAGGGCTACAGGCAGATACAGCTGTAGAACTCATTAAGATTTTTTTTCTTTTAGAAAATGAAATCTTTATGCAAAAAGGGGGTATTTTAATGGAATTTGTTTTTTGTTTTTGTAAAGGAGAAGGGACAAGATGATGATTAGTCAGAGTACTGCTCATAATGGAGTAACATTGTACTTGAGAGTAAGCTCCACTAAGAACAGTGGAACTTACTTTTGAGTAGGATAGGATTTCATTGTAAACAAGTACCATATTTTCCAGCATATAAGACGACTGGGCTTATAAGACGACCCCAACTTTTCCAGTTAAAATATAGAGCTTGGGATATACTCACCATATAAGCTTGGGATATACTCTTCCAATGCACACCAAATAAAATTTTTAAAAAAATCAGATTTGATTTCAATATGGTAGTTTTAATTCAAATGCTTATGACAGGGGTAGGCAACCTTTCTCCTTTAAGGGCTGAGAGACTTCAGCTCCCAGAATCCCAGGAGCTATTGGCCAACATGGGACTATTGGCCAACATGGCTGAGGCTTCTGGGAGCTGCAAAGGTGAAGTGTATTAGCCCAGTTTAAATGGCTTCATAGTAGTAGTAGTAATAGTAGTAGTAGTAGTAGTAGTAGTAGTAATAATAATAATCCATTGTTCATTTCCTATCTCAATCTAAAGGGAGAGGTGGCTAATAGTAGTAGTAGCAGTAGTAACAACTTATTAGCCGCCTCTCTCTTTAGATTGAGATGGGAAATGAACAATGGATTAGATACATAATACCAGTAAAAATAGTATATAAAATCAATGCATATTAAAAACAATGCATACTTTAAAATCACTTATTTGAAAATCATCTCAGTAGATCATCTGCTGTTTTAAATTCAGAAGGAATCTCCTCTGGTAGATCATTCTACAGTCTGGGAACAGGTGAAGAAAATGTCCTCTGGGTAACAGTTGTCTATGAAAGCTCATGCTACAAACCTCTTGCTTCTTCCTTTGAGTTCCCCAGCATGCCTCTCTCTGTGTGAATGGCTCTCCTCCTCCAGCCTTTCCCCCATAGCCAGGGCTCTTAAAGGAGCATCTGCTGACACAAAGGCAGGGATGCAGCGAGAGCAGGAAAGAAAAAGCTTTTGCCTCTCCGTCTGTGTTCCCTCGCACTCGCTCCTCTTCCCTCATAGCCAGAGATCTTTTAACAGCTACTGAGGCAAGGAACAGAGAGTACCCTCAACTTATCCACGGGACAGATCAAAATCCACAATGTTGGTCCCAAAACTTGCCCTCGACTTATACATGAGGTAGACTTATAGTCGAGTATATACGGTAAATTGCAATCAGGTTACATTTCAGTCCTACTGAATAGAATAGAAATTACTTCCAAGTAAATATAGGTTTAGATTGTCTGTTCTCTTATTCCTAGCTTTTTGTGATGCATCTTTGTGATTGTAGTACCACAGTGTTCCATGCAGGTACAGTCGGCCCTCGGTGTCTGTGGACTTGCTATTCGCAGATTCAAGCATCCATGGATGGCAAGCCCGCGTTGCCCCCCAATGGCAGTGTGAGCATGCATCTGCGCCACATTAAGGACAGCCTGCATTGTCCCATGGTGGTGCGTGCACACAGCCATGCCACCATTAAGTTCTATTGTCTCCAGTGATGGCACAGTTGCATGCACACACTGCCATGTGACAATGAGGACTTCCCTAATGGTGGCGCAGCCACGTGCACATGCCGCCATTGGGTATCCACGGATTTTGGTATCCATGGGGGGGAGGGTCTGGAATGGATCACCCGTGGATATGGAAGGCCGACTGGAAAAGAATTTTGTTTCAGATAGTCTCCCTCCCTCCCTTTCTTGAGAAATATTCAGGCAAGGACCTACCTATGACAATATGCATATGCAATTGCTGGTGAAGCAGATAGTTGCACTTTTCTAGAGCCTGTGCATGGAAGCGTGCGCCAGTAAGCTGGTCTGAGTAGTACAGTGTGTGGCTTAGCCCATTGCATCCCTCACCAAGCCAAGAGATCAGAAGAAAGCATTCACAGCTGGAATGAACCAGGCTGAGCCTCTGGAATAAAAGGTTTATTAACTGGGATATATGACTCTCTGTTAACAGATGCCTCCTTTTTCCTCCCCAGCCAAGATCTCTTGTATATATGCTGGTGTGACTTCCTGATCTGTTAGTGTTACATTGTATCCTGGCTTGAGTTTCCCCATACACAAAAAAAATTAATTCAAAATTAATCCTAATGTTGAAACAGCATATCTGTAGTCAAATGGAAGTAGGCCTGCAATTTGTTTTGCAATTTTGTTTGTCTCATATGTAGTACTTACTATAAAAAGCAAAATTGCTTTGACAAATCAAAGAGCTCCATTCATACTTTGTGTGATTCTAAAAGTGTAGGATGTCATGCAGTGAAATGTATAATTGATATTAGAAACTTAACTTAGATCCACTGATGCAAGAACAATAGTCCTTTTATAAACAATGTTGTCATTGCAATTTAAACTAGTGTTCAGATCTACGTGGCAATGTCCCATAATCTATGTAGTGCTTTAGGGCACAATCAAGAGGTGTCAGAAATGCCCACTAAAAGACATAAACATTATGAAGCTTGCCATTGGGATTGCATGGTTTAGGTTTAACTTCTCATTTACTTAAATAGAGAGACAATAGTTTACCATTTATGACCCCTGTGAACTGTCAGGATTGGAACTGCTCTCATGAGTCAATGCCAAGTCAGTCAAATAGGCCTGATTGTATGTTAACAAAATATTTTTTAAAATAGACAAAAGAATTACATTGCATAAGTATCTACAAACAGTATTGTCTGTAGTAGTCATTCATTTTAAACATTCTTACATAGAGAAGCAACCCATCTTGTTATCTTCGTACAGACTTACGGAAGCTTTTCTTGCAGTCATTCTGATAATGATAATTGCAGTCTCCAAATGAATATGATATTCTTAGCTTACCACCCTGCTGTTCAGGGGGTACCAACAAAGTTGCTTTAAATGGGAAGCGTCTGTTCTTTCTCTGAACCCCTAACACCAGAACAGATGGGTAGAACATGGAACATGAAAGGTTTTACCTCAGAGGTGGTAACAGTGAAGCCACTCATTAACACTGAATTTACCACTTCGTTAGCAACGTTGTTTCCTGTTGAGAAAAGCTAATATAGACTCTCAAATTGACTGAGCATACATTTGTCTACTACTCTGTGTGTAATAAGCTGGAGAAAATGCAAATCTTGGTTCTGCACATGCATATCCCAAAATCTGTAACTTAATTTCTATATTTAGGTTCAAAGGTCATATGCGAAATACTTGGACCTTGCATTTTATGACACTAATGATTTGATGTTGCTCTGTCATACCCATTTTAAGCCTCTATATATTTTATGTTCTAACTTCTACTGGATGCTGCATTATCACCATAATGCTAAAAAAAAAATTATTGGGAGCCCTTTGTAGAACTGTTAATATAAAAATGCAGTGAATGCTAAAAGTGGAAATAATATAATTAGATAAGTTTGTCTAATTGTAGAAAGATAATGAAGGCCATAATATAACAGTGCAAGAGATTGAATCCTTAATCATTTATTGCCTTGATTTGAACAGTACAGAAATAGTGATTATTCAGTATTTAAAGTACACTGAAATTTGATATTTTCCCCCTGAAATTGGGGTCCTTCATTAAGAGTGTGCATATTATATCTCGTATTTGCGTGTGTGCCTTCAAGTTGCCTGTCAGCTTATAGCAACCCCATGAATTTCATAGTTTTCTTAGACAAGGAAGACTCAGCAGTGGTTTGCCATTTCCTGTTTCTGAAATAAGAGCACCTGACACTTGTTGGAGGTGTTGCATCCCAGTACTAACCAGGCCTGACCCTGCTTAGCTTCCAAGATCAGATGGGATCTCATGCCTTCAGAGTATTTAGGATTATATATTATATATTACAGTACGGTAACATATGTCTTACAATAAATGATCTTGCAATAAATGTTCTTCATCTGGTCCAAGTTTAAACCTAAAACTTTTTTTTTTTAATATATATGTATGTAAGCGTATAAACTGCCTTTCGTAGGAACCTAGACAGAAAATCTAATAAATTTCTTTGTTTTATTTTAGCATGTGTTCTTAATGGGCAGAGCAGATCAGCAATATGGATGAGACAGAGATCAATACTGAGACTGTTGGTGCTAAAGGACTGCTAGATGACAGCAGCTTCATGTCTGAAAAGAAGAGTGGCATTCCCAAATCACCAGAGAGTGAAACATCATTTCAGAAAGATATTTTAACTCTTCCTGAAGAGCTGTCAATGGACAAGTCTGAAAAAGCCTTAAGTGGAGGCCAGACTTCTATATTTATAAATACTGGTGCTCCTGCTGTTTCTAGTGAAAACTTTCTTCCACCTGCAGGAACTTCTGTTAATGGACCAGTTTCACACTCCACTTTAGCTAAGACTTCCATTATGAAAAAAGGCAGCATTTCATTAACCACTGCACAAACTGTGGGCCATCAAGCAGATTCTTGTGCATCTGTGACGGTGGTACATGATCTCCAGCTTTCCACAAAGACTTCATCCCAAAATTCAAATCAACACCAGGTTTTGTTTTTGTTACCTGAAGCAGCACATGCTAAGAACCAGACACATTCCATGAAAAATCTACCTCCCTCTGAATCTGTTGCTTGTGACATGCAGCCATCTATAGGAAAGAGCATAAAATCAGACAGCACTTTAGTAACTCAATTAGATGCATGTGAGGATAGCAAAAGTTCCCTAGAAAAAGATGGTGGTAACAAATCATTAACAAGCACTTCCTCAGGTACAGGTGACTTCAGAACAGAAAGTGATGCAAACTGGGATCCACAAAAAGAGTTCATAGAATTTCTTATGACAAATGAAGAAACTGTAGAGAAGTCACCAGTTGAACCTAAAGTTGTTGTACAGAAAAGAAGGAAAAGAAAGATGGATGTTAGTAAAATAACACGTTATACTGAGGACTGTTTTAATGAATCAAATTTTATTCCTGACAATTCAGAATCATTAGATGTTGAGTTTTTGGAGCAGAGTGAGAATTTACAAATAATAGAATCACAAAAATATTCATTAGCAAGAGTAAAGCCTGAATCAACAGATGACGAATTGGAAGTTGTGGATGCCATCCAACAGTTGATTTATAATCCAAGTAATAAATGTGCAGATGATACTTCTCCTGTTCACAGTAGCACTTTTCTTTCAAATACTCTATTAAACAAATGTGAACAAGATGATTTAGAATCACCTTCTAATTTCAGTACTGATGAGCCATCATTTTATCCCTGTACAAAGTGCAATGTGAACTTTAGGGAAAAGAAGCACCTGCACAGGCACATGATGTATCACTTGGATGGCAATAGTCACTTTCGTCATTTAAATGTTCCAAGGCCTTATGCATGTAGGGAATGTGGCCGGACTTTTCGAGACCGCAATTCCCTTCTTAAACATATGATAATTCATCAGGAAAGAAGACAGAAACTAATGGAAGAAATTCGTGAGTTGAAAGAACTTCAGGATGAGGGTAGGAATGCACGATTACAGTGTCCGCAATGTGTATTTGGTACCAATTGTCCAAAAACCTTTGTGCAGCATGCTAAAACCCATGAGAAAGATAAAAGGTACTATTGCTGTGAAGAGTGTAACTTTATGGCAGTAACAGAGAGTGAACTTGAATGTCATCGAGGGATTGCTCATGCAACAGTGGTGAAATGTTCATTGATTTCTACAGATATGTCCCAGAGAAAAACACAGAAAAAGGCATTAGTGAAAGATTCCTATATGGAATCAGTAAAAAAATCAGCTGACTATATGTGCAAATTGTGTCCCTTTACTACATCAGCAAGAAGCATTTTAAAAAAACATATGGAATACTTGCACCCAGCATCATGCATAGATCCCTTTGGTAGCCGTCTTAGACTAGAAAAAAGAAAAAGTCACATGATAGATCAACCTTTAGATTTTGGTAGCAGGACTAAACATTTTATCAAACACACAACTGCCTTTCCAAAGACCTCTCTTTTAAAACAAGATATGAAACGACCATTTGGCTCTCCATTTCAGTCAAGTAACTTTGCAAAACTTCACAAGAGACCGCCGAGGATACAGAAGGCTCGGAAAAGCGTTGCACAGTCAGCTGTAAGTGTGTATGGTCAAAACTCTGCAGACAAACCTATTTTGAATAGAAATAGCATTGGCCAAAAGCCTAAGTATTTGCACCATGCAGGAAAGCAAAAGGCTAGTATCAAAGCAAGCAGTAATTATTTATATAGATACAAACTTGAAAAACATAGGATTAAAAAATCTAGCAGCCCTTATCTTTTACATTTAAAAAGGGAAGCTGCAAGATCTGTCAGGTCCTTACCTTTATTGTCTTCACATAATGCTCATAATAGATTTAATATGGATTCTCTTAACTATGATGCAAAAAGACCAGGAATCTATAAAGATAAGCATGTAACTGTAAAAAGATTGGTTAAAAGATCCAAAAGGGAAGGCTCTGTAACAAGAGATGATTTGGACAGTTATCCAGACTTTCTACATAAAATGACTGTTGTTGTTTTGCAGAAACTTGCTGGGAAAAAAGACAGCTATGAAACGGAGGATGAAAGTTCATGGGATAATATTGAACTGTGTGATTACACTACACGGTCTGTGGAGGATGGCTGTTACAGTGATATTAATCAGGACCATGTAAACCTGTTCCCTTTATTTAAAGGTAAAATGGAAGAAGAAGTTGGTGGTAAATCCTCTCTTAGATTTGAGCAAAATGATGGATTTTATTTTGAGTATTATGAAGATGGAGAAGGTAGCAATTACCTGCATGATTTTCAAGACCCTCATAATTTAGAAAATATAGGCACAACATTGCCTAAGCATAATTCAATTTTTCATTGGACTGACTTATCTCTTGAGAAAAAAAACTGTCCATATTGTCCAGCAACATTTGAAACTGGTGTTGGATTGTCTAATCATGTCCGTGGGCATCTTCACAGAGCTGGGTTGAGCTACGAAGCCCGTCATGTTGTCTCACCTGAGCAGATTGCAACAAGTGATAAAATGCAACATTTCAAAAGAACAGTGACGGGAACCCCAGTTAAACGAGTTAGGAAAGGTAAGTTTTTGGAGAGGGATTTTTAGTACACTGTAAAGGGGGATATAGAATAAAATGAACATAAAGTTGACTTTATTATATTCTGTCTTCCATGATAATCATTTATTTCTAGTCTTGAACATTAATGTATCCATTTTGAGCAGGCTTTATCCCTAATGTATGACAAATTGATCAGTCAATCATTTTTCTTTGTAGCTATTGAGAAATCAGAAAGTTCTTCCGAACACACTTGCCAGCTCTGTGGAGGTTGGTTCGACACTAAAATTGGATTATCTAATCATGTGCGAGGACATCTAAAAAGACTTGGTAAAACCAAATGGGATGCACACAAATCTCCAATCTGTGTTTTAAATGAGATGATGCAAAATGAAGAAAAATATGAAAAAATCCTGAAGGCATTGAACAGTCGGCGTGTTATTCCCAGACCATTTGTTGCTCAGAAACTTTCATCAAATGATGACTTTTTATCTCAAAATGTTATACCTCTTGAAGCATACCGCAATGGCCTAAAGACTGAAGATATATCGGTGTCTGCATCAGAGGAAGAAGGGCTGAGTTTCCTCAATGAATGTGATGAGGCAAAATCAGTACTACGTGATGAAAAAAAGAATCAGTCACTTACATTGATAGAACTTTTGAAAAATAAAAGGGTAGGAGAAGAAAGAAATCTTGATACCTCTCCACAAAAGATCCATAATCAAACTGCAAGAAAGAGGTTTGTTCAAAAATGTGTTCTTCCATTAGATGAAGACAGTCCTTTGATGTATCAGCCCCAAAAAATGGACTTGACTTTGCAGTCAGGTAAGGGATTTGTTTATAGCTGGGTCTACCATTTCATTACAGTTGCAATAACTGGAAATTGTTACTGCATATTTATATTTTCAGTTTTTGAAAATCTTATTCGAACTAAGGATTTTCCTTTACAAAGTTCCAGGTCATAGAAATAATAATGAAATTAGTCTTTCATATGAACACTTCCTTAGTTTTGTACATGCAGATTTATATCTGAATAGAAGATAGCTTTTGCTCTGTAGTGGTTAAGGATGTGTATAAACAAGAGGCATCTGAACAGCTACTAAATATGGTGCTAATTCGCATAACTAACATATTTTGGGGGACCTCTTCATCTTTCCAGTGACTGTGGATGTGTAATTTGTTCATTTTGTTAAGATTGTTGTTTTACTTAGAGTAAGCCTATAAACACCTGCCTAAATTAATGCATACCTCATTGCTTAACTGAATGTGTGGTCCAATCTACTCTAGGTTATGTCTGTCATATCAAGGTAACTGGAAGCCATAACCCTGTTGCCATCAGGATTGCATCACAAAATACATTAAAAATTTTTTATGGGTGGAAGATTTTCTTTGGAATCGAACATAATATTGTCACCAATTTTATTGTTTAGACAACTTACATAATAATCTACAGCATTAATTTAGAATATTCTTCCTTCAAGATGTCATTTAATCTTCACTGTCTTGGATTGAGGCAGCTCAACTGGAAACTTTCGACAATATTTCTGTACCAGTCTTGTAACTATCATTCCTCAGTCTAGTTTGAATAAATGTTTTTTGTACTCTAGTCTGCTGAAAGTGCATGATCTTGTTATATAAACATTATTTTGCTGTTTTTTTTGGGGGGGTGTACTAGTTTGGTATAGCAATTGTAGTGCAGTTCAGCTCTTAATTACTGGGAGTTTTACATGATCAGAAGATTCATGGAATGGATCTTTTGCTTTGTATACCACTTCAAATTGGAGGTGTGGGATTAATTTTTAATTTAGTTTCACACTCGGGAATATGAGGTTTTTTAAAAAAAAAAACTTGAGAGATGTCTGTGTGTGTATTCAAACATTTGATTCTCCATTGGCAGTTTGATTATATAGTATAGCACCAGATAATAGTGCATGGTATTTTTTACTGACTCTGTTCCAGCTTGTATTTTTGTTAAATTAGGTACCTCGTCTTTACATCAAATCCTTTCTGAGGTAACTATGAAGTACTTAAAAGATCAATTAATATGGCATTTATAAAGGTGTATATGCTAGGATGTTTAGTAAGTTCCTTTAAAATAAGAGACTTCCTTGTTACAAAGCTTATTTCTTGGACAGGTTTCATAATCTTGAGAGACAATGCTGAGCTGTATAGCTTACTAAATGTGAAGCGTTTTGCTGCTTTGCATTAGTGATGCTTAATGTTAGGTGGCATATCTTCTAGGTTTCACTTAAATATAAAACACTACTTGCATAATACTAACAGTTATAAATATAGCCTTTAAGCTAATTGTGATTAGCATAGGATTTGACAATTAACTCACATTGCTGCTTCAGTTATTAAAACTACTTAAGCCTGTCTCAAGCATTATTGTATCTCCCCACACCCCATACTTGAAATGCAGCTTTAGTTTTAGTATATGGTTATTCCTAGGTATGTATGTATGTATGCATACACACACACACACACACACACACACACACACACGCGTGTGTGTGTGTGTGTGTGTGTGTATGTATGTATGTATGTATTTTAAAAAACCTTTTGAACTGCTGACTGACAAGATTTTCCTTTTGATAACAAGACTTTCTGCCCCCTTCCAATATATTATAGGAAACATGAAGAAGTTGTTGATTGTTTTCCAGGACTAGTCTGTGTGAAAACAGTGTAAACTTTTGTGTTTGCATGGAGCATAAGTACAGAAGAAACTATTTTAGCGGTTTCCTTATGTGATGTAGTTTGGTATTGTTTCACTGTGTGCTCTTTTTTGTGGTGACTAAGATGTTTGTTGATTATTTATTTAGCACAAAGTTTTTTTTAACAAAAACTACAATTCATTAACTTTTAGTATTGATTGCGCATTCAGAGTAATGAAGATAAAATGCACTGAATAAAATGTTTTGTCTAACAGCTGTGCAGTGGTGTGTTTTACCACCTTTTTCTCCCAGCCTTTGTCAGTAACCTAATTTAGTATTGAACCTTTTACAGTCTTGCAGATAAAACACTTTAATTACCACTTTGTCAACTAGGCGTCCTAATTTTCTTTACTGGGAACATTGCAAGTTTGAAACTTCGCAACAGAACTGTGCTATTCAAATTGCAGAATTATATTTTGGGGTTAGGAAATAATCTGTGTAATGTGAAGATTATTAGGAAAGTGATAATAGGTGTTGAACTCAAGAAGGTTAGGGATTTGAATCACACCTTCCAGTTTATTTATTATTATTATTTTTTACCAAAAACATGTTTACTGCTAAATGCCACATATGAAAGTTATAGCCATGAGTTTGGAACTTTCTAGTGCATGAAGCAATTGCTATGATGCAGTGAACATACTTGAAGCTGCTTTTAATACCGAATTTTTCAAAACACTTTTGAGAGTTTCACTTTTAAAGATAGAACTGGATTATAGTTTTCTTTTGAATGATAGGTATGCCTGTGAAGCTTAGAACGTGTGTGCATTGCAATACGGCGTTTACAAGTGCTGTTAGCCTGTCCAACCACTTACGCGCTTATGCACGAAAGAAGAGTGCTGGACTTTTGACTGGGACAGGTATGTTTGTTACAGATGTAAAATCAAGTCTGTGTGTATACATTTTCCACATCAGACTTGAAAAATTAATATGCTAATTTAATTTACATTTAAAATCATCTGAAACAAAAGTTGAACTACACAGAACTTTAGCAACTAGTAAAAATTTGTTGCTATTGTCCATTTTTTCATGCCTGATTTTTATTTTCATTTTTTTTTAATCCAGCATTATTTTTGTGTATGCAAACAACTGAGAGCTGAATGCTCTTTGTTTTGTTTTCTGGTTAAATGCAAAAGGAGCTGCTTTTTAATGAGAGGGATTTCCCAGCTTGATGAAGAATCTATTCCCCATCCCACCCCCATGTATCCATTATTACAATTTATTTCTTAGGCTAACTGAAACCAAAGTAGTCTACTCATAAGCAATAATGTGATTTGTCCAGTTTCTAGCAGATCTAGCTGATTCTTTTTCTTCCATATTTACTGTGAGTGACTTTTTCTAGTTTGGGACTTTGATATGTTAAATAGATAGTAACACAAATAGGAGGTATGTGTTATTTGGATACTGCATACTGTGATTTAGATTTTGACTATACTGAAATCATATGTGAAATAGATAGCAATAGTGTAAGCGCAATAGTCTATGGCGGGAACAGAAGCAAGATGCTTAGAAGATGTCATCAGAATACTAGAGATCATGAAGTATTGAATTGCTTTGGGGCTGGAGTAGTCAAGCTTGCAATATATAAACACCCCCTCCATTGTAAGAAAGTTTAAGATCACAACATTGCAGTGCTCTGTGGAGCTACGTTGGCTTAGCGGTACTGTTGAAGTGACTTGTAGAAATCACTTACAAACTAAGGGCCTTTGCAGACTGCTAGAAATAGTGCAAATTGAGTCCACTTTAAGGGTTAGGGTTAGGGAATCATATTTTATTGTGACATCAGAGCTCTCTGACAGAGAAGGCTCAATGTCTCAGAATTAAAAAACAATTCCCATGATTATTCCCTAGCACTAACCCTAACCCTTAAAGCGGCCTCAATTTGCACTATTTCTGGCAGTCTGCAAAGGCCCTTAATCCTTAAAACCATTAGATTAGATTGATTACTACTGTATGCTTCACAGATGACCAATACATTGTTACCTGTCTCTTAGTTTTAAATCTTATGTCCTGGTTTAATTCATATTTTTAATTATTCTCAGCTCTCCAGATTTTCCTGCTGATTTAAGAGGTAAATTTGAGCAAATTTATATCGCTGTCCTGTGAATAAAGGGTGATGCAGGTGTTTTGAAAGCTTCTTCAGGTTTTTGCCTTGTCCATATTTCATTTTCTAACCTGCATAAAGATGTAGTAAAACAGCTTGGAACTGCTATGAAGTTAAATGTAGGCAAATTTAAGGCAAAATTCTTTATGACAATAACAAAACTAAAAAGGGTCTGATTTTCAATCACGGTTAGGTGGGTCAGTTGTGTGCTTCCTAACTATAACCATGACAGCTACTGATGCTGATGAATACAACAGTAACAAACTCCAAAGCTAGGTTTAAACCTCTGGTTAAATGCAAACCTTAGTTAGCATCTACCAGTATTTATGTCTGCACTAATGAGAGTAATTTAATCAGGATTTAGCTGGAGCACTGGGATGGTTAAGAACTTGGTGTACGTACACTTGCTTCCACTACCTGCTTCTGATTTATTAAGGCTGGCTTAGACAATCAGTTACCTTCCAAGTGTTTTGGCTTCCATCTCCCATTATACCTTACCATTGCCCATCGTAGCTGGGTCAAATTGAAATTGAAATGTAATGCATCTGGAGGGCACCAACGCGCCAAATTGTACCATAAAAGGGCTTATAAAAACACCATGAATGAACACAACACATAATCATTGCTATTTAGTCCTTAGACTGTGACTTGTATTAAGTTACGCTTGATCATCAGACTTTCAAATTGATAGAAATTCAAAATGAGTAGGAATACTTTAATTTTTTTGCTTATTCTTTTAATTTTCATATTACTGTAATCTGCCTTCTGGTAGCACTGAAGGGGTAGGATATAAAAGCCTAGATAAGTTAAAATTTGTATTAAACTACTATAGTCCCAAGGGTAGAGAACCTGTGGCCTTTCAGAGGATGCAGTTTAACAGTATCTAGAGAGCCACAGGTTTTCACCTGTTTCATAGATTATCTGCAAACTCAGGAGTCTATAGTAATTCTTGATGTAATTTTTTTTAAAGATTGCAGAAGCAGAAACTGTTTCCTCCTTTTTTATTAAACAGAAATAATTATCTTTGCTTCTGCCATTTTTTCTGTGTATATTTAAAAACAGATTCCTGTAGTGTGAGAATACATTGTAAGTAACTTTCCTTTCTTCTTATCAGTTTCCCTAGAAGAAACAGCTGTATTTAAGAAAGAAATCATTTTACTAAAATTATTCTATTGTTGTAAAAATGTAATATTTAGTATTCAAAGGTTATCTGCTTAGTATTGTACATAATTCTTTTTCATCATTTCAGATTTATTTTTAAATACCTTGCACTACTATTTTTTGGGTTTTTTAAATATAGTTTAAAGAAAATGCCATGCCACAAATTCCTTGGAGTGTTTCAGTTTCTTGCCCTAGTTACATATTTGTATTCACAAATGACCTTTATTTGTTATGTGACAATTGCTGTGGGACCTTTTGTATTTTGTATAGGAATAAAAGAAGAAAAAAAAGATCAACTATTAAAGTCACTGAAGCTTAAAAGAATATTTTCCCCAGGGCTACATTAGCTTCTGGGCAAGACATTGGCATTTTTCAATACTCCCCCTTTGTTTATTTAGTGGCTTCTTTAAAACCGTGTGTATGCCTTTTTATCTGATGGTCAGTTTAATCTAATGGTCAGATGCAGATACTACAGATAAAACAGTAAGGTGTGTGGGGACATTGATACTCAGTGTCCCGATACCCCAGGTTGGGACGTTTCACTCTTCCTAAAAATGGCATGCAAAGCCATTTTCCCCGGCATGCAGAGGGCAAGGAGGAGGAGGAAGAAGAGGCACACGTCTCTTCCTCCTCCTTCCCGGCCATCCCTGGACTTCAGCTGCCTCTCTGGAGGCAGCTGAAGGCTGGGGACAGCGCGGGGCAGGAGGAGGAAGAGGTGCATGCCTATTGCTCTTCTTCCCCCCCCCCCCTCACTCCCCGGGCCTTCAGCAGTCCCTGGAGAGGCAGCTGAAGGCCCAGGAGGGCAGAGGGAAGAGGTCCCGCCCCAGAAGGCAGAAATCCCGCCCCCAACACTGGGTAACACCCAGTACCGGAAGGCCTTTTAGTTTGAGCACTTGGTCCCCAGAAGGTTCACTATCACTGCTCTAGGGTTTGTTTGCCAGGACCCCATGGATACCAAAATCTGTGGATGCTCAAGTCCCATGTCTCTGTGAATATTTTTAAACAGTAGTGAGTTGACTCCATGGATACTGAATCTGTAGATGTGGAGGGCCGCATATATTTATTTTATAAAGTGCTACTGGAAGCCAAGGGGTAGCAATGTGCAAAATTATTACTTGTGTTTGCTTCTTTCAACTACTATTACTTAAAAGTTTGTACCTACTATACAAGATGGGTCTTCATTTTTCATTTCATAGTGAATAACAGTTTCAATTATTAGGTGCAAAAGAAATGTTAGACCATTTCATATGACAGACTTTACATATTTTAAAGACGTGTTGGCAAATATATAATGGATGGTATACGTGTTCAACAATCTTTTTACCATTTGATTGAATTTTGGTGATAATAATGCATTGCACTGATCTTTTGAGATCTGTCTGCGGCAATTAAGTGTGCTTGGTTTTTGGTTGCCCTTCATTATTTTACAGTGCAAGATACATAATTTGTCTGAATGCCAAAACCAGAGGAGTAACAACAACAACAACAACAACAACAACAACAACAACAACAACCCCGAAATAAAAACAGATGTGGAGAATATAATAAAGATGCAAGTAATGTAATTAATGATATTAGAAAAAGTATTCAGTTGTTAGTGATGACCATAGCGATACCTAACAGTAATGAAAATGCTTATTCTGTAAATCCCAGCTTGTAGTTGGTGCAATAATTTTGGTTAAGTATGAGAAATATTTACATGCATGTGAAAAATTAATTCACATTCTAGATTTTTTGCAAATTCTAGACTTTGCCAACTGAAATCCTATAAAATTTATGTTAAATTGCATAGGTTCTTTGAAACTCTATACCAGTGGTGGTGAACCTATGGCAAGTGTGCCAGAGAGGGCACTGAGAACCCTCTCTGTGGGCATGCACACCATCACCCCAGCACAGAGTTCATCAGAGTTCATTAGTAGAAAGCCAGAGAGACACGGCACTTTGCAATAAATAAGTGGGCTTTGGGTTGCAGTTTGGGCACTCGGTTTCTGAAAGGTTCGCCATCTCTGCTCTATACTGTTAGTTTGGGAACTGGCTTTCTTCTTACATATTTTGGATAAAGTGTCTCATTCAGTGATTGTTCTCTGGTAAGATATCATCAGTCTGGTATATTTAGGGTTGCAGGAAGGCTTCTCTTATTCTTTCAGATCCTTTTCTCCCAAGATCTTCCCCTACTTCTTCACTTACTCTTTGCTGTGCCTCTTAGAATTTCTTCTCCAACAGTCAAGCATTTACCCTTCGATTTTCCTTCACTTTTCTTGTTTTGTCTTTACATCTTTGTTGCCTTCAAGCAAGAGAAGCTACTTGCTTCCATTTATCTCGGCCCCAGTGAGCTATATAGTCTTACAATTGCTTTCTGTTTTGATGTAATGAGAGAGATTAAGACCAGGTGGCAACCACTGCACAATATTTCAGTCAATAAAAAACAAAACAAAACAAAATGAAAAAAATAAGATCCTTGCTCCATATATTTACTGTGTTTAGATACTTAGCTACTATTTTTGTGACAAATGAGAAGCCTTGTATATGAGTTTGGCAAAATTAAGCAAATACAGTATCCATGTCCTTCACCTGTGGTTCATTTCTTCAGTATTTCATAAGGTGCTGATAAATAATCTGTGTACCAGTTGTTGTGTCATGGCAACACAGGACGTTGCTTTAGAGTAAGACCATAGATTACATGAGTGCTTCAAGTAGCACCTTTATGCTGACTTATCTATACAGTTTGCTAAAATAGTCACATAAATTCCAAAAAATAGACATAATACCATAAGGTTAGCGTGAAGATAGTTAACCTAAGAAGATTAATGGAAGTAAAGATTATGGTTCCTTCTCTATTCTCTGGCATGGAGTTTCCTGTGTTCCAAAAAAATAATCTGGATAGTGAGATTGCATGGGTCTTCTGAGGAGGGAATTGCCTCAAACTAGATCTTATTTCAGGTGATTCTGGCTACCCCCAGCAGCTCCCTACACTATCCTGTGTTGTTCAGAAGGGAGTGTTGACTTTTTAGAGAGGTTTGGAGATGGGACTTCACTTTATTGGACTGTTATTGTAGCACTGGGAATTATTGTAGGATCCAAGTCTGTGTCAGCACAGATATTTCTACATAATGAAACACCTACAGACTCTCTTAAGATTTTGGTCCAGGTTATTTGAAGAACTGAGCTCCTTGTATAAGCCTGCTTGTGCTTTGAGATCTTCTGGTGGGAACAAGAGAGTTTTCTTGGTGGTTGGTTTCAGGCTTTGGAACGCTCTTCATAGAAAGCTTAGATTGGTGCCCGTCCTTGCTATCCTTTTATAAGCAGCTGCAACCCTTTTTATTTTGGCAAGCCTTTGAGGACTAAATTATCAGAGGGAAAGGACTTTTACGTGCTGTGTTGTTTATTCTTTTGTTCTTTTAACTGCTTTTAATTTTAGTAAGTTAATTATATTTTAACTTTTGTCTGATGTAAAATTTTAGCTGAACTTGTTTTAACTTTTGTAGGTTGCCACGAGACTCACACTGGGATAAAGGTGGGATACAAACAAATATAATAAGAATAGGACAACAGCTAAGCCTAAATTTTGTGGTCCAGTTTAAGAATGTGAAGCTTGACTAACAAACTTGTTATTCTGTTTTCTAGTCCATGAGGCCGGAGAAAAATTCTTAACATACATGATGGATAATGCTGCTTGTGTATTTTAGCAAAGTCTGAACCCCAAGAGATAGAAAAGAGGTAGTAGACCTGCAGCAATAACATGTCTTTGTTTGTAATTCCAGTTTATTTACATGTTATGCAGGTCCAGCTCTGAACGCAATAAAACAGGGCTGGGCAACTGCAGTGGCTCCAGGGCCCCATTTTCTGCCCCTAGTGTGCTCTGGGAGCTGCATAGACTGCCAAAATGCTAAACAATAATATTTTTTTTTTAAAATCCAGAAGAGTGGAGTACCTACCACTCATTTTGAGAAACTTTTTAAAAAAATGTAAAACGTGGAAAGTGGTCCGTCCTGCAGACTATTGAATCACTGTTTCTGGAAAATTCCAAGAAAGGCAGTTTATCCCCTTTTTTGTGGCAAGAAAGTGGTAGATGTGGAGAGTCTGCAGGGGTTAAAGGCTGCAAAAACAGCCTTGTAGGGCTGCACTTTGCCCACCCCTGCAGTAAAGTAAAGCAGCTTGCAGAGTTTTTGTTTGATCACTACTGCTATGGTGTCTTTTGTGGGTTTTCACAGCATCACTTCTGGAATATTGCTTTGTTTAAATGCCAGATAGAAAGTACTGCCACCATGAAAATGATAGCCAAAATATATTTAAATTAATAAGAAATGGGTACTCCGTACTTCAGATTAAAGATCAGGGCACCTCGATCCAGGTACATGTTAGGAAGAGTTATGTGTAGAAGTGTAGCAAGCTGGGTGGTTTTTAAAATGTTGCTTGCTGTGTTCCCCATTTGCTGCCATCATTGAAACCACACCGTAGCACTGTCACTTGTATAAAATCTCACAAACTGCTTCTTTTTCTTACCCCAAACTCACAGCAAGACCTTAAGCAAAACCACATTACAAAGCCACTGCTACTGCCAGAGACATATTCTTTACTTCTTCCATGCTGCTGTGTTGCATTTTCCCCCTTTTTAATAATTTATTTTTCCTACTGTGTATACTCATGTATAAGTTGAGAAATTTAGGTCAAAAAGTTGAACCCAAAAAAACCTATGTTGCCTTATACGTGGGTTAATATGGTACTTCATGCTGAGCCTCTCCCCAGCTGGGCTGCCTACTTAAGTCTAACCCTCGACTTATCCATGGGTCATATAAAAATGCACAATTTTGACCCAAAAAGTTGATCTCAAAGGTTGACTTATAGTTGAGTATATACGGTATTGCTTTGTAAAAATACTGCTCTCTGTTCCTCCTCATGATGTGGTTCTGTTGTTTACATTGTATTATTTCAATACAGTATATTTAAAACAGTATTGTATTATTTTAATAATATTTGTATACTCTCCTGGTTTCTACAATATCATAGCATGATTTAAAATTGCTTTAATAAAATTAAGTATATCCCAATTTCTAGGACAGTGGCCTCTGTGAGACATCACCGTGTTACATCTGGTTGATTGCATTGTTGGGGTAAATCACTTTCAAGCAGGGCACTTCCATACAAAAAATGCCCAGTGTAAACAGAAATGAATATATTTTTAGAGTTGGGTACCCCACAATGAACTTTAAGCTGCTTCAAGCTATACCCCCACTTCCAGGGTGTTATATTATCATATCTGGCCCAACTGTTTGTTCTGGTGAGGACACTGTCAAGCATGCAGCCTTCCAGGTATGATATGACCCATTTTTGCTGCAAGAGGCAGAAAATTAGCCTGGGGCACATTGTATGTTGTTCCGGATGTCACAGCTGTACTACTGACAGTATCCTAACACATGTCCCTGACAATGCTGTGGTGCTACTCGAAAGGTTTTCAGTAGATTTGCATGACAGGAACAGTTGATTGTGCAAAGTCAGTGGAGCAAAGTATAATCTGTTTCCAAGAAGGTCACAGTCCTACCAATACTTGATAGCTCTCAAACAGCACAATGCAGAAATAATATCATTAAGGACATGTATGGAGAAAGGTTTTTCAACGGCGCCCAGGTTTACTTGAACCTGCTGCATGGGACTGGGAGAAGAAAGCTGTTTTCTCAATGGCAAGTGGGCAGATTTTGACCATGCATAGGATAATTGCTATTAACTGGCACATTAACTGTTAGAAAATATTTATCTGTGCAGATGCTACAACACCATCCTTAATCAGATTGCTCTTTCTCACCATGAAGAAAAGTGTTTTCAGGAATTATTTACATAAACTTTCTGAATTCAATGATGATGGAATTTAATTATAATGATTTTGTATACTTTATAGAGTGAACTTATGCTATAAACAGAACAACTGTCTAGGTTTCTAATTGGAATTTATCCATCAAACAGGTACATAACCATGATCCATGTTTACATCCCACATAGTTTTGATTTTCAAACAGAATTAAGAAATCTAGGGGGGTGGAATGTGTATTTAATGTTTGGTGCTGTTATCAGTGATGGCTTCCTAATCATTTTTCAGAGATGTATATATTGGTTTGGTTTATTTAAGATGTGTTATACGATTTCGTATTACATTCTGAACAAGTACACGACTTGCTTTGTCTCTGGGATTTTTTAGAACAATAAATGCACATTTACCTATGTATTTATTTATGATGTTGCAGGATTTCCTCTTATACTGCAAACATGCAATGCATGTTTTCTGATATACATCCAGTGTAATTATATTAGGACATTATTAAGTAATCAATTCAAACATTCTATCAATGAAGAGAATTTTTCAAAATGTTAAAACAAGAGGAGGTTCTAGATCAAATCCATCTCAGAAAATATCTGGGCATTATGTCATGGCAGATTTTTTTATACTCTTATCCCAAAGTGACTGATTTAGTCAGATATCTTGACTTAATTGATCCTGTCTGGCTCCAACTTGTACTAAGCTAACACATTATCCTGTCATTGCCATCTACTTTTTTCATTTGTTATTTTAATATAAAATATTGTGTGGGATACAAATAGTTTACTTAGGATAATTTGGAGAAGCTTGCATTTGGTAGTGCTTAAAAAATTGTAGTTGAATTTTCCAAAGTTATTCTTTCTCTTTTGTTGAATGCTTTTGCTGTGTTAGGAATGTGTGGATTAATGTTTTCATTTTACAAGAGAAATTCTAGTTTAAAATATTTAAATCCTGATTTTGTGTAAAATGATGGCTTGCAGCACAGAATAATATTAATATCGAGTCAACTTTTCTTCAAGTAAGCAGGCAGTTGTGACTGAAAAAGGTGCAGTGCTCCAACTGTTGCTGGTTTGCACAGGAAATCTATCCTTTTTGTATAGTGTAGCCCCTTTGCTGGAGCACCTCCTCTTGGGCAACTAGATAGTAGTTGAGTTATATAACCCTTCCCTACAGTTACTGCACTGAAGTACACTTATAAGAGATAACTACAGTGATGTAACAATTTTACAGTTATTAATTTAATAAATAAATGCTTTATTTTTAATAAATAAAATTAAGAGTAACATTCACAGATAAGTAGACTACATCACTTCTAATGTCTATTTTAGAGCTGAGATTCTGCAGGCTGTCTGAGTTCTGGCTGAATGAGATAAAGTAAATAATTTATCAAAAAAAACCCATTTTTAATTGAAATTAGATTTTTAAATTTTTAATTGAGTTTCAAATTTTTGCTTAAAGGTTAGTGAGCCTAAGATCAAATGTGTCATCATGAATACTAATTATACAATTTCTAGTTGTATTCTGTGAATATGTGAATAGTTTCTGGAGGTGAGAAATAATTTGAGGGGAATGAAAATAAGATCAGTCCTATTCTGTGTGTAGAGAAGATCATTGGATAAAAATTTTTGGAGGGAGGGAATAGATCTGAACAAGGAGGAGGACTCTGGATATAGTGTCTAAGAATCCTAGCTTTTGATTGATTGAAAATTAATCTGGAAAAATTCAGAATAATTTCTTAGTGTGCAAGAAAGTCTTAGTGAGCTTGGTGAAACATATATCTCTGAATATGAATGTGAATTCAGGTTATAAACAATTATGTGCTTATACTAAAAACAATGACTGAATGGAATGTTTCTCACCAGTGATTTTAATTGTCATTGAAACTGAACCCTTTGAAGAAGTGTTAGAAATTATGATTTAATCAGCTTTTCTTTTGCTAGGTCCATACCCTGCCCTAGCAAACTGTTCCAGGAACATAATCTAAAGGAGTCAGAGTTTAACATAATCTAAAGGGAAAAGTGGTGGACCCATTCGAATGGTCCGCCCTCGAAGGCTTGAGGAGCCAATTGGATTCCAGAAAGCCTTGGAGGGTTTAATGGTTGGGAATGCCGGTGATCCTGTCGACGCTCTGGTTAATACTTGGAACACCGATCTTACCAGGGCTATCGACACGATCGCTCCCAAGCGTCCTTGCCATCCCGCTTCAAATCGTAGGCCATGGTACACACCTGAGCTTAGAAGGATGAAGCGGGTTGGACAACGACTAGAGCGCAGATGGCGGAAGACTCGACTCTTATCCGACAGAACTCGCCATAGGAACTTTCTTCGTTCCTATCGGGAGGCAATACGTGCAACGAAGAGAGCTTTCTCCTCTGCACGTATTGCGTCTGCAGAGTCCCGTCCAGCAGAGCTGTTTAAGGTGGTGAGGGAGATGACGCAGGTGCCCCCTGCGCCAAATCCCTTACTTAACCCGACGACGGCCTGCTGTGACGCGTTTAACAATCACTTTGCAGATAAAATCTCTCAGATAAGAGCTGACTTAGATGCCACTGTGGAAACATAGTCTATAGGCGAGGCGTCCAGTGACTCCGTCGATGTAGTTATTCTGGATCAGCTCCAATCTGTGAGTACCGAGGACGTGGACAAGCTGCTTGGAAAGGTGAGGAAGACAACTTGCCCTCTCGACCCTTGCCCATCTTGGCTGGCCGTCCAGGGGGGGATGCATTGGTGAGATTCCTTACGGATATCATCAATGCATCCTTCAGGGAAGGACATGTTCCATCTTGTTTGAAGGAGGCGGCTGTTAGGCCGCTTCTGAAAAAACCTTCCCTTGACTCCCTGGATATGAGAAAATATAGGCCCGTGTCATTACTGCCATTTTTGAGCAAGGTGATCGAGAGGGCGGTTGCTCTTCAGCTCCAAGCTGTCTTGGATGAAACCGATTATCTAGACCCATTTCAAACCGGCTTCAGGACAGGCTTTGGGGTCGAGACTGCCATGGTTGCCTTGACCGACGATCTGCGTCTGAGCATCGACAGGGGTAGTGTGACCCTGTTGGTGCTCCTAGACCTCTCAGCGGCTTTCGATACAGTAGACCACGGCATCCTCTTGGGCCGCCTGAGGGGGTTAGGTATCGGGGCACTGCTTTGCAGTGGTTCCGGTCCTTCCTCTCGGGTCGGTCCCAGAGGGTGCTGCTCGGGGACAGTAGCTCCAGTAAGAGGGAACTCACTTGTGGGGTCCCTCATGGGGCTATTCTGTCCCTGATGTTATTTAACATCTATATGAAGCCGCTGGGTGAGATTATACGGAGTTATGGTGCTGGGTGTTATCAGTACGCTGACGACACCCAAATCTATTTCTCCGTGTCTCGTTCGTCGGCCTCGAATTCCAATGGCATCTCCTCTCTCAATGAATGTCTTCGAGCGGTAATGGGCTGGATGAGGAAAAACAGATTGAAACTGAATCCAGACAAGACGGAGGTGCTCACGGTAGCGGCCCCGAAACCAAGAATTGTGTTGCAACCTCCAGTCCTGGATGGGGTCACACTCCTCCAGTGACTGTGTTCGCAGTCTGGGGGTGCTCCTTGATTCGTCGCTCCTGATGACAAATCAGGTAAATGCGACGGTCAGGAGCGGCTGTTATCAGCTTCGGCTGATATGCCAGCTGCGCCCTTTTCTGGAAGTAAGGGATCTCGAGACCGTTGTGCACGCGCTGGTAACCTCACGCCTTGACTTCTGTAATGCGCTCTACATGGGGCTACCCTTGTGCTTAGTTCGGAAATTACAGCTGGTACAAAATATGGCAGCCAGGTTGCTTTCGGGAACATCTAGGAGGGACCATATTACTCCTATTTTAAGGTCCCTCCACTGGCTGCCTATCAGCTTCTGGGCTCGGTACAAGGTGTTGGTTATCACCTTTAAAGCCCTAAATGGCTTGGGTCCAAGCTATCTCAGAGACCGCCTTCTCCCATACAATCCTCCCCGCACTCTCTGGTCCTCTGGGAGGAATTTACTGCAGCCTCAAAAATCTAGGCTTGCAGCTACCTCCCAGAGGGCTTTCTCAGTTGCCGCCCCTAGACTCTGGAACGACCTGCTGGACGAGATCCGTCTGCTGACATCGTTAGACAGCTTCAAGAGGGCTGTCAAGACGGATCTCTTCCGGCAGGCCTTTCCGGATTAAATCATCCCGGCCTCGGGCACTCCCACCCCAGTGATCCTTACGTGGCCTCATCTAAGGATGGCGAGGATTACTGCCGTGGGTTTTATTATTGGGTTTTAATTGTTTTGTTGATTGTGGATTTCAAATTCTGTAGATTTAATACTGTTTTAAGGGGGCGGTTGGATTGGATTATTGTATTGTTTTTATTGTTGTAAGCCGCCCTGATTGGGCCTCCAAAGGGTGGGATATAAATAAATTTATTATTATTATTTTATTATTATTATTATTATTATTATTATTATTATTATTATTATTATTATTATTATTATTATTATTATTATTCCAGGAAGCATCTGATGAAAATGCTGTAGCCAGTGGGTGGGGCACCACATCTTGGGCAGCTAGATAGCTTGAGGTTCCTGTTCTCTTCAGCTTCAGCAAAAGAAGCTTCTTCAGATTTTGTAATACACATGCATTCATAATGTGTATAAGATTGATACTTTACTTTCATTTATTACAGCCATTAGGCCAGTATAAAAACACACATGTTAAAAAATACAATAAAACATCTAAGTGACATATAATAACTTCTAAGATTGATACAGAAAGGCTATGTTTTGTATGCTAGAGGACACTTTTTTTAAGTAGTTTTGTTTATCATCACTTAAAAACCAAGAGAGACAGGGACAATTTTGATTTTCTCCACTCTAGTCTGGAGAAAGGCTAGTGTAATCACCATTGTAGGGTTGCATTCAGAGTTATATGACTGGGTGTCTATTCTAGTAGAGGGATTTTCTAGCACTGTGCCCCCCACAAACCTCTTTTGAGAGCTACAGGATTGTCAGTGAAATATTTGGAGTGTGGAATGGTGGGCCTGTGGAGAAGATGTGAGTCAGTGAGAATGGGGCCTGGAAGCTTGATAGGGAATCCACTATAGCGCAGAGTGGGGAGCTCACAAATCATCTCATGCAGCTTTGGGCACAAACTGTCACATCATTTAATTGTAAACACACTTTCCTGTCTAGTTTCCAGATTAAAATACAGTGGGGTCTTGCCATCCACTGGCTTGCCATCCACAGATCTGAGCATCCACGGATGGCAAGCCCTTTTGTTCTCAATGGAGGCACGTGCATGCAGCCATGCCACCATTGGGAACAACAGGATGCGTGATCCCATATTTTTTCTTATCTGCAGGGGGTTCGGACTAGATACCCCACAGATATGAAGGGCTGACTGTAACTACAGTAAAGGTTGATTATGTGCCTTCATCATGGCATCAGTAGCCATTAGATAGAATTATCCGTTATTGCAACAAAGATCTCTGTATAAAGTTTTCTTTTAAGTGCGGTAAGAGCAGTTTGTTGTGCTAGTACTTCATGAAATTGTATGTCTTCTCTAATGCATTATGTCTTCTGACAAACCTCAAACATGCATAAGCTTTGAAATACAGGTTAGATATGTTGTTGTATAATGGCACTTTATCCTATTTTACAAATATTTGCATTTACTCTTTGGTAATATAATATCATATTTTTATTCTGATTCCTACATTTTTTGTCTGTCTCCCTCAGAGTCTGGCACAAAAAGCTTGATTGGGTTTTCTGAATTCACCACATTGGTAGAGATAAACCAGCTCAGTATCTGTAGTCTGTGGTGTACTTGATAGTGATGTGCCCATATTTGATTTTATGAATCTAGTTCAGCGAGATCCCTTTTATAGCAAATTGAGTTCAAGTGATTATCAGATGTACAATATGCCTGATCACTTGGCAGCACCATGTGGCATTGTATATTTTATAATAAAGTTCTAATATTTTGTCTTTGAGTCTTGCCAAGGATCGTAAGGCTGCCTTTCTTGTGCAGCAATAAAAGACAATGCAGTCATCTGGTATTGTTAATTTGCTATGACACTAGTTTCCAGGAGAATGTCACATCAGAGTGCCAAAAGTATTCTAGCTCTGAGTAATCTGGAAGAGGAACTACCATTGAAAGTGGTAGATGCTGTAGTCTGAAATCCTCAGAGTATTTGTCTGTAAAGAGGTGTAATCCTTTGATATGAATTGGGAAGAGGACTGGAAATTCTGTTTTGAAAGCTTGGTTTACATTGGGAAATCTGAGAAAATAATTAGAATGAATCAATTAGGTCACATTAGAGAAATTTTCCTCTGTTGTTGAATATGCTGTCTAGATAGCCTGATTGGTCTTCCTATCTCTAAAACAAACATGAATATAGGTCCTGTCTAAAATGGTGCATCCTTTAGTTTCTGTCCATGTCTGTTCTTCAGATACTAACCAGAAAATATTACATGTGTGGATAGTGTCCATACCAAAACAATTCACATTGTCGCAAGGTAATTTATGTGATAATGCTCATTGTTTTGAGTGCATGCAACCCAGTACATTTCTGCTTTTCATTCTTTTCTGTCGTCTGCATGAACATAAGAAACACATTATCAATCCCATCAGGCAACATCCTCAATTTACGGATTTCTCTTTCTCTAAAAGTTGTATTGCTTAAAAGATTTTAAGGTACAGTGGAGTGTTTGTCATGAAGATTGGATTCCACCATATCTGTTTAACTGAAAGAGGGTACTCTGAATATTGGTTTTGGAACAGGCAATTAGAAACTGCAGACTGTTCTGGCTCATATCGTTCCCATGTCATAAGTATCATGGCAGAAGAAACCAGTTACATTGTGCTGAGACTGTTTTATGTGGTTCATAACATTTTTCCACACTGAAACAGAGGTTTTATATTACGCACAACTTTGTCTAGAAATTAGTAAGTAGAATCCTTGTGTTATTTCCAATTCTTCTACACTACTGTTGCTCTTTGTATACATGTGTTTGTGTGAGAAAGAGATGAAGAGAGAGATGGGGGAGTAGAATTAAAAAAACTTTCTCAAATGTCTTTAATATATTTTTTCCCTGTTTAAATACACTAGAACTTAAATAGTACATCCTTGCCAAAACAGAGTCTTCTTTTTCAGTTTTCTGCATTTTGTTTCTTTGGTATGAGAAAAGAGTTCATTTCCCCTTGATATTAAATGAAATTAAACCACCAGCTGGTACAAGTTAGTAACAATTCTGTTGTAGCCTCATGCATATCTGATTTTAGTGCACCTGGTTGGTTAAGAAATATTCAACATTAACTATAGATGCTAATAGTCGTTAAACTCTTCCATGAATTTAATAGTATTGTATCCAATATCATGAGACTCCTTTAGCATACAGAACAGAAAACACTTCAAAGTAATATATGCAAAAGTTGTAGTTGTGAAGTTTGTCAAAACTTTCTTTACATTTAATCATTGATCCTTTTGTGTTATGGATGCATGATGAAAACAAACCTTGACATTTCAAATACATTGAAAAGCCTCTATTGATATAATTCATAAGCAATGCATGATGCTTGTTTGAACAGTTAGGTAGAATGACTTAATGGTACGAATATATTGTTTGATCATCAAAATATACCTGTTGTAAAATGAAGCTTGAAACAGTAGGAGTCAAGCATGCAAGTTTATTTGTGCATGAATATGGTTCTCATACTTTGGTTTTAAGAATTCATAACTTGCATATTTTCAAGTTTTATAGTTTTATATAAAATTGTGAGAAAAATGATTTTCAGTATATTTCACAGGAAAAAAAATTCAGTACCTATTTCTATATATACATATATGTGAACTTTTTTCTCTTAATAGCCATAGATTGTAAGCAAAAAAAATCAAGATCAAGATCTGGGAGCAAGAAAAAAACTCTGCCATTACCTCATGGTGCTGATGAAGTTTACATACTCCGGTGCAGGTATATGTGGGGTTATAATGGGGAACGTAAATAACTGCCAATTGAAAGTTTACCCTTTTCTTTCATTTTTGAAAGTAATTGAAACTTTCAGGAAAGTGGGGGGAAATGGGTATTATTGCCCTTTGCAGATTGAAAATCACTGTGTGACTTAAGAACATAAATTGTATGCATAATATAATACAATAATATAATTTCGTTTAGCATAACATTAGAACTTTTGGTATATTCAAAATACTGTTTTGTCAAATACTTACAATTTTAATTCATTTTTAATTTGCTTAGTGATTAGCACTACAAGGTCCTGAGTAGTGAGGAACCTGGGTAGCTTTGCTACTCTGTTAGGAGCAGGTGAAATACAATATACATATATTTATTTTGGTCGAAGACCAGTAAAAAAAATACAACAATTAAAAAAAAACCCAGAAGACACCACCAGCAGTAGTAAAACAAAAAAAATTATTTTGTCTCTTCTAGTCTCCCATAGTGTAAAGCAGACATAAAGTATTAAGTCCAATAAAAAGAAGAGGGGAAAGTGTACCATTGTCAGGAATTGCATTGATCATAATACTGTATATTGTCTTACACAAAAGTCCTCTTGTTATATATATTTTAGAAATAATTTTGAAGGAGTAAATAGTGTGTTAATTTCTGATAAAAATTTCTGGGGAGGAAGCCTTCCGAAAAATATGGTGAGAGGCTAGGTTTTGTTCTAAATTTTTCTGTTCTTTTATTATTACAAAAGATTACATTTGAATTGAAATTCAAATATTATTGAATAACCTGTAAATCCCCCCCCAAAAAAATTAGGAAATGTACTGAAGCACTTTACATTAGCAATAGATGTCAGTCTTTCCAATTATATTTACAGTGTTTTGTTTTTATTGATTGTCTGCAAGCTGCTCTGGGACCCTTTTTGGCTGAGGAGCAGGATAAATGTGCTAGCAATAAACAAACTAATAAATAAATGTTTATTGTGTGGTTGCAAGAAAGCACCTGGAAGTCCTGTTCATTATTTCCATTTCACTGTGAAATTTCACTTAGGTACAAATTTTAGGACTCTCAGTGTCCCTTTCTTACTGGGCAGCGTACTGGTGTGCACTCTCACCCTGTTGGAACACTTCAACGGAGAGAGAGGATCTGGATTAGATGGTCAGGGAGGTACCATGTTCTTATAAGTGTGATATAGCCTTGTTCCCTTATTATTTTTTCTTAGATAGGGAAAATGAAACTTACATGTCCAAGCTCATAACAAGTAAGAGTCTTTTCCATATTGTAGCACAGGGGTAGCCAACCTTTCCCCTTTAAGGGCCGAGGGACTTCAGCTCCCAGAATCCCAGGAGCTATTGGCCAACATGGGACTATTGGCCAACATGGCTGAGGCTTCTGGGAGCTGAAGTCCCTCGGCCCTTAAAGGGGAAAGGTTGCCTACCCCTGTTGTAGCAGGTCCATTGATGTAGCTTCATTCTAGATGTAGCCCTTATTCTAAGGCTGCCCCCAGTTTGAAGGGAGAAAAACCCGCTGCATTTCCATCTTGTCTCAGCTGCCCTGTTTTGAATATGTGCAAGGGGAAATGTTTTAGGGAAGAAACCTTATTAACTATCACTGGTAAAGATCCATTAAAATAGTATTAAATGTACAGTGGTAGAAATACTTCTGTTTTATATGTCCAGAGTTATTAGAGAGTGTAGTAAAAAGTCATTGGATGAATACTTAGGAAGTCTGTCACCACTAAGGCAGGATTGTGTAGTTATCTTGGGACTCACAAAGTTAAAACACATAAAGTTGTTTAACAATGATAATGTGCTTTGTTTGGATGATTTTAAAACTGCATAGGTTTTGTGGTCTGGTATTCCGAGGACCCTTGTCTGTTCAAGAAGACTGGATAAAGCACCTACAGCGCCATATTGTCAATGCAAATCTTCCTCGGACTGGGGCTGGCATGGTGGAAGTGACGTCACTGCTTAAAAAACCTGCCTCGATTTCTGAAACTTCCTTTTCTTTCCTGATGGCTGAAGCAGCATCATAGAACATGGAAACACTTCACATTGCATTGGATGTACATTTGAAATACTTTTGTTAGTTTTTTTTAAAGTTAAAATAAATTATCAGTTTATAAAATCTAAAGCCAGAACATGGGAAGAAGAATGATAGTTAACATTCAAACAATTGAATACTTAAAACAGTTACCATAAGTAGTCTTTATATTTTATATAGGGTGGAAGATGTGTTTTTAAAGTTTACTATGGCTTTTTTGTCAATTACTGTGTTCACTATTGATACAAGCCCATCACATGTCAGCAGCCGTTTTTAAATTGTTGCACAGGGGTACTTAAGACAGGTTTTTTGAAATGAGAACATTCTTTACAGTGTTACCAGAATCAATGCTCTGTTTATTAAATAAACTGTTGCTTAGTAAAATATTATATTTTGTTTGTATGTATGTAGTGTTTTGTACAATACCAAGAAATGCTAATACAATTTACTCAGTTTAGGGCATTAAATATCATGTACTTCATAGTTCAAGAGACTGTTCCATTCAGATAGGGCAATTAGTACTATCTAAGTGTGTAAGTGTTTTTTAATTACACAAGACTCTTTTGTACTAAAAGTGGAGGGAAACTTGTTAAACAGATTTCTAAAAACTATGTACATAGTACTGGAAACTATTTGTGGTAAGGAAATATCCTTTACTTCACTTGCATTTCTCACAGACAATAAAACGGTGCATCCATGCTACCTCCAACTTCGTCAGCAGTAATGGTATTTAACCTTTCCATTTGTTCCATTTGTTGCATCACTTATTCACAATTTTCTTTTATTATAAAACACCCCTTTGTTAACAAGTCTGTCTTTTATATGCTCTGCTTAAAGGTATGAGTTGCTTACAAGGTATTTTGACCTCCTCTTTTTATTTAATACTGTAGAAATGTACTAAGAAGCATTGCTCACTACATGGATTAGTCTAGATTTGTCATATTTCAATTGTTTAAAAAATCATAACATCATTTGACGCAAATAGAAACGTTTTTACAAATGAAGAGAATGTTTACAATTTGAATTTTAGAACTTGTTTTGGATGTAATTATATGTATGGAAACTGTAACACTATGCTCATGCTAAGGACCTATTTACAGAATTATTGAAATAAATGTGCTGTGAGGATGGAAAAATATGGTGCAGGTGTCTTGGTCACAATATATTTTGGCTGTTAACAAAATGTCACTTTTCAACAACTAAGCAAATTCCTCTTTGAAAACTGGTTCTGTAATGCAAGTACTGTTTCATTTTATTCATGTAGGGTGACTAATACTGTAGTTAAGCCAAGGAAATGCATTGATATTGTTTTGCGTGTAAATAAAGTTATAAAAGCAGTTGAGATGTGAGGAGAATTTTGGTGGAGAATATACATACCTCACAGCCAGTGAAATTGCTTTCCTCATGGTATATCTCCTTACCAAGAATATATCTCTAAATAAAAAGGTTAAAAGAAAACATTGAAGCATCTGTAATGTGAAGTATTTATTTTGCAGTGTGTGTGAGATACAAAATTGTCTGTGTTTTTATTTTAATCACTATGAAGAATCTCAAGAAGAATAATATGGTCAAAATAAATTCATTCACAGTTAAAATGTATCTGCCTTTATTATATACAGTGAATTGGTTCCAGACTTAATCATGTTTTGAATAAATTAATCATTACTAACTTGTTCCATTGATTTGAGTGGGTCTACCCTAAGCATGATTAAGTTTGAATTCAACCCAATAATCTCTAAAGATTTGGCAGTGATTTTTAAGGCCTGATAGCAATAATTTATGTACTGCTACCATACATACCTGATTAATGGAAATTGTAGTACAGGCAAGTCCTTGAATGGGGACAAGACATTTTTGTTTCAGCTGTGCAATGATACAACTTATCAAAAAGGATAGTTTTATTTAATAGCTCCAAGCTGTATTTACTCTGGCAAATGGAAACTTGTTGCACCCACTGATTCCTGTAGGGAAGCAAATGCTTTGTTTCCTGGGGACATGGCTTCATCAAATCATTCATTTAAAAATACCAGAAATAAAGCTAGCAAAAGTGTGTGTTTCTGTGTGAACTACCTCCATGATAAAGAGAAGATTCAGTTACACTATCATATATTTCATTGCCAGAACTTGAAGTGATTCAGTGTGGGTTTCAGTTTTTGCTGTTCAGCCATCTTTGGCCAAAGAAGATAACTATAAGAAGAATACCTATCCCAAATCATCTCCTTGGAGCAGTGGATAAACTTCTAGAGGAAGTTTCTACCTAGACTTGCTTAATGATCATAGCAACACTTGTTTTTCTGGTTGTAGGCCATTTCTTCCTCACTCTCCTCTGAGTAGCTCTATACATAAGGTTATCTGTTTATGTTCACTGAGAAGATTTACTTACCCAGTTGCAGTTTTTTTTAAAAAAAAAAAATCCTAAAACTTCTTCCCAGTCCATGATCTTGAGCATTTTTTCTTTGTGGGGGAAGGAAACGATAATGTAGTGTAGTGCAGTGCAGTGCAAAAAAAAAAAAAGGTATGTAGTTCAATCAGTTACATCCTGTTAAACAGCTTGATTATTGCATTTATGTCTTGCTCATCTAAGATTTAGTCCCATTTTAGTCTTATAACAACCACTTTTGGCAGGCTCCGAGAGTGAGCTTCTTTAGTTTGAATCCCTAACTTTTGAAGACCAGCACTCCCAAAATGCCATCTACTACATCACATTGACTCTCATATCTGTGGGCATCTTGTAGATCTATAATCATGTATGGTTACGTTAATAACAGTTGATATACTTTTATTATTTTGGGTACTGATCTATATATATCTATAAAGGAGGAAGGATGGGGGAAAGAAAAATTGTAGCAGCACCTTTAAGACAGACTAGTTTTTGTTTTTACATAAGCTTTCATGGATATAAATTCACTTCTGATGCTTACAGAAAGATAATAAGTACTCAGGTATAAAGCAAATAAGTCTTTGAGATCTTTACAGTGATCAGTTAGTGTTGATGTATGAAAGCAATAAATCTGCTTCCCAAAAGTCACTTCCTTGGGTGAGAAGGTTCCAGTTGTTACAGTACTAAGAACTGTATTAATACATGCAGTGTCTCATGAATCTGTTGTCTTTATTTATACCTCTTTAAATGGGTTGGAATTTGTAAATATAATTCAATTCATTCTTTCGCTTTCTAGTCTTCATTTGTAATTGCTTTCTTCATGGCAGTAAATGTTATCAGCCATCTAGATACACCATGATGATCTTAATTTCTTTGTTAGAAAAAAGAATCTGCTGATGCAGCTGGAAGCAATCTCAATACTTGCCCTGATCAGATTGTATGTCAATATTATTTCACCAGAGTTGAAATTGATTTAGTAATAATATGTATTTCTAAGCTATTTCCAGGGAAACAATAACACGGTGTTATGGTTTCTTTGTCTGGAAAACCAAATTCAGGAAGAAATGTGTTTGCTTAGTTCAGATACAGTGGTACTTCATGGCTTCCCACCACTGATCTAGTATTTCAGACCTTTAAATTCAGCCATAATTACCCTTCCACTAGATAAGGAGAAATATTGGCAAGGACAACAGTTGTCATCACCTTTACAATCCCTGTATTACTAGTTGTTTCACAAACCTAAATATTAATAACTATTGATATATGCTTCTTCAAAAATTATTCAAACATTTGAATAAAACAAAAGAGTAGGAGTTACAGTCTTGCTCATCTAAAATGTATGGGTGGCATATGTAGGCTAGTCCCAGTTTAAGAGCCCTGGTGGCACAGTGCATCTTTCTGTAGGTCACTAATATAGGTCCGTGGGTCACAGCTTGTTGGGGCAATTGTCTTATACATTGTAAACCTCTTGGGGAGCATTAGTTCACTGGCAAGCAGTATAGAAATGTGCTTGCTATTGCTACAAGAGTAAAGATAAATGTTTTAAAGGCAGTTTGTGTTGGGAAAGATACAGAAATGGTTCCAAACACTAGGAAACCCCTTTCCAACACTATGAAAACTGTAACTTGTTCACATTAGTGTGGAGCATAGTTGGTGGGAAGGGATTCAGGAAGAAAAGGTAAAGATCAAAGCCTAAATCAAAGGGCTGGTCTGCATTTGCCAGAGTACTCTGGGCTGTCTCCAGAGTACTCTGGGCTGTCTCCAGAGTATTCTGGCCCAAATCCTCATCTTACCTATTATGGGTTTTCGGTGAGCAACAGGCAGCTCCCTTCCCACCCCAGTCCCTGTGAGCCATCCAGTGAGTTTCTTTGAGATCAAAATGAGGCATTTAGCAACTCGCCCACAGAGCAACTTGGCAAGGACAGTTGCAGGGACTGCATGGGAACATCATTGCCATGTTTTGCTCTGAGTTTTCTGGAAAACCCAGAGTAAAAGGTAAGTCTTTTTAGTATGGGATGAGTGGAAATCCCAAAATAAGTCTGCACATTGTGGAAACAATCCAGATATGGTTTGGGGTTTTGGATCTATAATGTAATGTAAACAACATGCAATGAGCCCAGGGAGGAATTTGGGGTTTACAAGTAATGTAGGCAAGCTCCAACTGTGCTAGCAACTGTGCTAGCAGATAGCTGTTGTCCAGATGGAAGTTTCTTGTCCTCTTCCCCCTTGTAGCCTTCCTCACTACTTGAAAAGCTGCTCCATAGGTTTTCCTAGCCATTTTCTGGAGGCTTTGAGGGCAAATGGGCTACCAGGAAGAGGAGCGGTTATCTCCCTCTGGTCCTTCTGTCAGCAGAATTGTAGTATTTGTTTCCCGCTCCAAATTTTACTTCTGGAGCCTCATCAGAGAACATCTAGCATGCATCATAGAATATGTCCACATCACTTTAGATACACCATTTGCAAGGCCTGAATTATTTATTTAACACTCAAAAAGTTTTTAGATGTGTAAGGCTAAATAATGTTTAATTATATCTTTGTTTTTCTGATACAAAAAGTTGTGCTGAAGAAGGGGGATTTGAAATAGCATAAGTTTGGAGAGAAAACAGCATATGCTGATTTGCGGAGTGTGGTCTGGGATCTTGTTGCAGTATTGTACTTCAGGGATTTTATACAGCTGTTTCATTTAGGACTGCTGCTGTATCTTCTAACCAGATGACAAACACAAGTCAGGTATGTCTGAAACAAAATCCGAACTGTAAATTAGAGCTCAAGTAGCAAATCCTGATTTCTTCCATTCATTCTGACTGGAATGTAATGAGTGATTGATGAATGAGAGCTTAATTTTATAAGATTAAACCATACTTTACCTACATAGGGAACTGCATGTCAATGAAAAATACCACTCACTAGAAATGCCTTTCATCTGCCTTGTTCCATAAGAAGTCAATTATATCATGTAAAGTAATGTATGAAAAAGCATATCTTATTTGGATGTAGAAGCTGCAGAGAACACAGCTGATAGTGAATAGGAAGCCAAAGAAACAGCAGTTGATGAAGAACCATTTGCTACTTGTTGCTACTTTAGTTTGTCAGCATTTATTCATTTAAAAAAATACCTATAGATAAGAGCTTTCTAGATTAGGGTCGAGTCCTCTATTCTAGCATTCTGTTCAAAGTGCCCAACTAGTTGTCCCTGGGAGGGCTGCTCACAAAATATGAGTGCTCCCTTTGTCTTGCATTTCCAGCAAGTGATACACAGAAACGTCCTGCTTTGATATTTTGGTATACTCTCATCGTCAGTAGTAACTGTTAATAGCCCTAATACCCATGGATTTGTCTAATCCTCATTGAAAGTTGTGCAGTCCCAGAGCTGTTACAACTTGTTGCAGTGAATTCCACAGCTCATGTGTGGTTCATACCTTTCTTCTTAAAGTCCTGGAATATGTTTCAGGTGGTAATTGTTTTTTAATCTTAAAGTAAAATGTTTCAATAGCTTACATTCATTCTAATCAGCCATGCATGGTCCGCCTCAGTCTGCCCCAGACCATTGTCTGGGTGTGAATAGAGTTATCAGTGAAAAGGTAAAAATTGTAATGAAAATATAGAATATCTAATGGATTTTTTTTTTTTTTTGCCTACCATTTATTTTATTAAAGGTGAGAGTCTTTGTGAGTAGCCATTCCCTCTCTTCTTTGGCAAGCTTCATAATCCTTGGCTGATATGATTGAGAATGAGCTGTGATTATGACCTGAATGCTGCTGCTAATCCCAATTTGGGTAGACCCATTAAATCGGTTCTTGAATAGTAAGTCACCATTTGCGTAGGTCCCATTGACTCAGTGGATCTGCTCTAGTTGGGACTAGTCAATAAGATTCATACAAATAAAACATTTGAGAATCCACTTGCCATAGGATAAGAATCACACTTGCGTGTTTCTATAAGCACACAGCTTGTTGGATTCCATGACAAAGGTAAGAAGCATTATCCCTCCCCAAGGAAGGTGAAAGGAAAACAACTTTGATATAAATATATTGAAGTCCAACAAGGGTATTTTGGTTAATAAAGGATGCAATAGATGTCACAAAATGTTTATACAAAATTAAAAGGCAGTTCCTGATTTTATTTGGGAGCATGCCAGAGAAGCTCAAGCTACCACCACTAGAAGCTAACAAATCAAGCAATCTACAGACAAATGTAGTTCTTTTGCAGTGCAGTGCAGTGGAGACGGCAAATGACTTAATTAGGGGTGAAAAGAGTGCTGGCTTTGCATTTCACCTTGGTTAAGGTGCTATTCTGTGGAATTGACTGGAGGTGTGGTGTCAAGCTAATGCACTTATAGATTTTGGCAGCTTGTAAAAGAAAATGATAGTTGTGTTGCAGACAATTTGTACCCAAAGGGTGTGATACTCTAGACCAGGGGTTGGCAATCTATGGCCCGGGGGCCGGGGCCGGCCCCCCGAGGCCTTTGGACCGGTCCCAGGCCGGTCTTGCCACCACCGCACGTGTTGCGGCTGCCATTTTGTTTTCCAAAATGGCGGCCATGACTCGCGCATGCGCAGTACTCAGGAAGTACTGCGCATGCGTGAGCGAGCGAGCGTGCACATGTGCAGTACTTCTGGAGTACTGCGCATGGGCGCGTGCAAGTGCACGCGGTGGCATTTCCCCCACCCCTCGGACCGGCGGAAGACCTGGGGACCAGCAACCGGCCCCAGGTCAGTAAATGTTGCCGACCCCTGCTCTAGACAGCCTACTACCTCAGCATGTTTTACATAAATAATATGAATAATATGGAGCATTGTGAGCTCAGACACTCCTGTCAGAATCACTAGCCTAACAGGCCCACTCAAAATGACAACGTATGTAACAAATAGTCAACACTATTAGAGATGACCACACATCATATTTTAGGATGGGATGGTGAGCCTATAGCCCTTCAGATATTGTTGAATTGCTATTCCCACCAGTGTGAACCAGGAGTCAATGGTGATGGATGATGGGAGCTGGGGTACAACAGCTGGAGTGTCATATGTACCCTATACCTATTATAATGAGTGTGCTAAAGCTCCCCAAATGCAAGTTGTTTTCCAGAAAAATATGTTCTTGAACAATGTTTGATAGAAGAACTGCTGCACAGTTACAGTATTAGGACCTCTAGTGATTAGAAAGCCATATTGACACCCACAGAACCTGTAAGGGGGACACCACCATTGCCCCATGTTCACCACCACTTCCCTAAAATATGTCTAACAAGAGGGCCTCCAGTGTGGTGTAGTGGTTTGAGCATTGACTACAACTCTGGAGCCCACCGTTCAGTTCCCCACTCAGCCATGGAAACCCACTGGGTGACCTTGGGTGAGTCACACACTCAGCCCCAGAAAACCCCATGATAAAATCGCCTTTAGAGTTGCCATAGATCATAAAACAACTTGAAAGTATACAACAACAAGCCCATAAAACAGGTCTTCAAAACTGGCCAGAACAAAAATGATTGTAGTGGCCATTTGGGGACAGCCTCCCTGAATTTACAGTTTTGTGGTGTGCTTGGACTGTTGAGCCTCCTGCAAACAGCCTTGGGATCACACCTGACCCACCTCTTGCTTTAGGGCCATAGATATATTCCACATTAAAGGTCACAAGCTCAATCCTCAGAAACCCTGAATAGTAACAGAACCTTGTCTGAAACCTTGAAGAGTCACTCCTAGACAGCAAGGAGAAAACACTGAGCTAGTTGGACCAGTTTTCTGACTCAGTGTGATGTTCTGTCCCATCTTACAAAAAAGAATGAACTATTCATAAGTGCTTTAGGTGATCTGCTTTTTCAAGAAGAAGAAAAAGCTGGTAAAAGCACTGCACTAAAATAAGCAGCAAGCAAGTAGTCAGATAAAATCATAAAGAGGAAGTGCTACGTACATTTTAAAAGACTTTAATGTGATCTAAATACCATGATAAAGTTGCATCTAGCAGTAGTCTTGTCACCAAGTACAGTATAAAATCCTTCTCTATAGAGAAGCAATTTTGCAAGATGTCTACTGTCAGCCATCTGGCCCAGATTTTAATAAGCACGCTCAGTGAGTGATACCTAACCCAAAGGGGAGTACAAAATTTGCCTAAACATAAGCATATCACCAGCTCATAATAAAATTTTGCATGTGCCTCCAATTTTATACTATGTGTTGAAGAATACACCCCCCCCCAAAAAAAATTACTAAAACTTTTTGCAGCCTTGTGAACAATTTTTTTTAAAGGAGTCCTTCCTTCTCAGGAAGGGAACCTAAATAGAGCCAATATTTTATTTTCTTTTTCTGGAATCCTATTGGCGGCATACTCAGGTGTAATCTCCCATTACACCTATTAGGTATATTATTATTATTATTATTATTATTATTATTATTATTATTATTATTATTATTATTGGTCATTGCATAAAGAAGTAATACCTCCTTGTGCGGTGACTGCCCCCCCCCCCATCCTCAGCATAGCCATTTTTGTCCATGGCTCGGTGCACCCCACAAGCACTTAGTGGTTAGGGGAAAATGGAAGTTGCCAGACTATGCTAAAAATATTCAGTGGCACACACACGAAAAAATGCACATCTTTACAGTGTTGTGTGTCTTATGTACATTAAGTGGTAACACTGTCAGTTTAATCCATTTCAATTCTTCATGCATTATAGCACAACAAAATATGACAATGTCAAAGAGTAGTGAATAACTTCTGAAAGGTCCTGTGTGTTCCTGATGTTCCTGAGCTTCCCAGAGATCTGCAAGAGAAATTGGGCAAGGGAAAGTTACATACTTCAGGTATGTATGGCCCTCCAGATGTTGCTGAACTTCACCTCCCATTCTTCATATCTGGATATGTTTAATAGAGTTGATAGGAGTTGTAGTCCAGCAACAAGTGGAAGGCCATATTTTCTCCACTCTTGACCTGCAACAAAAAGTGTTAGAGGGAGAAAATGGGGAAGTGCACCTTTAATTCCCTCCCCATCTTATAACTCAACCACTAGATGCTGTTTTATTCATTTTCTGTGATCTCCAGCTATTTACATCAGATGGTAAGAAGGCCAGTTAAATCCATTTCATGTCCTGGTTGTAACAACAAAATGTGGAAAAGTCAAAAGGAGGGTGAATTCTTCTGCATTGATAGGCAGAGAAATGACCAGCAAAGGTGCAGAATTTGAAAAGTAGTGAGGCATGTGCAATTAATAATCATATCTGATTTAATAATCAGATTGTACCAGATGGTGATACAATCAGTTGACACAATATGATCTCATAAAGGAATTGTGCAAGATAAGAGCATAATTCTATTTGGTATAACCCAGTGGTATTCATACTTTTATCCCTGGGCCCCTGCTTTACATCTACACATGGATGTTGCGTGCTCCCCACTGGATGTAGTATATGAATAAAAATACTTTGTTTATTTGGTGTGCACATTTTCATTTGCACATTCAGGTATATTCATATTTTAACATTTTATACAGAAATAACATGATTCAAATTATCAATATTTATCTCAATGCATGTGTAATTTTTACACATTAAAAGGTTGAGAAGAGGAGAAGAAGGAGGGCTCAGAGCCTCCAAGTCTCATGCTGCCTCCTTGAGCAACTCAAGTCCCATCCCATCATTTGGGAACCACTGACACAATCATTTCTAAATCACACAACCAGTCACCACTACCATTGGTGAAGAATCATGGTGCCCAGCTTCTGGCTCAAAGATGGATGTGTGGATGCTCACAGGTATGCATATTCATAGGAACATAGGATGTTGCCTTATACTGAGTCAGACCATTAGTCTATCTGGCCCAGTATAGCAAACTCCCAGCTGACAGCAATGGCTCTCTAGGGTTTCAAGCAGGATTCTTTCCTAGCTTTTACTGAAGGATCCTGTTATCTCTAGTGGTCTCCCAGATTAAGTACTAACTCTATCTGACCCTGCTAAGCTTCCAAAATCAGACAAGATCAAATATGTTCAAGGTGCTATATTTGTTCTCACACATGCTATTACTAGTGTGCTGTTTTAATGAGTGCTATTGTTTTGATTTGTCATACCATATGGCCTAAATAACCTAAAGGCACCAGATCTGAGCCTGGAAGCTAAGCGGGGTCAGTACTTGGATGGGAGACTGCCAACAAACACCAGGTACTTTAGGTTAAATTTCAGAGGGAGAAACCGGCCAAACCACCTCTGAGTATATCTTGCCTTAAGAACACCCTAGGAAATTCTTGGAGTCTCCATAAGTCAACACTTCACTTGAAGGCACACAGGTCTATTTGAATCTAGAATACTTAGCCTTTTTCCTTCAGGTTGGAAGCTAGGAAAAGAGGAAGACTGCATTGCAGGTGGGTTGGTTCAATCAAGAAACCCACAACTCTTGAGTTTGTAAGACCTGAACAGGGAAATTGTGAACTGGGATTCACAATTTCTCTGTCTCATTCACTATAATCAAAATTGACTTGATAACTAGTTACAAGCATACATGGAACATTCAAAAGTACACATTTCAATATATGAATCCCTCAAGCCAGCATAGTCATTTAGAGGGTCAGAGCAGGATTCTGGGGACCAGGGTTTGAATCCCTGCTCAGCCATGAAACCCACTGGATGACCTTGGATAGGTCGCTCTCTCTCAGCTTCAGAGGAAGACAATGTCAAACCCCTTGTGGACAAAGGTTGCTGAGAAAACCCGGTGATAGGTTCCTCTCAGGATCGCCGTAAATTAAGAGTTGACTTGAAAGCACACAATCCCCACCTTAAGAGTGCTAATATTTTCAGTAACCAACCAAATATGACAAGGTTGATTCAATACAATCAAACAGTTTTGGGGCTTGGGTTTTTTTGAACTCTGATGTTCCTAAAGTTTTCAAAGTGAATACAACATTCTAGAGTGGAAAAAATTGTAAGGCTCTGGAGTTCTTGTCAGGCATCTGTTGACATTTCTAAAATAAATCAGGATAAATAAAAAGAGGTGATGGTGGGATTTAGGTGCCCTGTTTCATTAGCATGGAAATGAAATCAAACAGTCTGAAAACAGACTTGGGCTGACCCTGTAGTGTATTGAGTTACTGAAAGACTGGGAGCAACAGCTGACCAGCTACTGCTCCTTGACTGTTTGCGATAATAAACCTTACTGAAAATTTATGGAGCAGATGGTCAAGCAATATTCACGGCCTTATGTGCCTGAACCATTTGAAAAACCCAGATAGGGGACTAGTCATCCTATAGATCCCTTTCCATATCTTTTGGAAAGAGTGGTAACGTATAGTATTAAGTTGAAGACATGGAATTCTTGCTTCTATTTACTTTTTTTCCTTTTTCATATTTTATTATTTTAACACCAATAAAAATACATCTTTGACACATATTTACAATATAACAATTATATAAGTATAATCCCAGCAAGAAAATATTCCAATAATATGACTTCCGCTGTCCTCACAATGATGTGCCTCGTGATTCTCATCTCATACACTAATTTTACTAAAAACATTTGTCAATTACTAAATTGCTTAGAGCCTAATCAAAACCTTGTATTTTCTTTTCCATCCATCTCCATTATCTCTAATCCAAGCTCACTTCTATCCTACACCTTACATTCACCTTGACCTGTAAAATTCCAAAATTGGGAACCATTCTTCCTCTCTTTCATTTGCATCTTTGTGGTTTAAACAAAACTTTAATTTGTCCATCTCTACCATTTCTAATATTTTCATTAATGGCTCATCCAGAGTTGGCATCATATGGCTTTTCCAAAATTGTCAGTCTTGCCGCAGTTATTAAATATAATTTGATGACCCAATATCTCTTTTCAGTCACTTGAGGAATTTTGTTTAACATATTTCGTAAATATATTTCTGGTAGCATGACATATTTAGCATTCTTTCAATTGTCATGCGTATCTGTTTCCAGTACATTTTAAGTTTAGGACAGCACCAGCACACATGGAACCAAGAACCAACAGCCGTTTGACATTTCCAACATTCATTTGAACCGGTCTTATATATCTTTGCAATTTTATTGGGAGTCAAATACCATCTCTGTTCCATCTTCCAATACTTTTCCTTTGGATTTTGAGATTTAGTACATTTGTTTGTCTTATTTCTAGCATATTTCCAACTTTCTAAATTTATGGCGTGACTATAATCTGATGCCTATTTAATCATTACATCTGATATTAAATCATCTTCTTGCTCTAAATCACATAGTAATTTGTTTTCTTAGACTCTGTACTAAGCAAAATCCTATCTAGTTCTAACATGTCATCTCCAAATTCAGTTGCTTTTTTTTGTCCATTTTAAACCTTTCTTTTAATTGAGTATATAAAAACCAATACATTTTAGAGTCTAATTCAGGGGTAGGCAACCTTTCCCTTTTAAGGGCCGAGGGACTTCAGCTCCCAGAATCCCAGGAGCTATTGGCCAACATGGCTGAGGCTTCTGGGAGCTGAAGTCCCTCGGCCCTTAAAGGGGAAAGGTTGCCTACCCCTGGTCTAATTGCTTCAGTTCTTCTATTGGTTTCAGTTCGTATTTGTTGTTTTTGGATTTATATAGAATGTCCTTATAGGTTAGCCACTTATCAAGGGATTTCCATCTACCTATAAATGCCTCCTGCAACAAAACCCATAATGGGATTTTCCTATACATCTTCTTTTTAACTTTCCCCCATATAACCATAAGAGAGACCTCTTAATAGTGTGATGATAAAATTCACTATGGGCTGCCACTTTATCATACCAAACATATGCGTGCCACCCAAACCTATTTTTAAAACCTTCTAGATTAAATAATTTGGAATTATCCAGAGTAATCCATTCCATAACCCAGTTTACAACGTTAGCTTGGTAATGTAGGTTCAGGTCAGGCACTCCACTTCCTCCTTCCTCTTTTTGGCTTGTCATGATCTTCCAGTTTACACGTGGCTTTTTGTTATTCCAGACAAAGTTTTTTATATCTTTCTCCCATTCTTTCAAGGGGGTATCACTGTTCAAAACTGATATGGTCTGAAATAGGAAATTCATTTTTGGCAGAACCATCATTTTGATAGCTTCTATTCGACCAGATAGTGACAACTGTAATTTATTCTAAGCAGCCAAATCTTTTTTAATTTCCCTCCATTTAATTTTGTAATTAATCTCAAAGAGATCTATATTTTTGTTTGTCAACCAGATTCCTAGGTATTTGACCATTTTTTAAATCTTACATTCCAAAATTTCTTCTATCAAATGCTCCTCTTTCTCTGATAATTTTTGTGTGAGAATCATTGTCTTACTTCTATTGATTTTAAAGCCAGATATTTTCCCAAAGTCATCTATAATGTTAAACAATTTCTCTGCTTGGTTGCATAGTTCATCCAGTATAATCACGAGATCATCGGCAAAGGCAATCTCTAATTGTAGCTCTAATTTCTTTTTCCGTCCTTATTTTATTTGCCAAAATTTCTAAAACAGTTATAAAAAGCAAAGGAGATAGGGGACAGCCCTGTCGAGTTCCTTTTGATATTTCAAAATTTTTAGATTTTTTTCCCATTCACTATAAGGTGTGCATTTTGAGTTTCATATATCATTTTAATCCAAGTGATGAAGCTGTCTCCCACACCCATTCTGTTCAAAACTTCTAACATATAAATTCAATTAACATTATCGAAGGCCTTCTCTGCATCTGCAAAAACGAAAGCCAAATTTTTGTCATTATACTGTTCATAATATTCTAAAATATCTAATACATATCTAGAATTTTCTTTCATCTGTCTAATAGGTAGAAAGTCTGTTTGATCATTATCTATATAGTCCTTCAAGATTTGTTTAAGTTTCTCAGCAAGAATCATTGCAAGAGTCATGTAGTCTGTGTTTAGTAACAAAATCAGTCTGTAATTTGTTGTTTCTTTAATATCTTTTCCTTCTTTTGGTATTAGCACTATATCTGCACTCTTCCATGAATCTGGTATACCATTTCTTTTAACATCATTCAACATTTTCTGTAAGGGAATTTTAATTTCATCATAGATTTTTTTTTTTATAATACCAAGCCGGACCTGACATTTTATTTGTTTTAAGTTTTTTGATGGCTTCCATGATTTCTTCTAATGAAAAAGCAGCATTTAGAATTTTCTGATGTTTTTCAGAGATTTTTTCAAATTTCTTGTCTGTCTAAATGCTCCGTAATTGAATCCAGTGTAACTTCCTCCTTTTTATACAAATTAGTGTAATATTCTAAAAATGCATTTTCTATTCCATCCTGGTTATTAATTATCTTTCCTTCTAATTTTATTTCTAATATAGTCTTTTTCTGTTTCTCTTTTCTCAGTCTATTGGCCAACCATTTTCCTGATTTATTTGCATTCTCAAAGTGTCATTTTATTTTCAACTACAAGTGTTATTATTTTTTCCAACTGTTTTTTCAACCACCTTATTCTTCCTATCATTAGTCATATCTCTATTCAAATCTGCTTGAGTTTCTAATACCTCCTCTTTGAGTTTCTGCAGTTTGTGTTTGGATTTGTGTTTAAAGTTCAGTTCCTTTTTGAATTAAGATTCCCCTCATCACTGCCTTACTTGTGTCCCATACCATCTTCATGGGTGTTTCTCCGGCAGGGTTTTCTTTGAAGAAAATTTTCAATGTATTTTTTGCTTTTTTCAAAAAAGTATTATTATTTAATAAAATACAATGTACAATATGAACTATGTGCTTATGGGAGACATATTGTCCCAAAGACTTACCTTTGTGCTTGCTGCACTACACAGTCGTGTTTCTACTTGTCAGAAGCAACATGGGAAAATCTCCACTGTTTGATTGCTTGGTCTTTGTGAAAAGCAATGTGTGACTTCACCCTTATTGTTTAACCAGAGACTGATTGTTCATGGTTTATGTCTGGGACAAGCTGATAAAGTCTAGTTTGTGTTTTTCACCAGCAAACTGTCAGGCCAGGCAGAAGATCTTTGGTATTTGTCTATCAGACTCCAAGGCAATTGATGACATTACATTGGTCGTTCATTTCAGATCTGCTGAGCCCCATGAAAATCAATAGTTTTCCATTATCAGGTCTGGCTGGGTCACTGGTCTGTCAATGAGCTGTTACAATTGCCGTACAAGGGTGAACCTGACCAGTCAATTGCTGCTGACAAGAGGAAAACATGCTGTCAGCCAATAGAACAAGTCAGAACACAGATTTGCACTTCATCGAAAGAGGCTCAGAGCAAGGCCATTGACAAGATGGATGTAGGGCATGCACTGTTTCTGCTCCATGCTACACAGTGGCATAAGCTTTCCAGAAAACTAAGACCCAGCCTGACACAAGCTGTGTGCAAGTGGGCAGATAGCATTGGGGAGGAAATTGTAATGAATTTTGGCTCTGTCTTTTAGGGGACGTGGTCTTCTGCCCCTTAGTATCTAGGACATTGTCGTGTATCTGAGAAATTCTACCTATATGGGATCCTCTGGTTTGAGGTGAGCCCTGATGGAATTAGCCTCACGTTACAGTATGCCCTTTGACCATGCTGGTAGGGCAATTCTGGGAGCTGTAGTCCAAAAACGTATTCTTCCAAGCTCTGGAGACCCAGGAGATTTGGCATCTGTTTGTTCAACTCTCTGTGTTTTTGCATTGATTTCCACCTTTCACCACTGTTATGAAAAATAAATGTATAGAAATTATCTCAATATTATGATATTTAATTTTTCAATCTTTTATTAGCTCCTTTCAAGTATTTAAATCCTGGTTTTTTCATATCTTTATGCCTTTGGTCCTGTTTGATTCTTCCAGAATTCAACATTCACTTGCGTTCTCTCATCAAACAGGAGAGGGGGGGGGGAAGTCATCACTGGAAGCTAAATTAGTGCGGGTCGGAGGGAGCGGGGATGCATTTCCAGAAAGAAATGTTATCTTCTTTTTCTTAAAGAGGAAAAGGATCTTTTAAAAGCAGAGTTGTGGAAAATCGCCTTGCTTAGGAATAATCATAATGAGATGAAAAGGAGCTGCATGACTTGGAGCGTTCAGTAGCTCAAACCCTGTATCAGGTCCTTTATAGCCTTAATTAATAAGAACTTATTTTTTTAATAAAATGATCCACAGTTTAGACCTCCCCCTCGCCTCTTCCTCCTCCTCCTCCCCCATGCAAGTCTGTGGGCTGAAGGGAATTCAGGTTAATATGTTGACACACTTAACAATGTAGGGTCATGTTGCACCGTATGCTTGATTGCTTTGCTTGAGCACTGCCTCTGACAGGTTCCTAATCAGCCACTGCCCTTAAGGCAGAGGCAAAAGAGAGAGATTTTAATTACTGCTCCAGCCCGGGCTTTGCCAGCATTAAATTGAGACATAATTAGGCCTCCGAATTTTAATAATTGTCCTAGCTAATTGGGCAGACAAGTATGTTTCAGCAGCATGGCGTGATTAGATAATTAGTACTTCCAAATGACAAAAATTGGGCTCTTGATTACAGAGTTGAGAGAGAGAAGAGTTAGGGGCAGGTTGCTGGTGGGGAGAAAGAGAGAGATGAGACAGGACAAGGTAGTGACTCTTTATGAGTCCATTAGGGGAGAGTTTAACAACCTGGGTAATTTGGTGGGCAGTCAAAGATGCTGGAGCCCATGTTAAGGGGAGGGATTTCAAATCCAAAAGAGGACAATAGCCTGAGAAAGTGGAAAGGGAGAACAGAGTGCTGCTAGAGGGATGGGTGGCCCTACATTTTAATCAGCCAAGATCTTACATTGCATAGCATAAATCTCAACATGTGAAGTTATGCATTAAGTGTGCTACACAGCTTTTGTGTTGATTGGCAGCATTGTACATTCACATTCATTCACATCCATGCACAGTGGCATGTCATGTGCCACTTTGTTTCTGCAAACAACCTGGATGAACATGCTCTGCATCAGATAAAAATGTACAACCAGTTCCATAGAGGAACTTAACCTATGTGTAAGAAAGACCCCCAACAAGAATCAAGAAGGGTGTGGATGGATTTGATGTAACCTCTGGATTTTGACTTAAACTCATATATAAACCTCAGACTGTGGGACAATCATAGCATAAACCCTAAAAGCAAGCCAGTGCTTTGGGACACATTAGTAGACCTTAGGATTAACAGCATAGCATAGCTTGTTGGTCATATAGACTTCTTCAGCTAATTTGATGGCTTTATACCAGAATTTAAGCTTCCTCAAACTGCCTTCTGGCAATACCTACATCTTAAAGACTGCCCAAGGGCTATATGGGCAGCTATCCTGTTAGCATCAGAAACTCTGAGGAACATTTAGATTCCTTCATATGGTGAAAACTTTCCAATGAGCACATAGGTTTCCATACTTGTAAGCTAGAACCAAACTGGGTCGCATGTGAGACAAGCTACAGATCAAATGAACCAATGAATTGAAGATGGCACTGGATAGAGCTGTAGCCTTGCAAACATCAAGAGCTCCTCACTGGATTTGTGACTGCAGCTAATTCAACAAAAAATCATCTTGCATCCATAGCAGACAAAGAGAGTTGAGTGCAATAATTACTGTAGATGCTCTAGACATGAAGGGAAACTGGTCCATACACTATGGTCCACTTCAATCCTTGCCCCCTGCTGGCAGAAGGCAATGAAACGTGTGGATTTTATATTTGAGATAAGTAGTGAACTTCTTTACAGGTAATTTAGAGCTAAGATATTTGGAGTGAAACTGTGGGAGCAGGCACAGATTCTAAAGAAAACCTTAAGTGACCAAATGAATTATTTTACAGAACTGGAGGTATACAATTACATACACATAGAAGACTGTACAGAAGCTCTTGTAGACCTGTCCGCAAAAAAAAAAATACATCATTTAACAAGACAGAGGGAGATTAAAGAAAATTCAAATATATTGTCTGCTTTCTTGGAGTTGCTTGAAGGTCTCCTGTTTGGTTTGTAATACCTTGCCTGATGAAGAAGCCAGTGAAGCTTCAAATGCTTGCAAAATGTATATTGTGCATTTTGATTGGCCAATAAAGGTATCACTGTCGGGTGGATTTTTGATTGGATATAAAGAACATGTAATCCTTTGAAAGTCAATTCATATGTCTGTTGATTGACAGGGATAGGGTTCACAATTTCATGGTATGGGGAGGAGAGGAGGGAGGAGAGAGAGAAAAACAAATTACTTGATTTGTATAAATATAACAGGTTGGGATCACGCAACTTTAGCTGAGAGCATTACACAGCAATGGTGATAATTCACAAGCAGAAACCCACAACAAAAATGTTGCAAGGCAATGTGATCTCATACAAGATCCCAGGTAGTCATGTTCTTTTCTAGGAGCACATTCACACTAATTATAGCACAATCATTCCACTTTAACTACTATGGTTCTACCCTATGGTATTTTGAGACCGGCTGTTAGGGAAGAGCTTTTTAGTGTTCTCAGCCAGAGAGCCCCTTCGGTGTTTCACCAAACTACAAAACCCCAGGATTTCATATGATTCAGCCAAGAACTTTACTGCACAAGAAAAGAAAGGCAAACCAAGGAGGAGAGTACTGGCTTTCTATGTACCACTCTGCATTCCTTTATAGCAATTCCATTCTCTTCCTGAGGGGAGACAGTTGTAAAAGTGTGCCTTTTGCTGAATGGAAGAAAATAAAAGGGCTAAGAGAATATTCAAACAAATAGCTAGCACGTGTAGGGGTAAAGTCAGAAAAGCTAAAGCGCAGAATGAACTCAGGCTTGCTAGAGAGGTCAAGAACAATAAAAAGGGCTTTTTTGGGTATGTCAGTAGCAAAAGGAAAAGAAGGAAATGGTAGGGCCACTGTGTGGAGAAGATGGCAAAAAGTTAACAGGGGACAGAGAAAAGGCAGAATTACTCAATACCTTCTTTGCTTCAGTCTTCTCAGAAAAGGCAAAGGGTGCTCAACCTAAGTATAATGAAGCAGAGGACAGAATAGGAGAATTTCAGCACAGAATAAGTAAAGAGATAGTACAGAAACATCTGGTTAATCTAAATGAATATAAGTCTCCAGGACCAGATGAATTACATCCAAGGGTATTAAAAGAACTGGCAAATGTAATATTGGAACCATTGGCAATAATCTTTGAGAGTTCCTGGAAAACAGGAGAGGTCCCAGCGGACTGGAGGAGGGCAAATGTTGTCCCCATCTTCAAAAAGGGGGAAAAAGAGGATCCCAACAATTATCGTCCAGTTATTCTGACATCAATACCTGGAAAGATTCTGGAGCAGATCATTAAACAGAGAGTCTGTGAACATCTGGAAGGTAATTTCATAATCACAAAAAGCCAACATGGGTTTCAGAGAAACAGGTCATGCCAGACAAATCTGATCTCTTTTTTTGATAAAATTACCAGCTTGGTAGATGAAGGGAATGCTGTGGATATAGCATATCTTGATTTCAGTAAGGCCTTTGACAAGGTTCCCCATGACATTCTTGCAAGCAAGTTGGTAAAATGTGGGCTAGACAAAGTAACTGTTACATGGATTTGTAATTGGTTGACTGATCGAACCCAAAAGGTGCTCAACAGTGGCTCCTTTTCAACTTGGAAAGAAGTGACCAGTGGGGTGCCACAGGGCTCTGTCCTGGGCCCAGTGTTATTCAATATCTTTATTAATGACTTGGATGACGGTATATGGGGCATAGTTATCAAATTTGCAGATGACACCAAATTAGGAGGAGTAGCTAATACCCCAGAGGACAGGATCAAAATTCAAAATGACTTGAACAGACTAGAAAGTTGAGCCAAAGCTAATAAAATGAAATTCAACACGGAGAAATATAAGGTACTGCACTTAGGGCAGAAAAACGAAAAGTACAGATATACGATGGGGGACACCTGGCTGAATGAGACTACGCGTGAAAGGGATCTAGGAATCCAGGTGGACCACAAGTTGAACATGAGTCAACAGTGCGATGCAGCAGCTAAAAAGGCCAATGCAATTTTAGGCTGCATCAGTAGATGCATAGTGTCTAGATCAAGAGAAGTAATAGTGCCATTCTATTCTGCTTTGGTCAGGCCTCACCTGGAATACTGTGTCCAGTTCTGGGCACCACAATTCAAAAAGGATGTGGAGAAACTGGAGCGTGTCCAAAGGAGGGCAACTAAAATGGTGAAGGGTCTGGAAACCAAGCCCCATGAGGAACGACTTAGGGAGCTGGGGATGTTTAGCCTGGAGAAGAGAAGGCTGAGAGGTGATATGATAGCTGTGTTTAAATATTTGAAGGGATGTCATATCGAGGAGGGAACAAGCTTGTTTTCTGCTGCTCCAGAGACTAGGACCCGAAACAATGGATGCAAGCTCCAGGAAAAGAGATTCCACCTCAACATTAGGAGGAACGTCCTGACAGTAAGGGCGGTTCGACAGTGGAACACACTCCCTCAAAGAGTAGTGGAGTCTCCTTCCTTGGAGGTCTTTAAGCAGAGGATGGATGGCCATCTGTCAGGGATGCTTTGATTGGGAGTTCCTGCATGGCAGGGGGTTGGACTGGATGGCCCTTGTGGTCTCTTCCAGCTCTATGATTCTATGATTCTATGATTCTAATAAAAGCCACTACTCTCCTGGTTGGTTTCGCCTTTCTTTTCATGTATGGTAAGATCTCAAGGCAGTTCAAGTGGAATAACAATGGGATAGTTGTGTAATGTGAATGGACTGCAGAAGACATGATTCTGTTCTAACACCCTCATGTTTTCTGTTCTCTTCTTTTTGGCTGTATCCAGTCTGCATTCCATGGCCATTGACCATGCTCAATCCTTGTCCTCACTGAGCTCCCCTCTGTTCTGCTCTTAGCATTTTCTTTTCCTAAAGCCTGGTGATAGCTGTCTGTTATTCGTGGATAAGGCTTTTTTCTAGGGGCCACATAGAAAATAAGAATAATATTTACTCTGTTGAGCCAACATGGTGTAGTGGTTTGAGTAGGGGTCAGCAACCTACGCCTTGCGGGCCGGCTGCGGGCCAAGCGCGGGCGCCATATTGGCATCCAAAATGGTGCCCGCGCTTGTGCATGCATGCGCACGGTGGCACAGCGCCATTGGGCCTTCCAAAATGGTACCCCCAAGTGCGCACGTATGCACACGATGGCGGGCATTGTGTGCATGCGTGCACACAGGCAAGCGCACACGCGCCCGCACGGCCCCCGCACCATTCCCCCCCTCCCAGCCCCCCCCCCGGCAACAAAGGTTGCTGACCCCTGGGTTTGAGTGTTGGACTAGGAGTCTGGAGACCAGAGTTCAAATCCCTGCTTGAGCATAAAAACCCACTGGATGACCTTGGGCAAGTCACACACACTCAGAGTTAGAGGATGGCAATAGCAAGCCCCTTCTAAAGAACATGCCAAGAAAATCCTGCTAGGGTTGCCCTAGGGTCGTCACAGGTAAACATTGACTTGGAGACACACAACAACAACAACAACTTTACATTGCACCCCATGTGGGCAAACATCAAGGCTATTTTTGCAGCCACCAGCCCCTCCAGATTCCTCAACTGATTCTTTCTCCAGATTCCTCAATTGATTCTTTCTCTAGCCCACTAAAGGGGGAACTGATTCTTTTAGAACCTTCCAGGAGTAACAATTCACTTCAATTCTCCCCACCCCAGTATTTAACATAAAAAATTATCTCTTTTCAAAACCCAAAGTGGGCTTCCAACTACATCCAGGTTTTAGTTAGCCATTTTTGAAGTCTATGCATGCCTCAAAATGTTTTTTGGTGCAGAAAATAGGACCTCAGATAAGCCATAGTCACCCAGCCCTGCTAGAGATCCACTGTTTTCCTACAAGACATTTGTGAGCTGTGTATGTAAATAAGACATATTTATTAAGAGGTGACGTACATCTTATTTTTCTGACATTATTCTTTCTTTCTCAAAAGTTTGTTGAAAGTCTCCTTTTATACACAGATGGTGTTTGAGCTACAGAAGGGCCCACAAAGAAAACAGGTTTGCTATACAATCTATTATACTGCTTCTCTGGTTACCTGATGTGGGGGACAGGCAGTTGCACCTCTCAATGTGTCAGGGACCAGCACCATATTTGTGCCCATGGATTAAAATTGTTTCTTTCTTTCCTGGAAATTCACCAGGGACCAGAAACCAAAGGTGTGTGCACTGGCACTGGTCCTTGGATCACCATTGAGTAGAATTGATCAATAACACTGATGTAGTGCTTAATGTTCATAAGTCTAGCAACCCACGCTCTCTCAGCAAAAGCACAGTGAGAATGACTATATTCTCCAAGATTTCAGAGATGAAAACTAGGACACATGTGGCCAAGCAGCATCAGCATGTGGTCAAAATGGCAGAAGTTGTTAAGGAGGAAGAACACACAAGCCAGGAGAGGCTGCAGTGGTTTGCTTTCGCCTGAGCCTCCTGAGCAAGGTGGGTTTCGGTCCCTTCTCTCATCTCCCCCCGCTTTGTCAAATGGGTATAAATTACTTTTGCAATTTAAACTCACTTTGCAGCAATGAAAGTAAGCTGAGGATGAAGGGGAAAAGTAGTAGTAGGAGAGTGAAACAGGGAGATTTTAAAGGCAGTTGAAAAAGTGAGACAGTAGAGGTTTAATCTGGATTGTTGCTACTAAACAGGGACAGTTGGAGGGCATGAATTACAGAGAATTACAGCAGACTGGGTGTCACAAAGAATATTTATTTCAGCCCCTTTAAGGCAATGGTTATACCAGGGCTGGGTAACATATGCATCTTATGGGCCATATATGCCTGTTTCCTTCCTTTATTGCAGGGGTAGGCAACCTTTCCCCTTTAAGGGCCGAGGGACTTCAGCTCCCAGAAGCCTCAGCCATGTTGGCCAATAGTCCCATGTTGGCCAATAGCTGCTGGGATTCTGGGAGCTGAAGTCCCTCGGCCCTTAAAGGGAAAAGGTTGCCAACCCCTGCTTTATTGTTTTTGTAGGCCAGTTTCTGCTTGTTGTTACTGTTTGCCTTCAAGTCATTTCTGACTTATGGCAACCCTCATGTGAACCTATCATGGGATTTTCTTGGCAAATTTCTTCAGAGAGGGTTTACCATTGCCATCCCCTGAGACCAGATTGCAAGGTGGCTTCTGTATATCTGAGGCCTCTTAGGAACAAGAAATGAAGCCCATGAGCATCTCCTTTACTTAGTATAAAGCAGGGGTTCTCAACCTGGGATGCCCATACCCCCAGGGGGTGCAAGATAAAATTTCAGGGGGTGCAACAAAGAGTGGCTTGTGCCCTTGAATGATAAGTCACGAGTCATCACTTTTTTTTTCCTGAATAAATCAGAATCTAACTGCTCAATTTAGATTTGCATTTTATGCACTAAGTTAAAAGCTTCTTCTTCTTTTTTTAAAAAAGTTCCATTTGTTTATCTGTAGTATTGTATGTCCTTCAATTTGTAATTCACAAATTAGAAATTAGACTTCATCTTCAAATGTGGTATTACTTTTCTAGAGGGTGCAAATATTAATCAAACATTTCCTAGAGATGTGGGGCATAGAAAAACTACTGGTATAAAAGCCACCTTCCCCCTCTGTGGCTTTAGCAATGCAGTGGATTCAGTGGAGGTAGCAGGGATGGACTCTTCACCAGCTCCCAGAGGCTGCCCACTCCTGGATTATATACTCAAGTGAATTATCAGTGGTAGAGTGGATCCAGGACCCACGGGGCTGAAATGCTGTTATTTTTTGATTAGCAGTAACAGGGACATCATCTCTCTGTCACCCCTCTCAAACATCCTAGTTCCCTCTTTGCTTCGCTGCAGTCCTCACAGTGGCTGGTAGGGTAGATTTTCTAAGCAACAATAGCTATCCTTATTCTAATTCTTGAGGTGGCTTGGTCTTGAGTGGATAATTAAGACCCACTAGTTTTCCAAACGATCTGATCCTGGCAGATGGAAATGTATTTTATTTGTTTATTTTATTTATTGAATTTCTGTCTCACGTTTCTCCTGGCACGGGACCCAGGGTGTCTGGATTATAATTAAGATACAAAAGTTGATTAAAAAATTAAACAATTCTATTGAAAGCACAAACGTTAAAACAATTTTAAAATGTTTAAAACATAACAAACAAAGGCAAATATAGCAAACCCGATTAATAGACCCTTCTGCCACACGAGTCAAGAGCCAAAGATTAAATAAAAAGATCTTTGTTGCCAGTGTAAAGCGAGCAGAGGAGGCCAACTGAAGCCCCCATGGGAGGGAGTTAAACAGCTTGGGCACTTCTGGCATTGGTTTGTGGATATGGATTAATATTGCTACCTGCATTTTTTAAGCTCTTCTTGAGGCCACGACTGATGAGTATTTCCACTTAAGAATGGGTACTGCACTACTGATGTTATCATGACAAACATCTAGCACAATACCTAGTAACACACTGTTATTATTTGATCTGCAAATTTTAAGCCTAAGCGTGCAAACCATGATTGCGTTTTTCATCCCTGGATGGCATAACCAAGCAGGTGACTGTGTTCTCCTTTTGCACCTGGCTCCTCTCCTTGGACTAATCTTCCTTCTGGATAAATGGGTAACAAGATGGCAAATGCAGATCAACATCAGTAAGTAAATATAAAATGATGTACACTGTGGCAAAATATTCTAGCTTTGTGTTATATACAATATACAATATATAGGAGTCCCTGTTGGCACTAATCAGGGAAGCAATCTTGGAATTGTGTTGAAATGTCAACAGGGTGCAGCAACAAGAGCAAAATCCTTAGTAGAAGTTACTTAGAAAGGAGTTGCTATTATAATAATACAATGGTTCTCAAACTTTTTGCCCTTGTGACCGCCTTTACATCTACACATGGATGTCACACATACACAACCTGCTCATAGTAGCATATGAATAAAAATATTTTGTTTAGTATGCATATTTTCATTTGCACATTCACGTATATACATGAATATATTGGGCACTGCCAGAAGCTATGATCCAGCAAGCTTCCCTGCTCTCCTCCTCCTCCTCCCTCAGGCTGAGGCACTGCTCCAAGCATCCTCCTTGCCTTTCTCTTTCGCCTCCAGGACAGAAAAAAATTGGGAGGAGGAGGAGGAGACCCCTTCAAGTCTTCCATCCCCCTTGAGTAACTCTCACACCTCCCCAGGGTCCATGCCACTGTTGTGAACCACTGCAACGATCCATATCAATTCTGAACATCAATAGTGTAGCAACTGTTTTATTATACCTTTATCACCAACATCTTAAAGCTAGAAAAGGTAGAGGGAAGGGATAACAAGAAGAACAAAAATGAGATCTGAGAAGCTTGTCTACAAGGAGAGATTTTTAAATGTTAGAGGATTTAAAACAAGAAATAGTGGATGATATGAATCAAACTTGGGTTCATCTAATGAGCAATCAAATCGAAATACTTGGACTCATCTAATAAAATCAACTGGCAGTATATTCAGGACAGACTAAAGGGGAGACTTTTTGATTTTCAATGTATAATACAGAATGTAATTTTAAAAGCTGTAGTGATATTCACTGAATGAGTTGATTTTAAGTAGAAGATGCACCGGTTCATTCATGAGTGCCAATAACGGTTATCTCCACACACGAGGCAAAAATTCTACAAATACTTCCTTCTGCCCCAGCATTAAAAATCTAACAATGACAAATCAAATAACAAATTACCTTTTCATGAAGCTAGTGAATCCTGTGGTCTGAAGTTTGAGGCAGCTGCCTTACTCAGCCAAATGGTAGGGCCAGATCTGACAGTGACACAGAGGTAGAAGTCAACCTGAATCATTAATTAGTTAGGCATCCATGCTGTAATGCAGGCAGGAGCAACTTCAGGGTCCAAGGGCTAATTTTCTGTCCCTAGGATGTCTGTGGGCTACAATGGGCCTGATAACAAACAACTAAAAAATAAAAATAAAATAAAAAGTGGCCAGAAATCCATTTCTATTTTTGATTTCGGAGGTTTGACGTTTTTGGGGGCAGTTGTGACCCTCTGAAGACCTGAAATGCCTTAAATGATCAGTCAAAGGGCAGTGCATTTTCTGACTGTGGTAAATATTGCCAAAGTTTTTTAGTGTAATAGGTTTGTTATTGTGCCATGGTGCCCTCTGATAGGAAGGACAGGAATGAGGCCTCTTGCAATCTGAAATATTCCCATATTTCTTGATTTATTTCTTGATTTATTTCTTCCCCAATTAATCCTCACAAGCCTTTACTGACCACAGCTGGGCTCCATGCTATACAAAAAAAGGTTAACTAGCTACACACAAAAAAATTATGTCTACTAGTGGGACTGATTACTGTTCCTCCTGAACACTAGACCACTACAAGCAGTAGTTCCAGCTATGCCGCATTAGATGGTTTTTGACAATTACTTCCATTTCAGACATTACTTTCCATGTAGAAACACAGTAGGTGTGTCTTTGAGAAACATAACCACTCTTGAGTGTGCAAAACCAGCCCCAGTAGTGACACATGGTTCCTGCCATGTTACTGGGACAGTGAATCTGTTCTGCATTTAAGTATGAACCTTAAAATAAATGTTCAAGTTGCTGAACCTATTTGTGAGATAGTTTCATTGAAGCTCAGGTTAAAACATGCAGCAGATTCACAGTCCTCTTGACACAGAAACTGCCTGCCACTTCTGAATAACCTTTGGAACCCCATCATTGACTGATCTTTGATTCCCAGGCTGTGTGTATTACCTGCAGGCATTGCTGGATGCAAAAAGACTTAGAAGAAGCATGAGGCAAGAACAAACTCACAAGGACTCATGAATGATTGGTAAAGGCAGAGGAAGAACTGTTTGTTCTTTTTTTAATGTACACAAGGGGCTTCCATAGGATTGGGCCTGGTGCTTTCAAATGAGTTTGGAAGGGACTGGACTCCAAAATCATTTAGAAAAGAATTGCTAGCATAATCATCACTGTTATTTTGTTACTTTCCCAATGGAGAAATGTTTATAGAACTTGACTGGTTATTTGACTTATCAGTTGACTGAGTTTTTGTGTGTGTTTTGCTGTTCTTGTTATTATTTGTCATCAAAACAATGTTAACTTTGACTGAGAGCCTTGGTGATCAATTGCCTTGCTCAGGTCTTGCACACTGCGGGCCGTGGCTTCCTTGATTGGGCCAATCCACCTGTAGTGCGGTCTCCCTCTTTTCCTATTGCCTACCACTTTACCAAGCATTATAAATGACAAATTCTAGAAAAATGGGATTTGTTCAGCCATTCCCTACCTGATGCTCTTCAGTTGTGTTGGACTACAAACCTCATCATTCCCATCCAGTCTGGCTTGGGATGATGGGAACAATAGTCTGACATCTGGAGGGTGCCACATTAAGGAAGCATGGAACAGTGGCATCTCTAGGGTTAGTGTCACCCCAGTGCAGTAACTCATGCTGTTACCCACAGGCTCAGAGCCACCAGGCCAATGGTCCCTCAGGAGTAGATTGGGCCACTATGGATGAGAAAGGCTCTGGACTGCTTGCTACTGATGGCTGGCAGACTGTGCACCCAAAGGGACAGTACATGCCTGAGGTTGTTCTGCTCTACCTGCCTTGTTCATAACTCCAGAAGGCATCCAGACCCCATTTGGTTATGGGAGAGGCCTCCATGAGTTTGTTGTAGCATGCTGACAGTGTCCTGGATTATCTCCTTGCCACCTTTGGGTGGGTTGACTGGGTCCTTCTATGACCTTTGGTCTCTGGGAGTCCTGGTCTACTCATAGAGAGATGCAGCAGTGCACTCCACACCAGAAGACAGACACCCCCTTCTTTGGTATCACCCAGTGCAATCCATACATCCTCCAGAAATCTCCCTGGCTTGGATTTGTTACTAGGAGATGCCTGCATTTCTGAAAGGATGCATTTTCTTAGACAACACCAAGACATCTCTGTTGAATCTCTACAAAAACAATTTCTCCTGCTGTATTTTTTTAATGACTGGAAATCTGTGTCTGCCTGTAGCTGAGCTCCCGTTTTGACTTCACTTTTGCTTTCCATAGATTTAAAAAAACATTTCTAACACCCACTGAGGAAAGGTGCAATATCAGAATGTCACAAAGATTTGCCTTCCTGTACACAATGCTAGGGCTGCTTCTTTCTTTCTTTCTTTCTTTCTTTCTTTCTTTCTTTCTTTCTTTCTTCCTCCTCCTCCTTTTTTTTTTGAAGAGTTGCTTTTATGACTGATCACTCAACACCTTGTTGGCTCTGATTGCAGAAAATGCACCTTATAAATATATGATAACCACCCTGTAATGGGGAGTGTGACAATTTACTTCACAGTGCGTTTCAGGCTGCTAATTGATCGTTTCAGTCCAGGGACTATGCAGAATAAATTACAGCCATCAAAAGGATATCACAGTTCATTTTTGTAGAAGGCTGGCTGTGTCGCTTCTTGTTCATCTTTTGTCGAATAAGCCACATTAACCCAATGTGTTGTGGTTCCCCTTTTATTACCAGCTACAGCAATGCTCCTCTTTAGGCAGGTCTGCAAATGGCCACAAGGGGGTGCTCGATTTGCATCCTTTAGCAAAAAAACCAGGCACCTCTTTGCCTGTTAACTGCATGGAAATTAGTCTGAAACCTTACCTTGAAAAGAGTCTGGATCGTTTGTAGAAGGCCAGGATCATACAAGACAGTGACTACTTACTGTGCTCTCCTATTTTCCAAATTAGCAGGAGGAAAAAAATATGTTTTTTTAATGAGATTTCCACCCCTCCCTCTTCAATTTTTAATTCCTTCTTTATTGAGTGATCAAAGAGCAGGCAAGTGGGTAAGAGACTAATCCTAGGCTGCTAAGTCCTTTAAACTGTTAGAGAGAAATTGTTTGTGTTTCCTTCCAATCCTTGCAATTATTTCTCTATAAATGGTGATTTAAAAAAAAAACAACCAACCCACAACAACCCACACCTCTAAGATATGAGTTAAAGAGATCAGTTCAAACCAACCACAAACATTTTCACAAAATGCATTTGGTGCTCTAAAGTCCAAATGAAATGTCGCAAGATGCACTTTCTTTGTAAGTAATTCTTCACAACACCCCCTGCTGCAAAATGATGTTCAAAACACACACAAAAAAAGCATTATTAGCACAGAGAACTAATTTCTCTCTTTAGAGTAAACAGGCTGAATTATTTATCTCCAAACCTGAATGTGAAATCAGTCTTCCCTTAAAGTGCTACCAGAGCAATCTCGTATCTATTTAGGAGTAAACTCCAGTAACTTGAATAAGACTTAATCCAAGCCTAAATACACCAGATGCTGTCTGATCTTGGAAGCTAAGCAGGGTCACCCCTGGTTAGTACTTGGATGAGCAGCCATCAGTGAATACCAGGAGCTGTAGGCTTTATTTCAAAGGAAGGCAACAATAAACAATCTCTGAGTATTCCAGGCCTGATAAAACCCTATGAGCTTCCCCAAATGCATGTGAGGAAGTAGGTTCATGCTACCAGCATCTATCTTTCAGTTAAGTCTTAAAGATGCTGCAAGATCCCTTTACTATGAACTTCATGAGATTGCCATAAATTGACAAGTGACTCGAAGGCTCACACAGACACATGCACATTTTTTTTAAAAAACTTGTATTTATGGTTATCCTGTAAAGTGCCTTTAGTACCATTTTTAGAGGGTTAGGGCCTTTATAGACTGCCAGAAATAGTGCAACTTGAGGCCTCATTAACTGTCCTGGCTCAGTGCTAGGGAATCATGGGAATTGTATTTTTTTTTTCTGTGACATTGAGCCTTCTCTATCAGAGAGATCTGGTGCTACAATAAACTACAGTTCCCATGATTCCTTAGCACTGAGCCAGGACAATTAAAGGGGCCTCAAACTGCACTATTTCTGCCAGTCTGTAAAGGCCCTAAGTGGGATTTAAATAAAGCATTACAGTAGCTGCACATGAGGCTGATGTCTCTTCCTTGCATCAGAGTCATCCAGCTGTCGCCACTGGAAGGCAACAGGAAGGCTTGGGGTTGCAAGGAAAAGCCTGGCCGTGCAGCACAAGACACTTTCCTCCAGTTCCTCTCCATCCGTTTCTCAGATGTTTCATTCGTCCTAGTGCTCTTTGCCTGCTCCCAGTTATGCCCCATTGCTGGTGCTGAACTGTGCTCTCCATTTATTGCCACATACTATTACTACAACAAATGCTGGATCTGAACTGATTTTATGCAAAACTGTTCTCTCTGCCAAAGCAGAGAGGGGTGAGTTTTTGATCAGCTAGAGATAATGAGGTTGACCAACACATATTTCTGCCATTGGTTGGGTCAACCTTGCAAAGACCTGAAAAGACAAGAGGCCTTCCATTGACTAGGTTAGGAACAAAAGGACACACAAGTACCTTAGCAGAAATCCTATAGCAGAGCTGTAATGCATCTGTGCCCCCCCTTTTTTTTGTCCCTGGAAGCCTACAGGGGCCACACAGACTGCCAAAAATAAAACAAAATAAACAAAGCAGAATTTGTCAGCACTTCTGTTTTTGAGAAAATAGCTGCTTCCCCCCCCCCCCCCCATGTTAAAACAGTTCAGTGTGTGTTGTAATGTTTTGGGACTGGACTATGACTTTGTAAACCAGGTTTGAATCCCAGCTCGGCCATGGAAAACCACTGGATGACCCTGGACAAGTTACACTCTCTCAGCCTCAGAGGTTGGCAATGGCACACCCCCCCTCCGGAAGAAACTTGCCAAGAAAACCCTGCATTAAGTTCACCATAACTGTAAGTTGGAAAACTATAAGTTGGAAAACAACCTGAAGGCACACAACAATAACAAAGTCAGAAATACTAGGAAAGGCACGACTTCACACTGGGAAAGGCAATTCACCCTTTTGGTAGGGATAGGAAAAAGGGATTTGAGGAGTCTGGAGGGGTTGAGGAATACCAAAAAAACAACAATCTTAGCTGTCACAAATGATCCTAGGACCACATTATGCCCACTTCTATCCTACTCTTAATCATTTGTTAAAGCACAGGTTAAGCCAATTTTTCTCTATTAGGAAATTCACCTGCATGCTTTGACTATCAGTTGCTGCTCAGTTCCTCATAATCACATCTGGGCCAATGTATTGTAAAAGGTCATGACAACTAATTCTCTACTCTTCTGGGTGAGAAGTACGACTTGTATTATGGAGGGCTTCTGGGTGTGTACAGATTCCCCATCTTCTTTGGCCTTTGGGTATGATAAAAGGGAAGCTACTCTAGCAGCACTCATAGGGTTAAGGCTAGCACATGAAACCTTGAGCAACATACTCATCTCTTATATTGTGTCTCTATATTTCAACACAATGGATTGGATCTAGGCTTATTCATACTTAGAACTGGACCACCGAAACCAGATGGGTTAAGGGTGGAGCAATGTGGTCTTCCGCATGTTTTTGGGCTACAATTCCCCTCTGCCCTAGCCTGTATATCTACTGGTATGATGGGAGTTTTTGCATAGCCTCTTCTGGAGGCCCACATGTTCCCCATCACTGCAATAAATAGATGTCCAAATACAGTGGGCCCTTGGTATCTGCTGGGTTTTGGTTTCAGGATCCCCTGTGGATGCCAAAATCTGTGGATGCTCAAGTCCCATATACAATGGCATAGTAAAATGGTGTCCGTTATATAAAAGGGCAAAATCAAGCTTTGCTTGTTGGAATATATATATTCCAAAAAAAATATTTTCAAGCTGTGGATGCTTGAATCCATGGATATGGAGGGCCAACTGTATAAGACTTTCTGAAATGGTAGAGATAATCTATTGACAACCTCCACTTTTTTTCTTTCTTAAAATAAACAAACCAACAAGCCTCAGACAACACTCTCTTGTTGACTTCGTGTTAACATTTGCCCCAGTCAAAAGACTGCTGTTATCTGTATGTATGTAATCTGTATTAATGCATTGCCAAGATACATAATTTCATCTCTGATTATTCATGCTGTGCTAATGAGGAATTATCCTTCTCTAGAATGCAAGAACTTCAGGGCAGTGGTTTCAATTTTTTTGTCAGCAAAATGCCCTGAAGATGAAAGGAGCCGTCTACATTACATTTTGTAGTCATCATGTCTGCATCCACAAAACGCACGCCTCTTTGCACAGTTTGGGTACAGTAAGATAAGACTTGTTTGGAGAAGAGGAAAATAGAGAAGACTAGTGTTGGATCCTTTTCCCCCTACACAAAAGATATTTTGATGCACTGTCACTGAAACTGTACATAGCTACATCTTCCATACCTTGCTGTCATTTTCATTCTTTCTCTCTCTCTCTGTATAGTCACATATAATTTCTTATCTAGTATCTTCATGTACTGACATAGGAATGTACTAATCAGCCAATATCCTGTGCCAGTTTTGTATGTATTCTTTTGAACGACTGTTTTCTCCAATTCATTCCCCCTAACTGTGATTTTTATTTTAAAAGCTACATGAAAATTCACATTTGAAGTACATACAATTGATACACATATTTCCCTAATATACATACCTTTATATGCAACTTCTCCTAATGTATACCTTTTTGCCTTCCATTTTTTTCAGCTAAGCACTGCGTCCCAATTTGGAGAAGTGAAGAAATCAGAAAAAGTACTGTGTACCAATCCTTACATTCAGCTGGGAAGCATGAATTAGGTCAGTTCACTAAAAAAATACAAATCAAACCAAATTTTCCAGAATCCCTAGTTGCCATAAATATATATTATTCAATGATAGATTACACCTAGGTAATAACATAGATCAGGATTTCTGTATGTGTATTTCTCGTTCCTGAATGTCATTGAGCACATCAGTATAATTGAAATTGGAAAGAGATGCACCTTTTTTCATTAATTGGTGAAGACATGTTTGTTGTATAGTAAAAATTATCTCCCAAAATTCTCCACCTTATTTGTAGGCAGCAGAATAGGGATACCAGTTCACCAAATAGTCTGAGAAGGAGGTAAATATTATACAGAAGTTTTAACGGGCAGAGTGGGGTGTGCTTGCCAACATTATTAGTACCTCTACCTGCTCTTTCCTCTCCCCTGCTGAATATGTTCAGCAACTATGTTGACAGCCTGGGCACCATTTTAGCACACACTTTCCACAATGTCCAAACCTGGGTTTGTTTCTTAGGAATTTGTCTCTGTGTAGGGATGCATGTTGTGGGTGATAGTAGTGACTGTTAACACAAAAAGGGAATCTTCGAAGACTGTTCCGCAAAATGGTCTTTTCAGAGAAAGGGGGGTGGGGGTGGGGTTGGGGAAAGAGAAGATGTTCAGAAATGTTCTTGCAAAAGTGCCTCCTGAGGGAAAAAAAGGACTTAGCACTAAACTTCTTACAGCTCAGTCACTTCCAGAAATTTGTGCCACCTAAATCAGTCCATTAATTAGCAAAATAAGTTTAAGAATTTTCCAATCCTGCCTTTCCTTTACATGCTCTAGATTTCATAGGACCTATCCTTTTGATGAGGGCCTAAATACACTAAAAGCACCAGATCCCACCTGATGTTGGAAGGTAAGCAGGGTCTGCCCTGGTTAGTGCTTGGATGGGAGACGATCAATAAATACCAGGCTATATGTCAGAGGACAAAACTGGCAAAACAACCTCTCAACCCATTGCTTGCTAAGAAAACCCTATGAAATTCATAGGACAGCCATATTTGACAGGCGACTTGAAGGCACATTCACCTGCCACAATAGCCCACCTTTGCTTTAAGGATGTATTGTGGTGACAGAGCCAATACCTGACTTGCAGAGTTTCAGTGCTTATTGCAGCTCTTTGTTCTATCCCATGAGTAGCAGAAGCATAATTGTTGTTGTTGTGTGCCTTCAAGCCATTTCCAGTTTATGGCCCCAAGGTGAACCTATCACTGGGTTTTCTTGGCAGGATTTCTTCAGAGGGGGTTTGCCATTGTCTTACTCTGTGATTAAGAAAGTGTGACTTGTCCTAGTTCACTAAGTGGGTTTCCATGTCGGAGCATGAATTTGAACCCTGGCTTCCAGAGTCTTAGTCCAGTACTCGAACCACTACATTATGCTGACTATCAGAAGGATAGTAACCAATGCTAACAAGCAGAAATCTGGAAATATAAATATACTGGAGGGTAGAAATTAGAGTACATTAGATTGGCTACCTCCACCTAAGATACAATTATTCTCTAGCAATTTCATAGTCAGATACATGTATTTATTTATTTATTTATTTTGCTGTTTTTGTTAGCTGCCATTAAGTCAACCTGGACTCATGATGACCCTGTGGATGAGACATCTCCAAGACCACCTGTCCTCCACTGCTCTGCTCAGCTCTTTCAGATTCAGGCTTGTGACCTTCCTGATTGAGTCTATCCATCTAGCCTGCAGTCTTTTCTTTCTTTCTACTACCTTCTACCTTTCCCAACATTGTCTTTTCTAATGAGTCATGCCTTCTCATGACATGGCTAAAGTACAACATCCTCAATTTGATCCTCTTGACTTCCAGAGAGAGTTCTGACTTGATCTGATCAAGGATCCATTTGGATATAAATACAATGGGCCCTTTGTATACAAGGGGGATCCATTCCAGACCCACATACACACAGACACACACACGTATGGAAAAAACTGTGGGACCTCAAGTCTCATTGATTCTAATGGCAATGTGCACACCATTTTGTCCCCTCGGGCTTGCTGTCCATGTGATCTCAAGTCTGCCTATGGCAAGCCCGCGTATGGGGCAGGCGGACTGTATTTATAGTTTGTCCTATAAGGGAGCCCTGGTTTTGGAGTGGTTAAATGCTTGTAGTGCAAATCACAAGGTTGTGAGTTCGATCCCAGGGGCTCCAACGTCCACTCAGCCTTGCATCCTTCTGTAGGTCACTAAAATGTGTTCCCAGCTTGTTGGGAGCAATTAGCTTACACATTGTAAACTGTTTAGAGAGTGCTTAGTTCACTGAGAAGCAATACAGAAATAGTACATTTCTCAAGAGCTCAGGGCAGCATATAACTAAAATCTATATAAACTGATTAAAACCATTTAAATGCACTAAAATATATATTAAACAAGTTAAACCAGTCTTAAAAGGTTAAAGGAGTTTAAAACTGTGTACACAAAGATTGTCTTTGTTGTTCTTAATTGCTATCATGTTTCACCTATGATGACCTCCAAGATACCCTGTCATCATCAGGTCTTATAAAGTCAAGGCTGTGGCTTCCTTGATTGAGTCTGTCCACCTGTAATACAGCCTCCCTCTTTTCTTACTGCCTCCCACTTAACCAAGCATTATCTTCTTTTCTAATAAGTCATGTCATCTTATGACAGGGGTAGGCAACCTTTCCCCTTTAAGGGCCGAAGGACTTCAGCTCCCAGAATCCCAGGAGCTATTGGCCAACATGGGACTATTGGCCAACATGGCTGAGGCTTCTGAGAGCTGAAGTCCCTCGGCCCTTAAAGGGGAAAGGTTGCCTACCCCTGTCTTATGATATGGCCAAAGTATGGTAGCCTCAGTCTGGTCACTGTGCCTTCTAGGGTGTGTTCAGGCTTGATTTGCTCTTGGATGCATTTATAGGTCATTCTGGTAGCCCATGGCACCGCAGGCCGTGCCTTTACTTGGCTTCTAAGTGAAGTTAGTGCCAATCAGTCCCCAAGGAAAGAGTGTTCCATGACAGGAGTATCACAGTTGAGAAGACCCTCTCCCACCTCCTTACACAGAGACTTTGGGTCTCCAGCAAGTTCAGAAAAGAATACAATTCAGGTTCAGGACTCACATTTCCCACCTGGCTCCCTGTCTCTCTATCCCACTATCAGGCTGTAGTGATACGCATTGTCCAATGTGGAGTGCATCATTCAGAGCTCAGAAAATTTACTTTTTGAACCTCGACTCATGGTGATCACGCTGGCCAGGGAATTTTGGGAGCTGTAATTGCGAAAAGAACATTTCCAGACTTTTCACATTAGCTGGAATGATTTGCTTTCTGAGAGATGAGGATGCAAGGGGTGATGGATAATGGGAGCTAATTGTTTTAATTGGCTGCTGTTTCATTAGAATTTCTTTTTGTAGTTACAGGATTCTTTTTTTTAAAAAAAAATATAATTGTGAGACTGCAATTCTATTTTTCCTCCCATGGGAGCTAACATTGGGAGATGTTTCAGGCATTTCTAACTAAATTATTCTGGCTTCTTTCCTTACTTCATCGTATAGCCTCTCACATGTATATAAATTCCCCCTGCTGTTCCATACTGGAGCAGCTCCCCTTCCCTCCCTCACATGTATGTAAATCTGCTGCCCTTGTCATACTGAGGAATGGAGAGTCCCTTTCTAATCCAGAGTGACCAGACAGCCTCCTTTTCCTGGACATGTCCTACATTTCAACCTTCTGTCCAGGGGTCAGGGAGGAATTCCAAAATGTCCTCCATTTTAAGCATGACTAAGGGCCTAAGCAGACTGCCAGAAACAGTGCACATTAAATTGAGGCACTGCCCTGGCTCAGTGCTAGGGAATCATGGGAACTATAATTTATTGTGGCACCAGAGCTCTCTGACAGAGAAGGCTCAATGTCCCAGAAAAAAATACAGTTCCCATGATTCCCTAGCACTGAGCCAGGGCAGTGCCTCAATTTAATGTGCACTATTTCTGGTAGTCTGCTTAGGCCTTAAGATGCCCATTGAAGTAACACTACATTTGCTATTCCCCTGTCTACTTGGCAGACTGTCCTTGCTGCAAATAAGAGAATAGGATGGATCCTTCTAAAGTTCTTTTTTCCTAGGAGCATCAGAAGACAAAACATGCCTCCGGAGCTTGGTGTGCAATTGTTTCTCGGAGGGGAAAAGGAAAGCAAATATGGTGTTAGGCAATGGGCTTCTTATTCTGCAGCCTGTCTCTACTACATATGGGAAGAGCCTTGAGAACTAGCTTCATTTTAGCATTTATTTAGGATTATTCTTCCACCTCAAGCAGCCCATTGTTTAACATGTTTGCTGTCCTTTTCCCCATCAAGATATAAAATGTGACCTGAGCTATGGAGGCAAATCTTGTCTGCTAAACCACATGAAATGAATTTATATTTATATTAGGGTTTTTAGATTTTATTTTGTAAAACCCTACATTTTCTTCAATGTCCTACATTTTGCAGCTGGCTGGCTCAGAGGCTGGTGCTGTTCTTTCCATGCTGCTATGGCTATGGTTACTTTCTCATCAAGGAGTTCTTCGCTCTGTCTGCATTGGTTTTGGGTGTATGTGTCTGCCATGCAGCCTAAAGTGGTAGAGAGGTTACTTTGGATTACACTTCCCAGAATCTCTCAGACATCTTGTACTTTTCCAAGGGACAAGCTTGGAAGAAACTATCTAAAGCTCTTAAAACAGCATTTCCGTATAGGATCTTAACTGGGCAAGGCTGTATGTTACAATGATGAGAAAGGGTTGAAACTGAAGGAACTGATGCAGATTTTGGTCCATGCGTGCATTTGGGTACACCAAACTAGGAAAAGGAAATAAATTGGTCAGGTTCACATTTCCTTATGAAAACATCAATTTTACACCTCTTGCTGGTAAATACACAAGGGTGCCTTACCTGAGGAATCCATATATTTTCAAGGTTTGTGGTACATGTTGAAGAGAAAGGAGCAAATGCACGCAAAACCATGCACATATTTTAAATGACTGAAAATGCATAGATTTTTTGGGGGGAGGGGAGTGCTAACAAGGACTTTGCAATGGATGGGAGAAAATGTGTAAAAATGGCATTTGATAGGAAAATATATGTACAAAAATATGGACAAATGTTTATGCATGAAGGAAAAAGCCACCCCTTTACAGAACAGTGATGACTGTGTTACTGGGATTCTGACTTCCACATTTTGCACCAAAGGTGGGGAGACAAATAGTGCTGTCCTTCTAAAATAGTTCTTTCTTCTGTTTTAGTGTCTTTCGTGTGTTCTTGCATGAGATTATCTGTGTGAGAACAGCCAAGGCCTGTATAATTTTTAAAATAATGGATGGAAATGACAGCTTTGTAAAATAAGAAGAGACAGAACAGCATGTGATGCAAATCTGTCTCTTTGTGCCCCCTTCCATTTAGATTTTTGTGGTGTTCTCTGCTGTGCTTTCTACATTTTCCACCAAGGTTTACTGAGGGGTGGGGTGCAATGATGAGCAGTGAACATTCAGATTCTAGTTATGCACAGAATCTATACATGCTGGTTGTTTTAATATTCCTTCCCACCCTGATTAAAACCAAACATTAAATAAAATCCAAGAACTTAACACACAAATCCTGACATTATTTTTGCCTCCCTCCACCTCAACGGTGATGAAGGAAACACAGGTTATTTGATAACAAAGGAGCAAGTCAGAGCAGCTGGAAGAAAATATTGCTCTGGAAGCTGGGTGACTTATTTTTATTTGTAAAGATTTATGAACAGAAGAAGGAGGTAAAGTTTAATACTTCACAGAAGATGACGGTGGCAAGAGGGATGCTGACAAAAGAAAGCGACTGAATAGCAAATACACTTTATGTGAGAGGGAATTATTCCTTAAGCATAAAAGAGGAGAGACCTGGCAATCATACGTCCAACTCCGGCGCTTTCTGATTGGGACGCAAGGGGTGAGATCTTGCTAACAACACACAGATCTGTATATTTAATTGCGACCCGGTTGTATGTTCCTGTTGAGGGAGGATGCAGATGACAAGCGAATTATATATATATATATTTCTCTCAAGTTGACAAAACCAGGAAGGAAATAACTGACAGATGAAAAGACAGCCAATGCTGAGCTAACAGGCAAACACATCAGTACAAAGTCACCTGCTTTCTGTGGGGAGCAGGAGTTTGTTTTATTCTGCATCTCCAGAGTTTTATCGACTGTCTGTGTGATGGGCGCGGGAGAGAGGGAAAAGAGAAGAGCTAATGCGCCCAGTTTAGGATATAAACATGCAGATGAGATCAGAGATCTGACACTACATTTCAGGCAGGACTCTAAATAGAGGAATAATACAGGCTTTCGCCTGCTGTGGAGAAGGAAAACAAAAAAGCGAGAAAGATGGTGACATTAATACAAAACAAATCAACAAAAATGGCAGTATGATCCTACGCATGTTTCCTCAGAGGACTCAATGCAGTGAGACTTAAGGACATGTGCAGAGGGCTGGCTTAGGTAAATGTGCAGAGGACTGCTGCCCCAAAGCCTTTTCTATGTATAATATTCCTGTCTGTCTGCCTACAGATGTCTAATATGAAAATATTATATGTGCACCTTGTGACATAGCTAGTTTGGACCAGAACATTAGAATGGCTACTATTTGGGAGAACTTCCCATTAGGCCAATGTGGTATAGTGGTTTGAGCATTGGGCTATGACTCTGGAGGTCAGGGTTTGATTCATTGTTTGCACTTGGGAACCCATTGGGTGACTTTGGGTGAGACGCACACTCTTAGCCCCAGAAAACCCCATAATAGGTTTACCTTAGGGTCATCATATGTTGGAAAGGACTTGAAGGCACACAGCAAACAACAATACACTAGGTACTAGGTAAGATGCCTGGGGATACTGGGCATTATAGCTGCCCCCCCCCCCCCATAACTTTTCCAAGCTCTGTATGCAAAGGGATCTTGTAGCACCTTTGAGACTAATTGAAAGAAAGAAGTTGGTAGTGTGACCTTTGGTAAACATCACCCTACTTCCTCAGATGGATGTTTGGAGTGGAGAACCTAGAGACAGACCTATATAAGCCCTTTGTGTCTGAGAATGTCAATTCAAATGCAAAACCTTGTATGTGTGGAGTTGAGGTGGCAAATGCAGTTTTAACTGTATGGTGGTCTGGTCATTGGGGGACAAAGGCAGGAATAAAGCTGTTATTTACAACCAAGGAGAGTAGATAACCATTTGTTCTTTTAAATTGCAAGCCATTTTGAGTCCCAGTTTTTTGGGAGGAAATCATGATATAAATAAATATAATAATAAAAAGAATAACAACAAGAAGAAGCTATCACAGAAGAGACCTTTTCAGTGGTAGCACCCCAGTTATAGAAATATCTTCTCAGAGAAGCCTGCCAGGCGCCAACTTCAGTGCTCTTCTAGTACCAGGCAAGGCCTTTTAAACTTTTTTTAAAAAATTTTTTAAAAATTTCTGCAGTATTTTCAATTTGATTTTAGTCCTGCTGATTCTTTTTATTTGGCTTCTAATATCCTGTTGCCTTTGTGTTTCATGCATTTAATTCTTTTTAAAAAAATCTCTGCTTTTTACATGTTTGGGGGATTTTCTGTATGTATTTTGTAATGGAAACTTCCCTGGGATGTTGAGAGGCAATATAGACATATCTATAATGCACAGTAAATAATAGCCAAGATTATTAGTGTTATAATGTTCTTTTTTAATGAAAATTACGTGTTACATCCTGAAAGCAAAAAATTAGAAGCAGGAAATAATGCAATAAGCCCATTCAACAATTTTTAAAAGACAGCACATTTATGACATTTGACATTAAACCCACTCCCCCAGATAAGGCCTTAATTCATCTCCACTCAAAGTCAGCCTATATACGAATTTTTTTTTCTCAGATATACTTAACATACTTATACAACAGATATATTTTCTGTGTATATACTGTTTATGACAGCCAATACATTCACATGCATCAACATCAAACCCAGTTTTGGATCATCTTTACTAAAGAGAGAGCTATAAATGAATGATATATGGAGGTGGCTAAACTGACTAACTATAGGCATATGTACAGAAATCGTACCCCTTGTTTCGAGTATAAGTACTTTCATAACTATGGTTCTGTCCTGTGTAATTCTGGGATTTGTTCTTTGGTGAGGGACTTTGAAATCCCTAAACTACAGCACTACAACTTTCTAGCAGAGATTTTAAGTATCTCATGAATCTACAAAACCTGAGATTTCATAGGACAGACCCACTGATGTGAGAGTACTTTCAAACTGGTATAATTGTGTAACGTGGACCAACTGCAAGACTTGTAGCAGAAAATGTAACTTTACCAAGCTCTGGAAAAAATGGCATGACATCTACCACTCACGAGGAATATATCTGAATATTTGGAGGAATCACAAATTATAAATGTTTTTTTTAAATAATTCTTAGTAGAAAACACCAAGGGAGCAGACTCTAAAATAGTTTAATAAGTAAAACTTGAAAAGTTTTTTTAAAAACTATTCCCCAGTGGCCATACTGCTGAGGGATGCTGAAAGTAAAGATAAAATAAAATAAAAACAAAATAAACCACCAGCATTAATAAAACAAATAAATTTATTATGTCTTCTCTAGTCTCCCATAGTATCAAGCAGACATAAAATATTAATTTCCATTAAAAGAATAGAAAAAAAAGATACCAAGATCAGGAATTGCAATGAACATAATACTGTATATTGTATAATACTGTATAATACTCAAACAAAAGTCTTTGTATTTATATAGATATTAGAAATACATTTGAAGGAGTAAAATATTGTCTTAAACATTTTATTCATCATTCTGATAGAAATTATTCATTTCTATCAATTTTCCAGCCCCGCCTCTCCTCTCCCCTCCCCTCAATTTTCAATGTTTATAAAAATAAATAAATAAATAAATAAATAAAAATCAAGGAGCAAGGCTTCAGAAAAAAATGAGGGATGGGAACTGGGGTTTATCTGGAATTTTTCTGTTTTTTTCTTTTATTATTAGAGAAGATACCGTAACTTGGAATCGAAACTCAGATATTATCAGGTAGCTTGTAAATTCCCCCTCCTCTAATTAGGATGGGATTATAGTTGCCATATTTTTCTGTCTTTTTTATTGATTGTATGTAAGCTGCTCTGTGGTTCTTTTTGGCCGTGGAACAGGATAAATTTGCTGTAAATAAATAGATAAATTATAGTCCAAAAATGAAATTTCCCCAAGCTCTGGGAATAAGCAAGCTCAGAGAGACCTCGAATATTGATAGGGGGAAAAATGGAATGGAGTGTCTAGAATCCCAAAAAGGGAGCGTTCCATGTTGATCTCTCTCTCTCTCTTCTCTCTCTCTCTTTTTTGAACCCTCAGCTTACAGATCAGTAAACAATGAACCTGGATTTTTAAACCAAAATCCTCTGACTCACCCTGATATGCTTACTTTTACCTTCTGAAAAGGTGGCTGGGGCTCACCTGCATTGGCAAGAGCTGTCTCATATCTTTGTTGTTGTTGTGTGCCTTCAGATCTTTCCCAACATATGATGACCCTAACTAAGAAGATTTCTTCATATTGTTGCCTTTTTATAATTGGAAGTGGGGTTAGTTTATCCTGGCTATTTTTTGGCAGAACCCTTATGTTTGCTTTTCTGATCATATGTCTTGAGTTTTCTGGCTGTAGGGACTTTTGTTGGTTTGACCCTAACTAAGGCCACCTATCACAGGGTTTTCCTGGCAAAATCTGTTCAGAGTGAATTTGCCATTGCCATCCTCTGAAGCTGAGAGAGCATGACTTGTCCAAGGTCATTCAATGGGTTTCCACGGCTGAGCGGGGATTTGAAACCTATTTCCTCAGAGTTCTAGTCCAGCCCTTAAACCACCACACTATGCTGGCTTGTGGAATTTCTTCTTCTTGTTGTGTGCCTTCTAGTTGTTTCCAACCTATGGGGACCCTAAGGTGAACCTATCCTGGGATTTTCTGGGGCTGAGAGTATGTGACTCACCTAGTGGCTTTCCATGGCCGAGTGAGGAACTCTGATCTCCAGAGTTGTAGTCCAGCGCTCAAACCAGTACACCATGCTGGATCATGTGCAATTTCTACATCTGTATTTTCTCGGCTTCTTTTGAACCCAGCTGAAGTTCCTGTGGGGAGGCCTTTAAGCTTTCAGCTTCCAGATGAGGTGAGGCCTTAACCTGGCTCCAATCTGTCCCATCCCCTGGGCTTTTTTATTTTTTAAATCACTGGTTTCTTTGCTTGTCTGCAAGGCGATGAGTGGAATTAGGAGGCGTTTAACTTTTTGCCAAGGACTTTTCACTGCAGCTTTGCAGTTTGTCCCTTTGCTTTTAAGAGAACTAATAACATTCTCAGTGAGGGGGCAAATCCTGTTAATGAACAAATTTAAAGTTCAACATGGTATTCAAGTTCACAGCGACGGGTCCCTCGTTCACTGCTCTTTTAATAATAAGAGTTATACATGTTACTTTCTCCCCCCCCCCCCAACAATACCCTGCCCCTTGATTAACTTTGCCAAGCTTTTCAGATCTGTCCGCCCCCCCTCCTCAGCTAGAGCTATGGATGGAAGCAGCCCTTTAATCCGACCTTAATTTGGCAACTTTTGTAAAACACATAAAAGCCTGGATACAACTTTTGTGCGCTCAAATGACTCCATCAGAGCCAAGGAGACCCACAGGAAGATTTCTCTCCCCTCACTCCATCCCCCAAACAAGTTGTTGTTGCTTTCTAGTCTGCTAACTGACCTCCCCATGAACACATTTTGGGTCTGGGGATGAGAAAGAATCTCATTTCTATTATACCAATTTCTCCACACAACAAGGGTGTGTGGGTGGGAAGGAAAGCCCACTCCGTGAGAGGGCTATCCTGCTGCCAAGGGATTTAGGGCTGGCCTAAGCCAAGAAGGAAAGAATGCTGCCCTCCATGTGAGATTGTTCCCTACTCCACCATCAATCCTTTTTTATTTGCCTTCCTCCTGATTTGGGTTGGAGGCTCTCGTCACAAGTTCCCTGTACCAAGTACTGTAATGTTTACAATGACTGACCAGAGTTTCTGTGCTTCTTTGTTGTGATCACTAAAAAATATAGCAGATACACAGAGATTCTCAGTGTGATGACAGCACTTCATTGGGCGACTGAGTGGCTAGATTAGTATGGGATCAATGAGTTGTTGTTTTTGGGCATCTTCAAGTCACTTCCAACTTATGGCGACCCTAAGGCAACCCTATCATGGGGTTTTCTTAACAAGTTTCTTCAGAGGTTTTGCCATTGTCTTCCCCTGAGGCTGAGAGAGTGTGACTTGCCCAAGGTCTTGCCCAGTGGATTTCATGGTCGAGCTGGGAACTGAACCCTGGTCTTCAGAGTTGTAGTCGAATGCTCAAACCACTATGCCAGGCTGGCCCACTTATCAATCAATGGGTTGGTGGTGGTCATTTTTATTGGTAACCCAAAATCCCATCAGACCATTTATGTCATGTCCTGACTGTCATGTCCATATCTATGTCTATATCTATATCTATATCTATCATCTATCTATATATAATTTCTCTCTCTCTCTCTCTCTCTCTATATATATATATATAATTTGGAAGGGGATATTTCCTGATGCCCGTGAATTCTACTGTCTTCCCAGTAGAGTACATTTCAATTTCCCCAGAATCAGATCAACCTACTGACAATTAGAGCTTGTCACTTTTGCTTTGCCACACAATGACAAACACCTTGGGACATTTTGTATTCCAATACATTGCATTGGCATGGACAAAAAAAAGTGGTCTAAAAAAGATCCCGGTTTTGCTCCAGTTCAAGCTAGAAAAAGTGAACCATTGCACCAGCACGCAGACTACACACCAGTGTGGAAATGGTCAGGAGCAGGCATCCTGGGTCAGGCGAGCTGCCAGCACCATTTCTGGCCATAGTTTTCACTGTCACCCACCTGTGAATGGATTGCACAAGTGCATGAGTGGGCACCTGCACCATTGTCCCTTTCCATATTGTCCCTTTGGAGCAAAATGATGACTAACACATCAGGTTACCAACAATGCAATGGATTTAATAACAACATTAACAAACTGGCTGGTTCAACAAGGGGACATGGGGGACAGGGGGAAAAGGGGGTACACGGGGTCATGATCATGCTACGCCAATGTGTCACTGGGTGCACTGACATGCTGTACAGTCAATTGATTGTGCAACTGGTGGTTGGGTGGGATGGGAGGGTGATTGGCAGCTGCTGGAGGAGTGTCTGTGTGCTTATGTACATGCATTGGTGACAGAACAGAAACATAATAATGGTGCGGCATGGCTTGTGGCTAAGAATGCTCTGTTATGGCAAGTCCTTGCTCACAGTGGGAGGAGGTGGTGTGGCCTGCACATCTGTTGTCAGGCCATTGTGGGAGCTAGTGGTGTGAATCAGTGGGTTCAGTGGTGTGAATCAGGAAACCTTAGGGCTTAGGGTAAGCCAGCTTTTCCACTCCATCTGCTCCTGGCCTTAGTGAGTGATTAAGATGGTTATGATACTTGTTTTGGTATACTTGATAAAACTTATTGCCCACTGTAAGAAAAACACAAGGCATATACAAATTTCCGCAAGATCAAGGATTTCTATTTTTGCAGAAGAATCTCAATGTCATGGTATTAAGAACATGAATGTTGTGCCCGTCAGAACCAGCAAAGCCAATAAATCTGTCCCTTTCAGAGTCTGAGAGCATCTACAGTATATAGATAATGCAGTTTGATACCAAATGTCATGGCTCCATCCTACAGAATCCTGGGATTTATAGTTTTGTGAGGCACTAGCACTCTTTGGCAGAGAAGGCTAAAGACCTTGTAAAACTAAAAATCCCAGGATTCCATAGGATGTAACTACAACACTTAAAATGGTGTCAAACTGCATTATTTCTACACTGTAGATGCACCCTATGGTCTCCTCGTTCCATTCTGCAGTGACATTCCAATGTATTTTTGTCTCCAGTTTCCATCCATCAACTTTAAACAGAAAAGGCCCCTAAAAGAACAAACATCAGCAATGATGGAACTGAATATCAATGGAAGAAGTGATGGTAGGAACTGCTACTGCTATTCAGATCCATTATTGCTGATGTTCTGAATCCATGTTCCTGTTGTGGTCAGTCAACAGGCAGATCAGGAAATAAGGAGTCAGCCTGTGTTAGATGGGGTTACATTCTCCTGGACTCAACTTTGAACCAACTGTGCCCATTCCTTGAAATGTTGGATCTGGCCATGGTGATACATGCCTTAGTTATAGCACATTTCGACTAGTGTAACATGCTTTACTTGGGGATGCCTTGAAGAAAGTTTGGAAACCCCAGCTGGGCCAAAGAGCTGCAGTCAGAATCAGTGGTGTCACTAGAGGGGTGCGGGAGGTGCAGATTGCACCAGGTGACACCCTAAGGGGGGGTGACACCATTGCTGTGGCATTCATCTGCTTCCATTTAAAATGCTTTAAAAGATGGTGGGAGTGGGATGAAACTCAGTGGGAGGAGACAGGAGAGGTCCCAGAATTTTTTAAAATTCAAATTTCAAAATTTTAAATTTTGATTATTTTTTTTAAAAAATGAAATTTTATTTTTTATTCTTTTTAAATTTTCTTCAAAAACATCACATTTTAAGCAAATCTTCATTATACATATGTAAATACATTTAGGTTGTGCATATGATATTGTAATTTGATGTATAATTTTAATTTTGCTAGTTGTTTATGTCACAACTGTTAGCATTATGCTCAGTGCTATATGGGAATTACGATTTACGAGTAACATTAGTGCAAAAAAAAAGAAGAAGAAGCATTGCTAAGGATTCTGTATGGTGTGAAATGGGAGGAGGTCAATGGTGTGTGTGTGTGACACCATGAGTTACCGCACTGGGTGACACCAACCCTAGGGACGGCACTGGTCAGACTATTAACTCAGGCAGGTTACCGAAACTACTATGCCTCTGTTGAAGCAACTCCATGGCTGCCAGTTTGTTTCTGGGCACAATTGAAAGTGCTGATTATGACCTATGAAGCCCTATATGGCTCAGGTCCAGGCTATCTGAAAGATCCTGTCTCCCAAAATGAGCTGGTTTGGGCCCTGAAATCATCAGGAGAGACCCTTCTCTCTGTCCTACCATCGTTGCAAGCATGGTTGGTGGGGATGTAAGAGAGGGTCTCAGGGTGGCTGCCCCTGGATTCTGGAAATCCCTTTCCAGGGAAACCAGAATGGCTGTCTCCTTGTCCTTCCATTGGCAGACTGAAATCTTTTTATTCAACAGGCTTTTAAGACAGAAAGAACAGGTTAGGGAATACTGTATTGTTTTAAATGAACTATTTCTAATAGCTTTTTATATTTTTAAATTGCATTTTATTCTTTTAACTTGAGGTTTGAATTTTTTTAATACTATGAATAGTTTAAATCTATTTTAATGTTCACTTTTTGTATGTTTTAACTGTATTGTCTCAATTTTGAAAAGAAAGCAGGATACAAAGAAATATAGCAACAACAATTTGCTGCCCTTTCATAACACCCAAAATAAGCTGTTGCATTTAAGACATGCTTAGGCCCTAAACTATGTCAAATTTAAGAAACCCCATAGCATTATACAAATAAATAAAAATATATAAATAATTGTCATTTCAGAATGATGATGTCTATTCCAGAGCCAGTCTTCTCTATTTCTATTTCTATTGCTTTTTAAAAGTACTTGTACATTGGCAAAAAAGTTTTGGGATGAAATACATGAGACAATAAAAAAAATATTAGAATTTAAAATAAAAAAAAGATACAGTGAGATATATACTAAGTATAAACCAAGAAGACCACATTGAACGTGTATATGGCCCACTTATATTTTAAATGACTACGGCAGCAAGAATTATCTATGCTTCCATATGGAAGGAGAAGACAATACCAGGGATGAATGAATGGATTATGAAAATTTATGACTTAATGGAAAGCGATAAATTGAGCCAGGTATTACAAAAAAACCCAATTGAAGGATTTGAGAAAACCTGGAAACCCTTTATTATGTATTTAAAACAAACATGGGGATTAAATTGGCATTAGGACTGGAATGTTAAACACCAAATTATATTATAATAATAATAATAATAATAATAATAATAATAATAATAATAATTTATATCCCGCCCCTTTGAGATCAATCGGGGCAGCTAACAACAATAAAATATTTCATAATACAAACAAGTCAGATTCCCTCCCCCCCCCTTAAAACATTATTAAATCAATCCATATTAAAACTACAACATACAATACAACAATAATAAAAAAAAATCCAGCAAGCGATGGCAGTACTTAATTAACAGATGAAGCCTCAGAACCATCTTAAGAGAGGGGTTCCTGAGACCGGGGTTATCCATCCCAGGAAGGCCGGCCAGAAGAGATCCATCTTGACAGCCTTCTTAAAGCTGTCCAAAGATGTCAACTGACGGATCTCATCCGGCAGGCCATTCCATAGTTTGGGGGCGACAACCGAAAAAGCCCTCTGGGAGGTAGCCGCAAGCCTAGCTTTTGGTGGCTGCAGCAAATTCCTCCCAGAGGACCAGAGTGTGTGGGGAGGATTATAAGGAAGAAGGCGGTCCCTGAGATAGTTTGGATCCAAGCCACTTAGGGCTTTAAAGGTGATAACCAACACCTTGTACTGGGCCCGGAAACTTATGGGCAGCCAGTAGAGGGGCCTTAAAACAGGAGTAATATGGTCCCTCCTAGATGTTCCAGACACTAATCTGGCTGCCATATTCTGCACTAACTGTAGTTTCTGAACCAAGCACAAGGGTAGCCCCATGTAGAGCGCATTACAGAAATCAAGATGTGAGGTTACCAGCGTGTGCACAACAGTCTCGAGATCCCTTACTTCCAGAAAAGGGCGCAGCTGGCGTATCAGCTGAAGCTGATAACAGGCGCTCCTGACCGTCGCATTTACCTGATTTGTCATCAGGAGCGATGAGTCTAGGAGCACTCCCAGACTGCGAACACAGTCACTGGAGGAGAGTGTGACCCCATCCAGGACTGGAGGTTGCAACCCAATTCTTGGTTTTGGTGCCGCTACCGTGAGCACCTCCGTCTTGTCTGGATTCAGCTTCAATCTGTTTTTCCTTATCCAGCCCATTACTGTCCAAAGACATTCATTGAGAGAAGAGACGCCATTGGAATTCGAGGCCAACGAACGAGACACGGAAAAATAGATCTGGGTGTCATCATCATACTGATAGCACCCAGCTCCATAACCCCATATAATCTCACCCAGTGGCTTCATATAGATGTTGAATAACATTGGGGACAGAATAGAACCCTGTGGAACCCCACAGGTGAGCTCCCTTTTACTGGAGCTACAGTCCCCGAGCAGCACCCTCTGAGACCTACCCGAGAGGAAGGACTGGAACCACTGCAAAGCCTCCGATACCTAACTCCCTCAAGCAGTCCAAGAGGATGCCGTGATCTATCGTATCGAAAGCCACTGAGAGGTCTAGGAGCACCAGCAGGGTCACACTACCCCTGTCGATGCCCAGACACAGATCGTCAGTCAATATTATCGAGAGAACTTTAATCCTTTCTAGTTTAGGTAAGAGATTCCCCACATATAAGAGGGAATGTCTAGTTAGGATATACATATGAGGTATGGAAGGATAATTGTTATATGTCTGTATAAATTGATAGTAATACTGTGTTCTGTTTATTTCTGTTAGAGGATGTGACATATATATGATAACATAGAGAATAAGTATTTAATATAAGAAGTCATTGATGGAGAGTGGGAAGTCACATGTATGTCTTAATTAAAATATGTCTGTATGTCTGTATATGTTGGTTTATTTGTGTTTTTATGTATTTTTCATGTTTTAATTAAAAGTTTTTCTTTAAAAAAAGTAGTTTAAAACTTGGGTTTGTTTAATTATATTTTATTTTTTTGTACATTTTGTTGATGATGGCCAGAATCCTGTATGTGATTTACATTGTTATACATTGAATCTTGTCCTGATTCCCCCAATTCCCACTTTTTGGGAGTAGCTGCTGTGATTGAAGGGAACTGACTGTTGTTTCTACCCCGTCCCATGAGTGATCTCTAGTGCAACAGGAAGAAATAGGACTCTTGTTGCAATTACCCCTCGCTCGAGATCACTAGTACAAAACAAGGTGGGACTGGATTGACAGGGAACAGATCCCCAGGGCTATGTAGGGATCATGAATACATGAATACTCTAGGTTACATATTTACAACTGCCATGGAAGATTCCAGCTGGGAATTTTAAACTATTCAAGTTGAATTTCCCATATCCAAAATGCTTGGGACTAGAGATGTTATAGATTTTGGATCATCAGCTGGAGCTTCTGAAGAGGTGTTGGGGCTGAGAAGCTGTCATTCACCATTTGAGTCCCCCCATTCCTCAACCTTAGGCTTGGCAGCAGGACCATTGTGTCAAAGGGCAAGCACTAGTACTTGTAATCTTCAGAAACCAGCTGCTTCCTGGACCAGCATTTGATAGACTGTCAAAAATGTCAGAAGACAAGTCCTTTAGAGGAACTGCAGCTTGGCTGGAGGTGGGTGGGCTCAGGAGCACCACCTTCCTTGGGGCAACATGGTGGTCTTGGGAGGGGGTATAAGAGGGGATATTGTCGTCTCTGGAGAGTCTCTCCCCCTCGACCAGAGCTGATCTGGAAGGATTGGCCAGATGGGCTGCCTTCGTCCCGACTTGCGCTTTGGTTGCATTTCTTAAAGGCCCCTGGGCTGCAGAGTAGCTTGATATAATCACCATGACAACTTGCCATCTATGAGCATACAAATCATGGAGATGAAATAGACAAAAGATTAGAGCTGCCCTGAAAAGTACAATAAGTTTCTTATTTAGCATTTAGATAACTGCCTTGCCTTTCGGAGCAGGCTTCAAAGTTGAACCCAGTTTAGACCAAGAGGATTAATTCTTTCTCCCGCATGCTTCATTGAATCTCTCATTACCAAACTTTGTCTGTATTGATGTAAGATTTGATTGAAGATTAGAGCATTTAGCAAATCTTGCTTTTCTGCATGTATCAGGCCTTTTCAAGCACAATCCGGCACTGCCCCAATGGTCAATACCCTTACTTTTATCCAGTGTCTGCTTCATTTAAACTTAATCAACTCCATCAATGAACTGGAACAGGGAAACGTCCCTGTGGTAAGAATACCGTGCTCTTCTTAGATCATTCTCTGCTCCCCTTTCCCAATCTGTTGGTGTTAAACCCAAAATTGCCCTCTGATGAACTTCATCAATATGATAATGACAATTGGGGCTTGATAGCTGTCCTGGGTGCGCGTGAGTGTTTGTATACACACAGAAGGAGGTGGCTCAAAGTGAAATTGGTACAGTGACTTGGACCTATTGTTCCTATTTGGCTTGCTTGTGGGTGGCTGGGTGAGTGTGATTTGGTGGATTCAGTATACGTTATCCAACATCTTTTTCTTTTCCTGTCACCAAAACTTTCTGTAATCTTAGATCTTACAGGGATAGTGGTTTTTTTAAAGGATTTAACTTGTGGCCATATAGTAGTAGTAGTAGTAGTAGTAGTAGTTGCTATGCACCTTTAAATTGACTGACTTACAATTCTAGGATTGGGTTTTCCTGGCAAGATTTATTCATAGGGAGTTTGACCTCACCTTGCTGTTAGGATAAGAGTGTGTGTTGCAATATCTATCTATCTATCTATCTATCTATCTATCTAATTTTAAAAACTTTTACAAATCTACCCTCCCACATATCTGGGGTGATAAGGCCACATGACACATAGCCCTATCTGCCCCAGATTCAGGGTAACTTACCTTATAGTGGGTTTTTTTTACAATCTGGAGCTTTCTCCACCATTTGCCCCGACAGGCACTGTCATTTAAATGTCCAGGCCAGTTCCTAGCTGCAAACAGTGAAGTTTTTCCCTTCTCCCTTGGCAGTGCCACTGCCAGCTTGCAGCCACTTGCTTTTAAGTTCAGATTGGTGCCCAGATCACATGGTGGGTGCCTTGTTTGCTTCAGAGAGCTGGTGTGTGGGCAAGCAGAGGGAGTGTTGCCAAGGGAAAAAACTCATTTTTGGGGCTGGGAACTGGCCTGGACATTAAATGGTGCCACCTGCCAGTATCTATCCTGGCTTTGAAAGGTGGTGTTTGCAGGAGCTTTGGTGGCAGATGCAGGAAACTTGGGTAACATAAGACAATCTACCTGATGCCCCTGTGGGGAAAAAAAGTACATAGAGTATCTCCAGGGTGGGTATGGGGGCAGGAGCATTTGGACTTTTGCCCCTAGCTTATACTAGCCCAGAGAGAGAGAGAGAGAGAGAGAGGGAGGGAGGGAGGGAAGGAGGGAGGATATCCACAGTGGCACGACAGACAGCCCTGGTGGCGCGACAGCCCTGATGGCGTAGTTGTTAAATGCCTGTACTGCAGCCACTTACTCATAGACCACAAGGTTGCGAGTTCTATACCAGCCAGGGCTGAGGCTCGACTCAGGCCTGCATCCTTCAGAGGTCGCTAAAATGAGTACCCAGATTGTTGGGGGGCAATCAGCTCACAGTTGTAAACCACTTAGACATCCCATGCGCGATATGAAGCGGTATATAAATGAAGCTGTTTTACTTTGCTTTGCAGTATTTCATTCTAAATAAAATAGTACAAAGGTATAGGGGGATGCTAGGCAGGGTGTTATGTCTGAGACCCAGTTCCAAGTTTTAACCTAGAAGAGAACTTGTGGCCCTCCAGATGTTGTTGGATCCGATCATTCCTAGCCAGCATAACCCATGGTGTGGAAGGTGGGAGCTACAGTCCAGCAACATCTGGAGAGAACACAAATTGCCCTCCCCTGATTTCAAACAAAAGGTAGGGCTGATGGTTTAGTGCAGGGGTAGGCAACCTTTCCCCTTTAAGGACCGAGGGACTTCAGCTCCCAGAATCCCGGGAGCTATTGGCCAACATGGGACTATTGGCCAACATGGCTGAGGCTTCTGGGAGCTGAAGTCCCTTGGCCCTTTAAATGGGAAAGGTTGCCTACCCCTGGTTTAGAGAAGAGGGTCATCCCTGGAAGTGATAAGGAGATTGTCAGAGTCTGAACAAGCTACCTTCTTCTCACTGCTGACTTACCACAACCACATCCTCCTCTTTTTCTTCCCTTTTAGAAATTAATCACTGACCTTTTTTCACTGAGGAAAATTAACCACTGTTTGGTAGAGGAGAGGATTTGTAGCCCAGAGAGCCCAACTCGGCAGCTGAGTGTGCTGGCTTCTTGCCTTGAATTATTTCCTGGCCTTCCCCCTCCTGTCAACAAGTATCCCTGTGGTAAAGGACAGATCAATCAAGGCTGACAGGGTGCATGTGAAGCTTTTACTGTGTAAATCTGGAACTCTTGTTCTGGCCCCGTTGCTGCTGCGTCTGTATATCATTTTTATACGGCTACCAGTAGAGCAATTTCCAAAGTATTTGCAAGGAAAATGGATGTCCCCATCTGTTCACAGCATCATAAATGTGCCACTGTTGGAGGCTTTTCCCTGGTAATCATATCTTTAATGATGAACAAACTTGTGATATATACCTTTCCATAAAATGGGGTTTTCTTTCACTTTATTGTGATTGGTTGGAATAAATAGCTTTTCCATATGTTAGGGAGATAAAATATAAGGATTAGCAAGGCTCGTTGGCTGGATCGTAAACAAAAGAAACAATTCATCCCAAAGACTCCTTAAACAGAAACAACTACAGAATTGATAGGCGTTAATGAGGGAGATCTGGTGGCCTCAGGCGCAGAGGAGGAGAGACATTAGAAGTATGACATTTGAAAGGGAGAGCCTGAAGAATGTGTGCATCATTCTGTGGCTTTCTGGTGCACTCAGTCCTTTTAAAGGCGGAGTCATTATGCTCAAAATGGTTTTAATATAGTTATGATCCTTAATCTTTATAATATTTTTATTCTTGGCTGTGACTCTAAAAATCAGGCAATGCATTCCAAATGGAAGTGGTGCTTGAGGGAAGCAATTTTCCTGGATTATGGTTTCCACAATCCCTCAGCGGCCACACAGGCTAGGTGATTCTGGGATTTAGAGTCCGGAAAAGTAAATTTCTCAGGATCTATGCCATAAAAGTGTGGACAGACACCACACTGGTTTCATATTGCTTTCAGGACTAAAATTCATGGCGTGATTGTGGGCCCTTGTTATTTCTGCGCCTGTCTCACTTCATAGCATTGCTGTATGGGGCTAGGATGAGATGCCTGCACAATGCTAGTACCCTGAGCCCCTTGGAAAGTGGGCAGGAGGGTGATGTGATAAATAGAAACTGCATGAATGTTGAAATTAGGTATATATAGCCAAACTACATAGCGATAGTACTTCAGTTTATCAGCTGTGGCCCCATCCTATAGAATCCTGGGATCTGTAGTCCGGTGAGGTACTGAGAACTCTCTGGTAGAGAGCATAAGTCTACTCCCCTGAACTACAGCATTCTCTGCTCTCTAGCAGAAAATCCTTAGTATTTCACCAAACTATAAATCCCAGGCATCAAACTCCTATAAATGTGCTGTGTGGATACACCCTGGCCTAGAGGCTACTGAAATTTCCAAGAGGCGGTTTGGAATGTCAAGTCTTCAGTGTAGCTGCACATACAAATGCCTTCCCATGTTCTTCTAGAGAACTTGGTAAATTTCAGCCTTAAAATTTGGACTCATAGTAGGACGAACAGTGTGGTATCTGGAATATTTAAATATTTAAAGTTGTTTCTTTATGGGTTGCATTTATATCCTGCCTTTTCTCCAAAGAAGTCAAGGCAATATACATGGCTCTCTGCTTTCCCACTGTAACTTTGCAACAATCCTGTGAGGTAGGTGAGGCTGTATGGAGTGAGTGGTCCAAGATCACCCAGTATGGAGTTGAACTTGGATGGCCAAAGTCCCCTCAAAGATTGAACCGCACTGATGGTGGACATTAATGCAGTACTATATTGTTTACAGACTACAATTTATAGGCAACTTTGTGGTTCACGGGCAAGCACATCCACAATACAATTTGTGACATTTCTGCTGCGAGACTAGAATTTGTGCTATGCAGTGCGCACCATCATCAACTCACTAAAACCCAGTGGCTGAACTTGTAGCGAGTTCACGCATCTAACTCAAGCCCTCTGTGAGACAATAAAGATCACAATTTCAACTCATTTAAACTTATTAATAGTGGCACTGTGCACACTGTTGAAAAAGAGAGGCTGGTGCAGTGGGAGCACGCAGCCCTCAGGTTTTCACATTTTAGCCTCTTTTCAAAGATATACAGAATTCCAACTGCGGAGCTTCTCTATTCTTCTTCCTCCTCCTGTATGAACAGTGCAGGTCCCTCACTCCAAGTAGATCTGCAGTTCATTAGCCTCCGGCAACGTAATGATGGACAACAAATAGTATTATCTGTTTTGTGTACCGAGAGCCATTTGTTTGGACTCTTAACTGCATTTTAAACACACTCACTTTATAGAGAGGTAAGTCCACCTTTGGCAGCTAAAGTGACCCACAGGCTGACTACTATAAGTAACAGGAAATGTTAAAAAATAACAGTAAGTGTTACAAGAGAACCAGTGTGGTGTGGTAGTTTAAGTTTTGGACAGGGATTCTGGAAGACCAAAGACTGAATTTCTGCTCAGCCATGGAAAGCCAGTCACACTCTCTCAGCCTTAGAGGAAAGTTGGGAAGTAGTTCTTCACTAATTTTCTTCTTGAAGCTAGCAATGAGTAGTTCCAGAAGTGTTCCTCCCATTGCAAGAAAGTCTTCAAAAACCATGACATTTTCAAAGACTATTTGCCATTTGGGACATGTTCTGTGCAAATTTTGCACTTTTGTGTAGAAAACAGCATTTTTTTAATGTGGAAAACAATATTATAATGCTGAAATATTAATTCCTGCATCGAAATGTTTTCTGTGCAGGAAAAAAACCTGTAATTGGGGATTTGTTATGCATAAAATTTGTATGTGGTTGTTATGTGCAGAATACAGCATTTTTTGCTCAGGGAACTGTATTTTCTACATGGAAAATATCTCAGTGCAGAAATATCCCTTAATTTTATACAGGACAAATTTCCAATTACAGCTTTTTCCTTCCTGTGCAGGAGTTAATATTTCTGCATGAAAATAATATTTTCCATGCAAAAAATGCTGTTTTCTGCACAGAGAATTTTGTGCAGAGTAAGTCTCAAATCTCATCTCTATAGGATTCTTCTTGTCATGGTTCTTTTAAAATTTTTGAATATTCTTTCCATGCTTCAAGGAAAGCAATGTTTCCTTGAAGTAAACTTCCTCTGAATAAATCTTGCCGAGAAACGTCATGATACGGTCTCCATAAGTTGACTTGAAGGCACATAGCAACAGCAAGGTTGTTAGTGTCGAACTGTCACTTGAGAAAACCAGGGTTGAGTTCTCACTGAGCCATGAGACATAGTGGTTGACCTTCTACTCTGTCCCACCAGATCTACCTCAGTGGGTTTTTCTGAGAAGAAACTAAGGAGGACATTTAGTTGGAGGAAAGGCCAAATTTAAATGTGACTCATAGCAGCAAGAGAATGGCTTGGAAAAAGTGAATTTGGCATAAGCCATTGCTCAGGCTTTCCTTTCTGGGGCGCTAACATCAGTTTCAAATATATTAATCTGAAACTATTTGTGCCCTCTCCAAGGTTCTAGGCTTATAATAATAATTACCCCAAGCAAGGAAAGTCTTGAGAGCACATACAGACACCTGGACTAGAGATGTGAAAATCCCTCCATCTCCTTTTCAAGGTATTCTTCTGATTCCCACTTTTATTTTCTTTCCATCCTTGTTTCTGGGATACTCACATTGTGGGTTGTGAGACTTGGTGCTTCTTTCTCCACCATGAAATGTGTGCAGTTTGAATTCATCTTTCCTAATTGGTGCATTCGTTTGCAAAATTTACCTATTTACCCATTGATTCCCCCCCATCAACTGAAGTGTGATTTTTTTTTATCCCCCCCCCCCATCATGCACCTCCTCCAGATTGTTTTGTGCTCACTTTATTTCTCAGAAACATCCTGAAAGCTTTGCAAATATGTGAATGTTTCAAGCAAGGTGTGCAATTTTTTTTTTTTTTTGCAACAAATCTCAGAAGGTGTGAAAATGCTATTTTAGTGGAAACTGTTGAATCCAATGACATTTTTCCCATCTCTACCCTGGACAGGAGGTCTTCATATATACATCCCTTTGCACAACAGAGGTGTCCCTTCCATTGAATCTACTTTAAAACAAGGCTCCTGCTCTCCACACACCAATTTTTAAAGCAAAAATGCAGAAAAACAGTGGCTTTCTTTCTCACGGCTGCACCATCAAATCTTTGCTTCACAGGACAAGTTAGCAGTAACAATGGCAGTGGGAGGCCGTGGAGGATCCTGTAAAAATGGGCAGGAAGTGCATGCAGTCCACTGTTGCTCGCCCCAGCTGTACATAGTTAAAAGGGAATTCTCTCTTGTTCCAGTGGAACTTTTCCTGGAGTAGTCATGCAGATAATCATAATTTTGGAAATCCAGAATATAATCCTAAAATTGCTTGCTAGGGAGCCACTACATTTTAATTTCAAAGTTAGCTCAAAACTGCATCCTTAAAATGTAGTCTGATATATACAATCAAGGATGGTTGTTATTGTTGTTAATTTCTTATGCACCTCTCCCCATGGATTGAGGCAGGGAACGTCAACAAATCAACAATGAACAACATCAGTTAAAACATATTAATTAAAATATGCAACAGTTTAAAAGGACAGATAAGACATATACATTTTAAAACAGTCCACATTTAAAATTCAGCATCTAAATTCACAATTTTAAAATATCTGAATGATTTTTGATGCCTGCCAGAAGCCATTAGAAATAAAACTGAATAAGCTATCAGAAATAAAACTGCTATATAATCTTCTCAAAGAAATGATGGAACCAGATCACTTTCAGCTGCCATTTCTAGTCATGAAGTGCACTGAGAAACCAAGTGCTGTCCATGCTTGTGTGACCCAGACCCACAAGGGACTTCTTCAGTTCTGGTTGGATTCAGAAAGATTTGTAGTATGAACGTGGCCGGTGTGTGTGTGTGTTAGTTTCTTCTTGTTAAAGCAAAAGTTCCTGCTCTAATGAGTTTGATTAATGTGGAAATGTTACTTTTTGTGCAGAAAACAGGGATGCAACTAAGGGGGGATGAGGGTATGGTCCCCAATAAGAATTCTGTCCCTCAGATAGAAATTTCCTTCAGTTTCTACATTTCTAGCACTGCAGAGAATGATACACTGAAAATTATTCAAACCTAGAATCCTTGCATTTGCTGTTTGCATTCCCTTGGTCACTTTGCTCTTCCCTTTTCTTTGGATGCCTACATTGTATTTCTAAACACCTAACTGAAGTTTAAGGTTACTGCAATGCTAGAAATGTTGAGACTGAAGAAAAATTTAATTGGAGAGGGGATTCTTATTTGGGGGCAATGCCCTCATTTTGTCATTCCCCCACCATAGCTATTAACCTGAAACAACTTTGACAATCCTCAGCCAGGATTGTGAGAACTGCATCCTGAAAAGTAACTTTTCCCAAACTCTGTTGTTTTCCTGAATGTGGGTTCAGAACCCAAACTTTTCATGAGGATGGTATGTTAAAAATAAACTTTATAGGTTTCTGAATGCAAAGAAAGAATCAGAAGTTGTGTGAAAGTGTGAAAATACCCCCCACACAGGGGGGTTGCAGACTGCTAGAAATAATGCAAATTGAGTCCACTTTAAGGGTTAGGGTTAGTGATAGGGAATCATGGGAATTGTTTTTTTTCTGAGACATTGAGCCTTGTCTGTCAGAGAGTTCTGGTGCCACAATAAAATACAGTTCCCATGATTCCCTAACCCTAACCCTAACCCTTAATGTGGACTCAATTTGCACTATTTCTAGCAGTTTGCAACCCCCCACACTTTCCTGCATTCAAGCAGATCATTGCCAGACGCGTGATCAGTGACACATCAGGAGAAAGCCATTTCACCAACAAACCATGTGTGTGTGTGCGTGTGTAAAATATTTATTCCTGTCTGTGCCAACAACTATAAAAGAACACCTTTCAGCTGAGAAGATGCTTGAGAAATATTAGTCCACAGAGTGGTTCTCCCTTCGCTAAGAAGCTGCTATAATTACGCTTTCCTAATGAAAGCTTGCCACCTATTTATCACCCAGAACTTAAAACCTTGTCCAATTGATGTAGAATTCAGCTTTATGAAGAGTTTGGTTTGCGAGGATCTGGAGGCAGAAAAAGCAAGGAATTGCTAATTGTCGGCAAATCTTAAATCTCTGGGTGTTAAATTAAGTAAAAGGGATAAACAGGGTGCTAAATAAATGCTTGCTATACGATCTATTTGGAGAAGGAAAGCTCAGGCTTTGCTTTACAGCTGAGTTTGCTTACCTTCAAAAAATGCCCCTGGGCAGAATCATGTCACTGTTACACACCCATGTGTGAATCACTTAAACATGCCTTGTGAATCACATTGTATTTCAGAGGAAAAACATATATTCTGATTGGTGCTGAAGTGGCTGAAGTGCCGGTGATCTCCATAATAATTCACCCCCCACTTCCAAACACAGTCCAAAAAATGCATGCCAATTTGTCACCCAATTTACTGTGATCAGCTGACAGTCGGAGAATACTGAGTAAGGAAAGGGCAGGAGAGTGGTTGACAGGTTGGACTTCAGCTAAGCTCAGTGAGACAAGAAGTGTAAGTCTGGCAATCAGTGATGAAATCCCACCAGCTAATTAAAAAATCCTGGCACTTTTACCCTGTCCTTTGTATCTAGAGGTGTATCTAGAGGTGGGTCCCGCATCAGTGGCTGCTCCAGATTTTAGTCTAAGCCAGTGTATGTAGTGGTTTGAATGTTGGACTATGACTCTGGAGACCAGGGTTAACTCCCAGCTCTGCTATAAAATCCACTTGGTGACCTTGGGCAATTCACATACTCTCAGCCTCAGAGGAAGGCAATGGCGAACATCCTCTGAACAAATCTTGCCCTTGATAGGTTCATCTTAGGGTCACCATAAGTTCGAAACGACTTGAAGGCATACAGCAACACCCCAAGGTCCTGAACCTATTTGGTGAATGTACTGACAAACCCACATCAAAGTATTCCTTGCCTAAGAAAACCCTATGAAATTCATGGGGTCTCCGTAAGTTGCAGATGACATGAAGGCACACACATACACACACAGAGGAACCCTGTTTTCTTTTTCAGGTGACCGCCCTGCTTGTGTTGCTTTGCCTCCACTCTACTAAGCTTGAGAGTTAGCTGTAGTATAGCTGCTAGAGAAGCAGACAGGAACAAAGGTCTGACTAAGTTCTTAGCAAGCCTATATCCTCCCGCTTCTGCACAAACAAGCCACATCCTTGCTACTTGTAGTATCTGTGTCACAGTTTGGCCACTCACACACTAGGGACGGAAAGGCACAATTCATCTAATGGGGAGGATGTGTTATTGATGTGAGGATGCGAGACAACCAATGTAATTTTTGAGCAGAATTCAGAAACCTCTATAAATGTCCATGGGACCTACAGCAAACCCTTGTAATATAAGTGACCCTATAAAATAACCTAAAGGCACCAGATCCCATCTGATCTTGGAAGCTATGCAGGGCCAGTCCTGGTTGGTACTTTGGTGGGAGACCACCGAATCCCTGGTGCTGTAGGCTATATTTCAGAGGAAGGAAGTGGCCAAACCACCTCTGAGTATTCATTGCTTAAGAAAACCCTGTGAAATTCATGGGGTCTCTATAAATCGACAGAAGAATTGAAGGCACAGGCACTTGCACATATGGAAATATTTCCATGATTGTAGAAAGTTTGAAAAACTATTGCTTTTGAGGTTTAGTCATATTTGGGAATTATTCTTGTTCAGTCAAGAATAATTGTATGGGCAAAACACATCAGAGTCCTGAAGAAAAGAAAGAATGTTGTAGTAATTCAGATGTCAGATCTCATATCACTGGAAGCCTTCTTATCAGGAACAGGGCTTTGCCACATGGAAGCAGGAATATGTTTAGAAGAATTATCAAGAATGGTGGAAACAGCCCTTGAGATTCTTGGGCAGCTACGAGGGCCCCATAACTCAGGTAGGGGGCTTGCCTTTAAACCTACCTTTAAACGTCTTCATCAAGACCTGAATTCCAAGCAGCACTAGACAAATGGGTCTTGCCCCCATTTTGCTTGTCCAAAATGGCCCAAAGCAACATTATGCAGTGGCACTGTGGGAAATTAAAATGCCTGCGAGGTACAGCTGTCCAATGGAGATCTTGGAAAGGTTTTGTTTTGTTTGGTTTTTTTAGGATTGCTGCTCCCAGAATCTCTCTCTAACCCTTCTTAGTAACATAGTTAGAAGGACTACACTTTTCCAGTTCCATGTCCTATATAGTGAACTAATGAACCGGAGTAAAACGTTCTCACTGATATGACTTCCATGAACACCCCCCCCCAGCCAACAAGCACAAAATGTAGGAAGCTGGTCTCCAAAAGTAACTTTTCCAAGCCCTGGCCAACAGTTGTTGAGTGCTCTTATAGCCTGCCACCTATCCTGCAACCCAGAGGGTACTTTGCTCATGCACCCTCATATCTATAACTAGGTCTGGGAAGGGGCATCACATCACTTCTCTGAAAACATAGCAGGTCCACAGAACATCTCTGGGTGTATACATTTGCTTCCGTTCCCACAAACCAGCTTATTTTGGCAATAAGGTTGAGTGTCATGGAGAGTTCCTTTAAAGATCTAACCTACTGTCCTACCGACATGGGAACTACTAGTCCCACTGATACTCATTTGGTAAAGGAAGGACCTGGATGGTTGTTGATTCAGATGCACATCTTGATGGACTTCTGTTAAGCTCCAAGAGTGCAAGGAAGTCTGCAAGGTGATGAAATCATACACGGCAGTGGGAATGGTATTGAACTGAGATGACGGCGTAGTGCAGATAAAGTCTGTGTTTTTGTCTCATGTATTATACCCTTTCTTCCTGGCAAAAGTGGAGTATTTAATGTACTTAGGCACCACACAATAATTAATGTTTTTCGCCTGCCCTGTGGGTGTTGAAATGATTTGACTTCTCTGTATCCTTGGCTTACATTCTCTCTTCTCTGCCTTTTCATTGTCGCCTTTCATTGGTTTGCATGGGCTGCATATCATTATGTTCTGTTGTCACCATATTGATGTTCTGCCTGACTGCATTGTGTAGCTGAGACCCTCTTTCCGTTAAAGCTGTGTCACCAAGTTCAATGAAGCAGGGATTTATTGTGATGTTTCCTCCACATGTTACCCCAGCGCCTGGCTTGAACTTGACTAGGATCTTTGGGGAGTTAACATAAATAACAACAATGATCCCAATCCCTCAGAAGCAATACAAGGCTTTGTTTGGCATGGGCTGCGGTGGGAATTGTGTGCACTTGAGACTTCTGAGTAAGGGACTACTAGGCTCAAAACAGGGGGTGTGGGGAAGATGTCCCTATGTTTTCCTGGCTCTTTTAGGATTTCTGAGGCCTGAATTCACAGAGATGATAAACATCTTCCATTGATCTAACCATCTTTGAAGATTCTTAAGCTGTGTTCTTAATTGTTCTTGCTGTTGTTATTTCTTTTTCAGAAAAAAAAACCCCCACGTATTCTAGTCTAGTAAACTAGCACAGATCTTTTTTCCTCCTCAAAGGGGCTTATCTCCTGCTGTCCTCAAAGAACGTGTCACGCCCTCCTAAGCTGTGATTCTAAAATACACGTACATGGAAATAAATTCCCTTGAAATCCATGGGGCTTACTTCCAAGGAAGGCCACAGTCCTACGCATATTCACTCAGTAGTACCACTGAAACAATGAGACTTACTGCCAAGCAAATTTGGATAAAGTTAGATCCTGCTTTTGGGAATAGCATTCTAGAAGCAAGCCTTTTATCGGCAGAGAGAAACAGTAATGGGGGAAACGGTAGCATGGAGCAGTGAAAAATACTCACTTCTTTGCCAGGAAAAAAAATCTGGTAGATTTAGTGCAAATAATGTGAGTCCCAAATCCTTTCTCTAATTATTATTATTATTATTATTATTATTATTTGTTAATCAAGGACTTTCTAAGCATTTATTGCATGGGGCCAACATAATTTTTCTTACCTCAATACTTTCTGGTATGAGAAAATTATATCTTCCCAGCATTCAAAGTAGTATATTTTGACATGGGGAAACTGTGATTCTTCTCTCTTGCTATAGTTAGTGTATTTATTATAGCATGGAAGTGTTGCATATGGATTCGCACATAGATAAAGGAAACAACACATTCCATCAGTATTTTCTAAAATTAATAAAGAAAATTGCATTTATTTTGAAACCATCGTTGGAGAAATGTAAAAGGAAAGACCTTGTTATTCAGGCTAGCTTTCAGCAATGGATTAGCTGTAGAGAGAGGGCTTTTAATGGATTTGTGTTAACTTCTTTTTTTCTTAATGTTTTAATTGTTTTTTTAAAAAAATGGATAATGTTTTAGTGTTTAATTCTCTTACCAGTAACTCGTCTGAATTCTACATGTCAGTCCCCACTAAAGTAGATCCATTGAATCAATTCTTGAATAATGAATCAACATACAGCTAAATCCCATTAATTCCATGGGTCTTCTCTAGTTGGGATTAACAACAGGATGCAAGTTACAATATGATAATATTCTGCCTTTATTCACACCCATTTTAATCTGTTTTTACCTGAGACTCTCTTAATATATTCTGGACATTTTAATTTAATTTAGTATCTTAAGATATATTATCATCTTGAGTCCATCCTGGAAGCAAGGTGGAAACAAATAATAATAATGAGGAGGTGCTTATGAAGCTTTTTTTTTTTTTAAATGTAAAATATTCAAAAGCATGATGATTGAACTAACAATTCAAGTAGCACTTCCAAAAGGATTCATCCAAATAATTTAGCTGAGCAGGTACCTCCCCACTGAAGACTGTGTATTTTAACTTTGCTGGCAACATAAGTAGCCTTCATCCATGTTGTTAATTCAAGGGCAATTTGACTTTCCATATTTCCAGTCTTGACAGACCTAAGCCTTGAAGGCTGGTGTTAGGCAGTGGCTGTCTTCTCCATCAGAGAGCCATAATGGTCCATCAACAAATGTAACTAAAATGCAACAAGTGTAAACAGCTTTCTTCTCACTTCATCTGTAAAAGGTGCAGGAGGTATCCTATTTGAAAAGCAGAGTGGAGGGGAGCATTGGTACTGTCCACAAAGCCATAGTTAAGCATACTAATAGAGGCACAAGATCAGCATTTCATCAATCATTGGGTCACCCTGATTCTCATAATAATCTGCTACCATCTTGCAAATGTAACAAATATTAGTGTCTCCATCAAGGCGATACTAATTCAGGGATATTTAAATTACAATAATCTGTGACTCAGCCTACCAGATACACAAATGATATACAGTCAGCCAGCCATATCCATGGATACTTTATCCATGGATTCAAGCATCCATGGCTTGAAAATATTTTTAAAAGGTATACATTCTAAATAGCAAACTTTGAATTTGCCATTTTATATCCGGGGCACCATTTTACTATGCCATTGTATTTAACAGGATTTGAGCAGCCACAGATTTTGGTATCCACAGGGGTCCCAGAACCAAATCCCAGCAGAAAACAAGAGCCCAGGGTATTATGTGGGGCAAAAAAGTGAGCAAAATCTTGAGATCTTATGCTCCAATGACGTTTTTACATAATTCCACCAGCAGCTGAACCTATGGGGGGGGGGGGGGGAACAGTGGATTTTGTACTGAAAATATGCCTTGATGGGTTATGTGTGGTCAGATCTACGGCTGGTTTAGAAAATGGGGGAACTCTTTGTTGCATTTACAGTGACCTTCAAGAATCAGTGGGAGGCAAGGAGCTTGTGAACTGAGAGAACTGGTCAACAATTTATTTTAAGGACTGTACTGCTTCACTTGAGACCCAGCGTGGCGTAGTGGTTTGAACATTGGAGAGCAACTCTGGAAATCCCCGCTTGGCCATGGAAACCCACTGGGTGATCTTGAGCAAGTCACACTCTCTCAGAGGATGCCAATGGCGAGCCCCCATCTGAAGAAACTTGGCAAGAAAACCCTGTGATAGGTTCGCTTGAGGGTTGCCACAAGTTAGAAATGACTCGTGGGCAAAGTAGCACACAACACACACTACTTTTCTTGTGTTAGTGGGCCCTTTTAGCTGAAAGAAAGAGCAGGTCCTGTCCTGACTAAGCCTTGGTCTTTTTCTCTCTCCCCACTCTTGATTTATTCTCTACCACATTTTTTATTTCATTTGTCACTTTGTGTCTTAATAAGCGACACTCCTCCTCCTGGTAGCTGGT